>OY763890.1:24366390-24704786 GCA_963667165.1 Barbarea vulgaris | reverse complement strand
TGTTGTTTGTGATGGTTTGGTGAGAGGAGCAGAGTTGTGTGGGCCACGGGGGTCACGTTGGGAGACCGAGGCGTGACGACATGTACGGTGTTGGTTGCGGAGGGTGCTTAAGCGTGACTCCGTGACAGTGGGTGGTGGTTTAGCCATGAGATGTTGTTAACGGCGCCATTGTGAAACTCATGATTGATGAGTAGGTCGCGTTGGGGCCTCGGCGGTGTCGGCGGTGTTGTTGGCGTTGTCGCGGTGAGACGCGTGAGTATTGGAGGTGTGATCGTGTTGATCGATCTGGCTATGGATCGATCGATCTGGTCATGATCGATCGATCTAGCCTTGGATGGTCGATCTGGTTTACTCTCGGCAGCTTTGGATCGATCGATCTGGTCGACCATTGTGTGTGTTTTGGTCAAACTTGTGTCTTAAGTTTTGTTATTTGATTATTGTTAGGCACGCGTTTGGGGAATTGAAGTCTATTCATTCCGGAAAGTTTTAGGAATTTCTGTGCGTGGCTAAAGGTGAGTGCATGACCATAAGCTTATCTGAACGGTTTAATTGTTTGATGTGTTTTCATGGATATAGGACGTAAGATCTCATGGGAGATCTAGATCGAGTGTTTCTTGAGATGGTTGATTTATTGTCGGTATTTTCGTGTTTAATACATTGAATAATTAATCTTTTGTGTGTATAGCTTGTAGATGGGAGGATTGCCTCACTAAGTATTTATTGAAATACTTATGCATCTCTTTTATTGATGCAGAAAAAGAATAGGTGTGACTGTGGAATCAAGGCGGAGAAGAGGGGATGATCTAGTTTTTGTCGGGTTGTTGTTTAAGTGTTTTGTTGAATGTTAGATTATTACATAATACTATTAAGTCGTGTGTGAATTAATAATCCGAAGGATAAATAATCTAACGATCTCGAGTCCGGATTCTTGTTTATCAAGAACCGTTATAGACAACAGAAAATGTCTATGAAAGCCAAGGTGGCTATATAGACCAACTTCGACTCTCAACTCAAGTCGTCGTATTCTGGAAAGATCAATCGATCAAATATCCTTACGGATAAACAATTAAAACGTTTATGTGATTGTATTTTATTTATGGAGTTAATTAATTAATATGCATGAGTAGTTGCATTTTTAATGGTTGGGAAAGTTAATTATTATTTATGGGAATAATAATTAATTATTTAATAAAAAAAAAAAAAAAAAAACGAGTGCAGTCGTTTCAACTCTATAATAGCTTTTAATAAACGCTAAAAAAAAATTTGGATTAAGCGGGTATAATTTTCAAGTTCAGCGCCAACCCTTACGCAAAAAAACAAGACTATAGCAGAAAAAAAAAACATAACATAGTAAAAAAAAAAAAATCCTTGCCGACAAAAAAAAAATCCCTAAATTTTGTTTTCCCATGAATCCCCGAACCAATTTTTACCCTTAAACCTTTTCCCTTACCACCAGCTTCAGAGCTTTAGCCTCGAGGAAACTTTCAAAGGTACAGCCATGTCTGCCTCCACCTCTTCTCTCTCTACCTTCAACCCTAAATCTCTTCCTCTCTGCGTCTCCAGGCCTTCTTCCGTCTCCGTGTAGCCTCCTTCCCTCTCCTTCAAACTTCAATCCGACCATCTCTTATCTATCTTTGCTTCCTCCGCCGTTAAATTCTTCGCCCCCTCAGAGTATCAGTCTCGGTTCGTCAGAAATGTTGCTGTATCCTCTAATTTCGAAGTCGAAGAAGACGACATGTTCGCTGACGGTGATTCAGCACTTGTAGAGCGAAACTCTTTCTCTCCTGACCCTAAACTCTTCGTCGGTAACCTTTCCTTTAACGTTGATAGTGCTCAGCTCTTCGAGAGCGCCGGAAATGTTGAGATGGTTGAGGTAAGATATATTTTTAGGCTTTCTCTTTTCAGATTTGGATAATTCCTTTTTTCCTGAATTGGTTTGATGTAGTGTTGCTAGTGAGTGTAGAGCTTATAACTTAATGAATTGGGTTTTGAATCTGATTGTGTAATGTCCAATTGAGAACATAGCAAAAGTCTTTAAGAGAATGTTATGTGGTTTTCTTAGGCTTCTCGTTTATGGTCTCTTGTATGACTTAGAGAACCTTTTATTGTTTTCTCATTGTGTGATGAAATATGTTTATTTTGTAGGTAATCTATGACAAAGTGACTGGCCGGAGCAGGGGTTTCGGATTTGTGACAATGTCCACTGTTGCGGAAGTTGAGGCAGCACCTCAGCAGTTCAATGGCTCATGTCTTGGATTAAGTTCGTAAGGTCATCTCCCTAGTTTTCATTAGGTCGAATGATATCTAGTCTTTTTCTTAATTTGTTCTTCGATCTGTTGTTTCTTTAAGTCTGCATGATTCAATTTGTCTTAGTAAGATGTTTATTTTGGTCGTTTAGTTTTATTAACCTTTGGATATTCTGTACAAAAGATGGTGATCCTTACTCCGTTTCTGTGATTTTTCTTGTTTAGAATTCGAGTTTGGATTAGTTTATTTGTTTATGTAAAATCTAAACATTGTGTATTTGGTGATTCAGAAAGGAACCCAGTGATATGTTCTTTTTTTATGTGACATTTTTTGTTCACTTTCCTCTGATTGTGTTAATCGTGATTCAGGATAGCCTTGCAGATGACGTTGCTGAAGAGATTCATGTATCACTCTGCAATCTGTCTCACTTAAATTCGCTTTGCTTAGACAACAACCAAGTGAACCAGGTAGACCGATTGAAGTGTGATTTTTTTTCTTCTCCCATTTAACCTTATTTCGGTTTATTTCATCACTATTTTCTTTATGTGAATTCTGTAACATTTAGGGTTTTCCAGATTCCAGATGTATTGCTGATACATTGCAAGAGTCTGCAAAATCTTTCTTTGCATAACAATCACATTTCTATGGATCAGTTTCAGTTGGTAAGTCAATAACATCGAAGAACACTTTTGAAACTTGACCTGTTTTCACTTATTTGCACTCTGTGAAGGTGGATTCTTCCATGCTCCTGATGAATTAAGCTATGGAGTTGATGTGACTATGATGACGTTTTGTGATTCTTCAGGTGTTGTCTTAGTCTCAAGATTCATTTTTATGTATATATATATATACACTCACGTCTTAGAAAGTTCATGTTTGTCTTGTTTCTGTTTTGATATAGACAAACTTCAACTGTAACTACTTCTCATTTCCCTAAAATGTTTGCTTATATGGTAAAAGAATGCAAGTGAATTTAGGCATTGAAGAGCTGGAACAGAAGCTGCAGCATTGTATAATTGAAAAGAATTAATTAGAATTTGAAACGGAAGAAGCTATTCAAGAATCAAGATTCTGGTGATGTTTTCTACATCTCAGTACTCATAGCCTATGTAACGCTTTAAATTTCTGCTTTAAATTTCTGCTCTTAAGTTGTGTTGGATTAAGTCCTTAGAACCCAACACAACTGGTACCTACTATATACTTCCCTGTTATAAGATCTCTCTCAGGTTATTAAAGTTTTAGCTGGTTACTACATACAATTGTAGTTGGCTTGCTTCAAAAAATTTGTCTTTCTTACCATCTGGACTTGTGATTGGTCTGTAAATGTAAGCACATCTCACTCATCTCTTAAGACTCCTCTGTTATCATATGCTCTGTTTCAATGTTGTTCATATTATGTGTTTTTTTTGTGTGTTGAACATCTCCACAAGTCCAGATGGTAAGTTAGTGGCTGTTCTAGGGGACAGTCCAGATTGCTTACTAGCTGATGCTGGATCTGGAAAAGTCATCCACAGACTAGAAGGCCATCTCGACTACTCGTTTGCGTCGGCATGGCATCCAAATGGTCAAATCTTAGCCACTGGTAACCAAGACACAACTTGTAGGCTATGGGACGTGAGGAACTTGTCTTAGTCACTTAAAGTTTTAAAAGGAAACATGGGAGCCATTAGAACCTTGAGGTTCACGTCTGATGGAAGGTTCTTAGCTAAGGCTGAGCCAGTAGACTTTTGTCTTACTTTTTTGTAATATAAAAAGTTTTATGATATTTTGTATGACTTTTTTTTATCTTATATAATACTAGTGTTAAATATGTTTTGAATTAGTTATACATATTCAATAAATTAGTTTCTGTAAAACATAATTCAAATAGGATTCGTAACAATAGATCATATCAATTTAAATGTGCTATGTCATACTATATTACATCCATATAAATAAGCTATAACGTAAGATATTATAGCAATTTATTTATGCTATGTTATCATATTACAGCAATAAAGTTAAGCTATAACATAATATATTTTAGCGGTATAAATGAGCTATAACATAAATTACGACAACAATTTCCTAGAGCTATGAAAGCATATTTCACAGCATTTAATTTAAGCTATGATAGAAGAATCTATAATAGCACCATGAAAAACGCTATCGTAAGGGGTGACCCTATTATAACTGTGGCAGACATAGTGTTTATGAAAACGCTATCATACCCCTATGATGACAGTATTCGTGTGCTATCAATGCCCATATTTGTTGTAGTGGTTTTCGATCCCCAATACCCAAACAACCCAATTCTTACAGTCAACATGACCAATGTAACAAAGCTCACTTCAGCCAATTATATTTCCTCGAGCCAACATATCAGTTTCCTTCTTGAAGGACATGGTCTCCATGGTTTTCTTAACGGTGCAACAGAGATCCCTCCGGAAGTTGTCACCACCGATGGGTTAATCAAAACAAATCCTGCTTATACTCATTGGAAAAGGCAAGATTGGTTAATCCATGCGGCTCTCCTTGGAGCTATCTCCAACACGACACAAACACTAGTGTCGAGAGCCTCCTCTTCTGATATAAGATTGGAATCCACCAAACTTATGACCAAAAGATAATCAAGAGTTTACAAGTTTCATTGCGGAAGTGGGCGTGAAGTCGAGATGGAAGGTGGTGACTTTGATTGACTCTCTTAATCAAAGGGGTTGATTGACTCTCTCAATCTGTTAACGAAATAGATTGTTTGAATTACACAAACAAGCTAAGCCGCATCCTCTAAAGATTTAAGGGAATCACACACTTAAGTCTAAAGAAAGAAACAATTCTTCAAGAAAACACACTTGAAAGAAAAGAGCAAAATACTTTGATTAATTCTTGAGTGAAAAGTTTTTTGCAAACGAAATAAAATTCGAGCTTAAATAAGCTCTAAGCTAACGGTAACAAAATTACAAAAGAAGAAACAAGATATATCAAAATGAAATGGGCTGTTGGAGATGAATCTGCTTGAGATGTGCTTCCAAAGACTAATAGAGACTTTTCTGGCTCGTCTAGGCTTGATAATGGAAGTGTTTCATGCACCAAAACCCGTGAATTAAATGTCCTAGCCATAGATGATCAAAACAGACATGTAGAAGCGGCCAAATATGGAAACTCCCATCTCCTTTGTATTGAGAGACCTTCTGATTGATTTGGCGTGTGTTGAACCTTCTGTGAGTCTCTAGTTGACCTGGAGGGTTTAAATCTTCGACATTGGTTGGTCCAAGTTGCTTGTTTTGCCTAATTTCCTTATATGGCACCAAACTGCCCTGTTTTGGAAAATGGTCGATATCTTCATGATCCGGTGGGTATTTCTTAAGATATGGATCTTGTTGGATCCAGGAGAGATCCAAGAATATACTCAAACTGGTTTTTGGTCGATAAAGTTGTTGGTCTGGGCTGTGCAACACGTTTTCTGGTCCATATGCAAAAACGGGTCTGAAACTGGTCTGTTGGTTTGAAAACTTAATATTTCCTTCATGTGATGCTCTATTTGGCTGATTCAACTTCGATCAGCTCCCTTGTCGAGTTAAGTTTCTGGAACAAGTCGGTTTGTTGCTTAAATCCTCCTGGTTCATTCGTTAGGCTCTTTCGAAGGCACATATATACTGGCTGGGTTCTAGTTGGTTATCAAACGCATTTTGGTGGAGTTTTGATTCAGTTACTGGTCTGATGGCCACATCATCTTCACTTAATGATACGTTGGAACACATCTATGGTCTTCCAACCAGAGGAAACATCAAGTAACTTAAAAAATCAGATGAAGCACCTCAGCAAAGGTACAAAGTCAATTGACGAGTACATGCGCACAGCTAGGGGAAAAGCCGATCAATTAGCCTTATTAGGAAAACCACTCGACCGTGAAGACCTCATCGACTATGTTCTTGATGGTCTCCCTGAAGAATACAAACCAGACGTCGATGCAGCAAACGGCAGAGAAACTCCGATGACGTTCGTCGAATTGCACGAGAAGCTCCTCAATCGCGAAGCTGATCTTCTTCACTTGCAAGCTGCTTCGCCCGTGTTTCCGGTCACAGTAAATGCAGTCAACACTCGCTCGCGTGCATGGGAACTGGAGAGCTTCATCCCCTACTCCGATGAATCAAGGGCAGAGAGATCATTTCCGGCGACCTTATCTTGGCAAGTGTCAGTTGTGTGGCATTCAAGGACACATTGCCACGTTTTGTAACCAGCTCGCCCAGTTTAAAATGCAAAGCTTCAATCCTTCCTATCACCAAGCTGCTCCTGTGCAATAACAATAAGGGCCCTCCGTAAACACGTTGATGTATGCTCTCTCAGATGCAGAACCATGGCTCATCGACAGTGGAGCCTCACATCACCTAACCTCAGATCTCAATAACTTGGCAGCTCACAATCCATATGCTGGTGGTGACGTGATTGTAACTGGTGACGGCTCTCAACTCCTAATTATGCATTCTGGTTCAACTTCTTTACCCACAACCTCTCATAAACTCAATAATTTGCTTTATGTACCGTCCATTAAGAAGAATCTTATTTCTGCTCATCGTTTTTGTGCTGATAATAATCTTCATGCGTGTCTTAGCAATAAAACTCACAAGTTACCATTTCATGATTCTTCCATTACTACTACACATCCACTTGAGATCATATTTTCGGATTCATGGTCTTCCCCTGTTTACTCTTTTGGTAATTATAAGTATTATTTGCTAATTGTTGATCATTATACACGTTACATGTGGTATTTTCCATTGAAACAGAAATCTCAGGTTCATGAAACATTCATTCATTTTAAGGCCTTGGTGGAGAACACTTTCAAAACCAAAATTGGCGCCTTATACTCCGATAATGGTGGCGAGTATCTTGCTCTTGCTTCATTTCTCGCACACCATGGCATCAACCACTACAAAACACCACCACACACTCCTGAACATAATGGGCTATCGGAGAGGAGACACCGCTAATATTGTCGAAACAGGTCTTGCCTTGCTCACGCAAGCTTCAATGAAAAATACATATTGGACTTATGACTTTGCGATGGCATTGTATCTAATCAATCGTATGCCCACACCAACCCTTCATATGCAATCACCATACTTCTCTCTATTCGCCGAAGAACCTAACTACTCAAAACTTCACATCTTTGGGTGCTTGTGTTATCCATGGCTTTGGCCCTACGCATCCAACAAACTTGACACTCGCTCTCTTCCTTGTGTCTTCCTTGGGTATTCCCTTTCTCAAAGTGCCCTTTATTTTCTTGAACCTAAGTCATCTCGCATTTATGTCTCGCGTCATGTACGCTTCTGTGAGTTTCAATTTCTTTTTGCATCAGTCTCTTCTTCCATGTTGTCTGAGGACCAAGTTTGGATCCCGGACATCTCACCCATTTCTGCAGGTAGTTCGCCACTGGTCCATGACACGCCATCAACTGTCCCTTTCTTAGCTCCATCACCTGATCCTAGTAATGAAGCAAACAGCTCCGGGGATACTAGTTCAAGCACATCAACAGTTGTAGCACAAGAACATGCGCCAGAACCAGAACCAGCTCCACAACAAGTCACCAATTCACATCCCATGTAGACAAGGTCTAAAAACAATGTCTACAAGACAAACAAAAAGTACAGCCTCACTGTTTCCAAGACCACCAAGGTGGAACCTGCCACTGTTACTCAGGCTTTTGAGGATGAACGATGGTGCAAATCTATGGGAGATGAGTTCAACTCTATTTTTTGCAATGGCACCTTTGAACTTGTTCCTATGGAACTGGCGCCTAACATTGTCGGGTGTAAGTGGATTTTTCGGACTAAGTACTTACCTAATGGCTATGTTGATAGGTTCAAATCAAGACAAGTTGCCAAAGGCTTTCATCAGCGATCCAGCCTCCGAGTATCATGAAACTTACAGCCCATTAGTCAAACCAGCCACCATATGCATTCTCCATGGCGTTGCAACGTCTAAATACTGGTCCATTAAACAACTAGATGTGAACAATGCATTCCTCTGAGACATTCTTGATGAAGAGGTATAGATGAAGCAACCCCTTGGTTTTGTTGACAAAGAAAATCCCGCCTATGTTTTTTGTCTAAAGAAAGCAATCTATGGTCTCAAGCAAGCTCCGAGAGCTTGGTATAATGAGCTCAAACAATTCCTCCTTCACTCGGGTTTCCATAACTCTCTAGCTGACGCCTCTCTTTTCATCTACCGAGAGCATGGTGTGATTTTGTACTTGCATGTCTATGTAGATGACATCTTAATCACGGGTTCAAGCAGTCGTCATATTCAGGAATTCACGGATTTACTAGCGGCAAGGTTCTCTATTAAGGATCTTTGTTAGGTTTCGTACTTTCTTGGCATTGAAGTTACTCGTTATGCAAGTGGATTTTTTCGTACTTTCTTGGCATTGAAGTTACCACACTAAGATCTCTCCTCTACAAAAATCAAAATATTCAATCGATCAATCGACTCAGCGAATTTTGGTTTTTTTTTTTATACAAAATTTGGATTCCCAATCTTAAATTACAAATTAGGTCTGATGAATCTGTTGAATAAATTAATTGTTAGAACAGAAACAAACCTGAGGGATTTGAATGTAAGCTTGCTTGGTTGATTGAGAGGTGGGATTACTCTAGCAATGAGGAAGAAGAAGAAACGGCGTGAAGTTTAACGGCGACGGATACTCAGAGGGGGCGGAGAATTTAACGGCGGAGGAAGCAAAGATAGATAAGAGATGGTCGGAGTGAAGTTTGAAGGAGAGGGAAGGAGGCTACACCGAGATGGAAGAAGGCCTGGAGAAGCAGAGAGGAAGAGATTTAGGGTTGGAGGCATACATGGCTGTAGCTTTGAGAGTTTCCTCGAGGCTAAAGCTTTGAAGCTGGTGAAGGTAAGGTTTAAGGGTAAAAATTGGTTCGGCGATTCATGGATTTTTTTTTTCTGCTATAGTTTTGTTTTTTTTCTAAGGGTTGGCGCTGAACTTGAAAATTATACCCGTTTCATCCAAATTTTTCTTTAGCATTTATTAAAAGCTATTATATAGTAAAAAAAATCAAAAATTAAAACTTTAGTAGCAGTCTGTTAAAATGAGCTATGGTAATGTTTTATCAATGCCCATATTTGTTGTAGTGTGTTTCTCTGTCAGCGAAAATACGTGATTGATCTCCTTCGCCAGTTCAAAATGGACAACGCAAAGCCAGTGTCTACTCCTTTGTGTTCTTCCACGGCATTAACTCTTCTTGGTGGCACCGTCTTGGACAATCCGACTGAGTGTCGAAAATTGGTTGGTAGCCTACAGTATTTAGCTCTGACTCGGCCTGATGTATCGTTTGTGGTTACAAAGCTCTCTCAGTTTATGCATCAGCCCACATCGGATCATTGGGATGCGGCCAAGCGTGTACTTCGCTACTTGGCGGGTACAGTCACTACGGGAATTTTTCTACGACGAGACAACAACCTTCATCTTCACGCATTCTCCGATGCGGATTGGGGAGGTGACAAAGATGACTAAACATCGACAAGTGCACATGTTTTTTTCTTGGTCAACATCCGGTCTCGTGGTCAAGTAAAAAACTGAAGGGTGTGGCGCCATCCTCCACTGAGGCGGAGTATCGGTCGGTAGCCACTACTACCGGTGAGGTTCGATGGATTGCCTCTCTTCTTCAAGGCCTTGGCTTACGTGTACCTCAGCCTCCGGTGATTTACTGTGATGATGTTGGGGCTACTTACCTTTTTGCCAATCCGGTGTTTCACTCTCGGATGAAGCACATAGCTATGGATTATCATTTCATTTGAGAACAAGTGCAGGCTGGAACTCTTCGGGTTACTCATCTCCTCAGCCGATCAACTCGCTGACGCCTTGACTAAACAGCTAGCTCACGCAAGGTTTGAAATGCTGTTTCACAAGATTGGAATCGCCTAAGACGGTCCATTTTGAGGGGGGCGTATTGGAGACGCTTCATATATTCTCCTAGTTTCTAGTATTTAGGTTTATCTCTATAGTGCATATCTTAGATATCCTCATCTACTTAGATTGTGTTTTTAGGCCCATGTGTATATATTGTGTTGTATTGGAGACGCTTCATATATTCTCCTAGTTTCTAGTATTTAGGTTTATCTCTATAGTGCATATCTTAGATATCCTCATCTACTTAGATTGTGTTTTTAGGCCCATGTGTATATATTGTGTTGTAGCTCTAAGTTAATAATAACTCAGAACATTACAACAGCTCTATATATTGTAGGGTCAGTAAACAAATATTTCGAGCCTGTCGGAAGTAGCGCACCAGCCGTCAGACGAGGCTAGGGCAGACGGGCCGAGAGAGGATGTGGTTGCCCACGGATGGTGGCGGTCATGGTGTTACAAAATGTGTAGAGATTTCTAAGGCTAATCCAAAATGAAATGGCATAAGATTGTCCATTTCCCATTAATAATTGTTATTCACTTGTAATCATAGATTCTAGTGTGTTAAATTATTATGATTTAGGAAAAAAAAATAGTTATGTACTCCTACCAAAATGAGATATTTACTTGACGTCACATTGTTTTGTTTGGTTAATTACAATTCCAAATCCACACTCTGAATGAACTTTGACTTGACTAAACATTTGTTTTGGCAGCCAATCTCTAATTTGACTAAACATTTGTTTTAGCAAATCTTTGACTTCAAAAAATATTTCACAACAAATCTTGGACATGACTAAACATTTGGTTTTTGCCATCAAATATTTGACTTGACTAAATGAAAGTGTAATGATGGTAAAATATTATCTTTATTTTGACTCATAATGGATATTGCTTTTTATTACTTAACCCCTCTCTCTCTCTCTCTCTCTCTCTCTCTCTCTCTCTCTCTCTCTCTCTCTCTCTCTCTCTCTCTCTCTCTGAGACACGAGATTTTAAACTCATGGAGTTGTTCCACGTAAAGGTTGCAGATTTCTGGTGTCCACAGGGTAAAAGGAATTAAACTGTTAGCTGAATAATATTTTAATCAAATTAGGGTTTTCTAAGTCTCCAATTGTTTCTTGAAAAATAGCAACTTACTTTTTCTTGTCTATGTTATTTTTTTTTTTTAACTATTCGATTTTGTGATCTTAATCTTAGGTTGGAATCAGTATAGATATCGTATCTATGTACGTATGTATATTTGATTGTTCAAGATTTCTTATGTGCAGAAAAGAGGAAAGCTGAAGCTGGAAGGATCATAGAGAACTATCCTCATAGAATTTGTGATTTCGTCCGATTTTGTTCTTTTCTTACAGATATTTATTTTTGTTTGTGTGTGTATCAGTGTATGATGTATCTCAATTGCATAAACACGAAGATGAATGTTTGATGATTTGCCTTAAAATTTGAAGTTAAGTTTGTATTTATGATCTCATTAAAACAATAAGGGAATGTTTGAATTCATGTAGGGTACTCAGCCAAGAATTATAACAGAACATTAACTTCTTCTTTTTTTCAAGATTTTGATCACTATCTTACATTAAGAAATTTTAATGGGTGATGTATTTTTGTGGCAGGTGATTGTGGAAAAGGCTGAGAAAAGTGAAATCCCAAACATAGAAAAGAAAAAGTAAGAACCTTTGATCATGTTCAATAAATGAAGTTGATTGCTTGTTGTTAAAAAAAAAGTAAGGACCTCTGATCATGGTCAATAAAGAAAATTAACTTCAATGTTATTAAGTAACTCATGAAACTATTGAATTACTATGACTGTAGACTGTTGTTATGATTTAATTCTACTATGGTTCTTGGCATCCTTCTCGTTGTTCTCTATGCCTTTTCTTGCTATGTTATAACTGTTACAAATTATTGAAGTTGCAAGAAGCATTATAAAATATAATCTAATCAAAGAAGCTACAAAGGAGAGATTAGTGAGAGCAAATAATATGGGAAAGCTCTATTATTGTTGACAAAAGATTATGCGAGTGAGAATGAGAACGGAGAGTGAGGAGAGAGTGGTGTAGAGACAGAAGACAGCACAACACCCTAATTAAGCATTACTCATGAGCTGAACATTGGATTATGTGTCTCTTAGAGCATCTCCATCGGTGCTAATATAGATCTACAAAAAATTTAATAGTAATAAAAAGATAAAACAAGAAAGAGACAAAGAAACGTCTCTGGTTTAAGAGACGTTCTCAATAATAGTAGAGACTGATTTAACAGATGTCCCTATTTTAATGGTTCATTTTTTTTCAGTGTTCCAAATTAATAGATGTTTTGGGCATTTTTTCTTATTCTATTTTATTAGATGTTTTGTTAGTTTTTATGCAAACTTTAAGTTTTGATTGGTTAAATGAATTTTAAATAAAATATTAAATGATAATTTTGTAAAGAAAAGTAGGTTTCTTAATATGTGTGTTTTTAGTCAAAACATCTATAAATTTAGAACAGAGGAAGTATTATTTTAAATTTAAGATATATGAGTGAGAGACTCACCGAGTGCTCTTATGTGTTTAATCTTTCTGGATTAATGCGAGAAAACATTACATAAGATCACATTGGATTGTTTAAAATAAATAGGATGGTCAACACAATAAAATTCCGGAAGGAATTAACATAGTTATTTGATTCAAAAATGTTTTTCATTTTTACAATAGAGATTGCATAATTTGTCTTTAGGCTCGTTTCAGTATTATTACAACCATTTATTGATATTTGTTTAATACATTACATAGTTCCAACATGTTTACCAGTCTATGTTTCAGGCAAAAGCTTCGCATATTCACAGCCAAAAACTTAGCAAATCATGTTCTTCAAGTCTGGAACCAAAGGGCTTAGTTTGAAGGTTTTGAGAAGAAGTCAAAAGAGAACCCACCATGTAGCAGGTCAATGGAAATATGTAGACTTCGATTGTGTGATCATATATATAATTTAGCAGGTCAAGTCTATATTTAACATTTTGCAGCTCTTTGACAGGTCTTTGTAGAATTATGCAAAGTCTATTATACAAGCGATTTGTGACCATTTCTCGACTTGAAATTTTTCTATTTTGATAATTCAATACAACGAGTTTGTTTGCCTTATCACTCTTTTTAAAATGCATGTTGCTTTAAAATTTGTGTATGAACTTATCTTCTAAGTACTTATCTTTATAATAGGTCTATCGTTTTCATGGTTTATTTTTATGGTTTGAATTTCATATGGGCATCTTCCTTTCAATATGTTATTAATATTGTTATCGATGGAAAAATATATATACTAGATACGGATCCGCATATATGCGGGTTTATAGAAAATATTTTAAACCCATGATATAAAAATTAATAGCAAAATATAGAGAAAACAATAAAATCATTTCTAAATAATATAAAATAAGATACGTTTTCAATCTCTGATGTTTTCATATCAGTTTGTTAAAAACTGATATAATATGCATTTGTATATCTAATTTGTTTTTCTCCTATGTATATTGAATTATTATTTTTATTAATTAAATACTTTTATTTCTAAGTTTTTATATTAATTTCGATGAGTTGGTTTTTAAATTCATATTATAATTAGCTTTTGACTTTGTTTGGTGCGAAGTTGAGAGAGTATAAATTTGTTTATATTGAAATAAAAATTTATAATCTTTTGCTTTTTAGGATTTGACAACGTGTTATTATTTTATTTTTATTAAGAATTGCTTTTAATAAGGAAAAATCATAGAAATGTACACCAAAAATTTCTCAACACATGACTACACATCCAAGCTATTTTAATCTGTTTAACAATACACAATAACTATTTTTCATCAAGTAATATTATATTTATTCCTATGAGCTCATTATTTTTTTGAAGTCTATGAATTCCGAACTTCGAAGAAGACGCACCATAGCATGAATATGACGACAAACACATTTGCAATCTAACTGATCCAATGTCAAATAAATTTTGGTGTTAGCCATCATAAATCAATAAAAATATTTTATTTGAAAACTTTGTCTGATAGAGATTTTTTTTTTTTTGGGTAACAATTGTGATGGAAATAAATGGGGTAAAATTTATTTTATAATGAAAACAGCCGTTTATCAAACTTCCTTTTTCTAATATTAAAAGGTATTGTGCTATGTTAATAAATGAGAAAAAATAATTATCTTTACTAATTTTAATTAAGAAAAAGTTAATTATTAAAACAACCGTCTAATATTTACTTTTTCTAATAGTAAAAGGTATTTATTTTATTTTATTTTTGCTTTCTTAAATTATGTTAATAAATAGAAGAAGATAATTATATTTATCGATTATAATTAGGAAAAAGTAAATTATTACTTAGTGCATAACAATTATCTTGTCATTATCGCTCCATGTTTTTGTCAATAGTTTTATTTTCTTTTTTTGATACGATTAATTTTTTTTCCTTTTCTTAATTAAAAATTTTAGTTATTAACAAATTAATGATTTCCTTAAATTATTTAATTTTGTTATTATATTGATATTTTTGACACGTGTCAAAATCTGAGGTTATAACTGACACGTGTCATGATCTCGTTAGTTTTATGTTGATTTATTTTCTTATTTAATGTCTTAGATTAGCTGACCACAAGCCTATAAAATCTCCACTCTTGATTCATTGTAAATCACCCTTGAATTTAAAAAAAATTAGAAAAACCGAGAGTTTTCTCACCTTTGAAGCTTCGCCTTTTTTTGCTTGTCTTTTCTATTGTGTGTGATGCCCTTAGAAAGCAAGTGGGATCTCTTTCTTTGTGTGAGATTGACATAGGCATTGATTTGTGTTCTTATCACAAAGTAATTCCACAACTTTGTGTGGCGAACTTTGATCCTTCTCTTGTTCTCAATCTTCACTCCATCTCGTTGCTGATTCAAAGAGCGTGTTACCACCATTTGAACTAGCCCCATCTCGATCCACTTCACTCCATCACTCGTCAAGAAGAGAGTGTGTTACCACCAACTTCTTGGCCCCATCACTATCCTCAGATCCTCTAAGGTTTCGTGCCTATATCAGGCAGTGGAATAAGGTCTATGGCTTCTCAGGATGAGTTTAATGATAGGGTACCGGCGCTCCTATGGGCTCTCTGGCAGCACTGGAAGAGTTTTCTGGTTCTCCATTAGCTCTTCCTGGAACACCAGAAGTTGGCTTCAGAGGAGAGTGTATCTTTTGAATAGATTTGGGGGGGGGGGGGTTGGTCTGATTCCACTTGGAGGTGAAAAGTGATTCTTCTAGCTTTCTAATGACTCCAAGAATGCCAAACATATGGTGCTCTAAAACTGCTTATGAAGCTCATTTTGCTGATTTTTGTTGTTTTATTTTTTCTCCAAGAACCTGCAAAGACTCTAACTTCCACTAATATGCAAAAGCATTTATGAAAACGTTAGTTTTACTTGAAATCTCTATTAAAACATATAAAACCATAGCTAAAATAGGTAAATATACCATGTTATCAACTTTCCCAGACTTTGACTTTGTTTGTCTTCCAGCAAACAAGAAAGTAAAACCTTGTTAAAGAAGTTTGAAAATCGCTGGAACTCGCTTGCTATTAGGGACCGTAAGCCTTGTCTCATTCTAGTTCGTCATTACCAAAAAAACATACAAAAACAATTGTATGTTTACTCGAAATCCACACTAATCCATCACTCAGTGTACATAACAATTAATTTTCCTAAATATTAACCATTTAACACAATAGAATCTATGATTACAAGTGAATAACAATTAGTAAAGGGAAATACCAAAACTTACGCCATTTCATTTTGGATTAGCTTAAGAAATCTCAACACAGATTCTCCTTAGAAATCCTGATCCTGATTCATTCATTTCATTCTCTAGATGCTGACAGGTTTCATCCACCTACAAATATTTTTATCTTCTAGAATCTTGAAAACTTTTTGGTTGATTTGATCCAATTACCCTTTCTCCCTCAAGAACCCTAAATTTTTCTTCAATTCGATTTTAGGGGGTCGATCATATTGAACATTGTGATTATTTCAAAAGTCTCTAACTTTATAAGAAGGTTTGATTGTCGAGTTTATTAAATTGTCTGGTGGGAGATTTTATATTATTTGAATTTTTAAAGTAGTGTAGTAAATATGAATAAAAAAGTTTATTAGACGAAGACCAATTTTTCCAATATATATGTCAAACTGTATATATGTTAATAGAGTTTGGTATTTATTATAGATTTATTATTCTTGGATATAAGTCGTTGATTTTTATTGAAGATTTGTGATTTTTGGATTATAAGTCGTAGATGTTATTTTTAGTGAATATACTTGGAGGATTGCTATAGTCAAAACTTACACCTAAGATAAAAATAATTTGAAACAAGATCAGTAAAAAAAAATAAAATGTCCTAGATTACATCTCTCACCTTCAAACTTCACTCTGACTTTCAACAATTGAATGCATCATGCACTTCTTTTTGTTACAAAACCAGTGGATGACAATATAAAGTAAAATGAATATTTGAACTAAAAGAAATCTTTTTGTAAATATATAGTTCTTTTAAATCATATGTATTTGTATTGATAAAAGATATTTGTTATTGTTCGAATTATTGATGCAATATAAATAAATATAAAATAAACTTATATGTTATTATTATATTTATTATATATTATAAAACAAAAAAGCAAAGGAAACCAGTTACATTAGCTTTTTCTTCCATGACAATACGCGCACCGACGGTTGATCCGCTTTTCTTGTAAAATATATCCCATCAATTTTTGCTGTCCATCTGCGTAATTGACCACAATTAGGAACAAGAGATTCTTTTGCTCTGTATACTTCAACATTATATGAATACTCAAAATTAGCTCCCTGTCTAAGAAGACAACCCCATACTGTTACAAAAAAGACTGCCTCCTCATGGAATCTAATGATATATGGAGGAGCATTGAAATTTAATTTTTGTACGCCTAGGTCATTGTCTTGGGAACGACAATGAAGTTCGAGAATACGACCAGAACCAAGCTCGTTATGAATTTCTACCACATTTTTTTCGCAAGCTTCATTGAACCCAAAAATTGTAGCAGTAACTATTATAAAAAGTATGAGATGGGTCATTTTTTTTCCTCAAGATCAATATTGGAGTGAAGAGAGACTTATGTAATAACATATATACATATATATATATATATATATATATATATATATATATATAGTCAAATAAAAATACTATTCCCTCTGTATCATAAAGATTGATTTTCTTGAGATTTTATTCTTGTATCAAAAAGATTGATTTCATTTATTAAATTTAATGTATTTTATGTTCAAGATTAATTAATTACTTAATGGTTTCAATATTTAGTGTAATTATACTTATTGGAAAAAGATAAATAGAGTAAAAAGCAACTTGAGATTTATTTTTTAATATTTTCCAAGAACATTTATTATTTTTCTTAATCTTTGTAAAAACTTCAGAAAATCAATCTTTCTGATACAGAGAGAGTATAATGGATAGTCGTATAATATTTATAATAAATTTTATTAAAATCAATACCCAACATAGTCATCATTCTTAGTCAAAAGACAAGTCAAAAGTTTTTAGTCAAGTCAAAGATTTTAAGTCAAATACAAGTTACATATTTTTAGTGAAGTCAAAAGACAATTACACTTAAAAAAGATTTTTAGCCATCAATAGACAGTTACAGATTTTTAGTGAAGTCAAAAGACAATTACCCTTAAAAAATAGCCATCATTACACTTTTGTTTAGTCAGGTAAAAGATTTGCTGTCAAAAGCAAATGTTTAGTCAAGTCAATGTTCATTCAAATGTATGGATTTGGAAATGTTATTAACCAAACTAACTCCACAAAAATATCTCATTATGTTATTATAAGTTTGTACTACTCTAATAAAATGACAAATCGACTTCTATCATCTAGACCTACTTCCGTCTTGATTTGCTTGATAACCCATAGTCAACTATACGTATTTTCCAAAACCATAAAGCATAAAGATTTTGTACCACAATCAAAGCTATTGGTTATATTTGGTTCTTTGTATTATTACTAACCTTAGTAAAATAATGCCTTTAACCATAATCGTCAAAAAAATTCATCAAGCCTACTGATTGGCCTAAAATTATGTTTTCCAAGAAATTTGGAGTATTTGAAAAGACACATTGGAAAATAGTTGAAAATATTTTTACAGCTGCTTTGAAATGTTTCAATGATTTTTATTGATCTAGGGCTTGTGTCAAGTATTTCTTCGACATGACCTCGAAGCTGAGAAAATTATCCTCCATACTTATGTCTAAGCCATTTTAGTAAAAAATATGTCTTCCTCTTTGGCATTGAAGAATCAATAACACCAATTTTCATTGCTCTTTGATATGTCGTTAAATATCAATAGCCACAATTTTTTTTCATTAAACCTCAGCTAGTCTATGAAACACCTTCCACTAACAACAATCTTTAATATTTTTTGTATTTTCTGGTAGAAGTACAACTCTGTCATTCTTATGTCGTCTTCACCAAAAAACATTTGATTCGCCTCATTACCTCCACTGATATTTTTCATACATGCCGCACTTGAATCTAATTTTTTCTTCTCCCATATTTCTAGAATCACATTCAATTTTTTTCTCAAAAGTGTACCCTATCATTGTTTATTTTGACTAAACATCGATGAAGAATAAACTTTTCACGTCTAATATATCATCCCTTTCCCTTGTAATTTTTTATCTCTTAACATAATAGGATCGTCATCTTCATAAGATTTATATGGAATTATATTTCAGTCAATACACATCTAACTAGTAACATTATGTAACTTTATAGAATCACATTCAATTTTTTCTTCAAAAGTGTACCCTAGCATTGTTTATTTTGACTAAACATCAATGAAGAATAAATTTTTCACGTCTAATATATCATCCCTTTCCCTTGTAATTTTTATCTCTCAACACAATAGGATCCTCATCTTCATAAGATTTAAATGGAATTATATTTCAGTCAATACACATCTAACTAGTAACATTATGTAACTTTATAGAATCACATTCAATTTTTTTCTCAAAAGTGTACCCTAGCATTGTTTATTTTGACTAAACATCGATGAAGAATAAACTTTTCACGTCTAATATATCATCCCTTTCCCTTGTAATTTTTTCTCTCAACACAATAGGATCCTCATCTTCATAAGATTTATATGGAATATATTTCAGTCAATACACATCTAATTAGTAACTTTATGTAACCTCCCCCCCCCCCGCGGTGTTTCATAGAGTAGCTGAGGATAAATGAAAAAAATCATGGCTCTTGATATTTAACGACTCTGCATTCTTATTTCGTCTTCACCAAAAAACATTTGATTCACCTCATTACCTCCACGGATATTTTTCATCTATACCGCACTTGAATCTAATTTTTCTTCTCCCATATTTCTAGAATCACATTCAATTGTTTTTGCTCAAAAGTGTACCCTAGCATTGTTTATTTTGACTAAACATCGATGACGAATAAATTTTTCACGGCTAATATATCATCTCTTTCCCTTGTAATTTCGTTATCTCTCTAAATCCTCATCTTCATAAGATTTATTTGGAATTATTTTTCAGTCAATACACATCTAATTAGTAACTTTATGTAACCTCCCCCTCCCCCCCTCCCGACCACTACCGTTTGTGGACTGATGTAGCGACATCTCCGTTACTTGTTTTACAAGTTATTTAGTTTTATTGTTAGTTTTCCTTTTATTTATGTTTTCCTTTTCTCTGTTGAATTTCTATTTTTATTAGGGTTTCGCTTATGCTTAAGTCGGCTTAGAACTTGCCTATATAAGGCTTTGTATTTCTTTCTTTAATACTTGGTATTTTACTGAATAAGAATCGAGGTTTTTCTCCTCATATCGAAGTCTTCGAATTCTCCCTGTTTTAACAAAGAGTTTTGAGCACAGAGCAGCTCTCTTGATCCATTGATCCTTGAGTTCTTGTTTTGTTTTATTATCCCGCTGCAACAGTTGGTATCAGAGACAAAGATCCTAATCATGCCGCCAAAGAAGAGCCTTCAAGCGACACTAGAGGAGCACAACGACGCGTTTAGGGCGATGATGGCTGACTTTCAACAGAAATTGAGTAATACTATGCGTACTACCATGGAATCTGCTGTTAGGACTCTCGTTCAAGCTCAACAAAACGTCGCTCCAGTGTTACCACGTCAAGAAGAACCACTCTTTGATGACAATGAAGAGGAGGAGGAAGACAACTTCTTCGTCAATCAATTTGCACCGCTGGGTGAAGAAAATCAGCATGGTGGTCGCCAGCATCACGACATCATCGCAGCCCCACGAGTTAATCACCGACGATGGGAGTCCGGTTTTAAACTCGATTTACCTGAATTTACGGGTAGCCTCCAGCCTGAAGAATTTCTAGATTGGATTAACACAACAGAGGAATTGTTAGAATTCAAAGAAGTCGCCTGATGCGAGCCGTGTGTCTCTTGTGGCTACCCGTTTTCGAGGCAGAGCTTCTGCTTGGTGGCAACAATTGAAGGAATCTCGAGTTAGAGCTGGTAAGGAAAAGATTACTTCATGGGAAAAGATGAAGAAATTGATGAGGAAATTTTTTCTGCTGTACAACTACACTAGAACGTTGTACACAAAGCTGCAGAATTTAAAGCAAGGAACTAAGTCAGTGGATGACTATGCAGCAGATTTTTTTTCATTGATGGCACGCAATGTTTTAACAGAGACTGAAGAACAGAGAGTTTCACGTTTCATTGGTGGCTTAAGGTCACCGATTCAAAGTACTTTACTCCAGTTTGATCCTCTTTCAGTTTCAGAAGCTCATCAGCGTGCTCTCTTGATCGAACAACACTCGCGTAATCAGTCAAGTTTGTGGAATTCTCAGCGTCCTCGTCTTCCCGTGGCAACAGAAACTGGAATTATCAAGTCGCTGGAGCAATCGAAACTTTCAGAGTCTTCAGAGGGGAATCCTTCTATGGGATAGCAACGAACTGCAACTTTCAAGTGCTTTAAGTGTGGAGAAACAGGGCATCGACAATCGGCATGTCCCCATCTTCAACGTCGTGGTCTCTTCTCTAAAGATGAACCTGTGTTTGATGAGTATACCGATGAAGATGTTGTTAATAATGCAGAGGAACAGGTGGTCGGGGATTCAGGTCCTATGTTAATGATGCGTAGAAACTATCTTCTTCCACAAGGAGTTGAAGAATCTTGGCTCCGTACGAACATTTTTAATTGACTTGTACGATTCGAGGCAAGATTTGTCGTTTGATTATTGATTCGGGAAGCTGTACGAATGCGATTTCAGAGGAAGCAGTCACAAAACTTGCTTTATTTGCAGAGCCTCACCCTTCTCCATACAAGATCGCTTGGCTAAACTCAAAAACGGATATTCAAATTTCAAAACGTTGTAAGGTTCCGTTTTCTATCGGCCTCAATTACAAAGACTTGGTCTGTTGTGATGTCTTGCCTATGGATGCTTGTCACATTCTTTTAGGTCGTCCTTGGCAATATGACCGAAGAACTGTCCACGATGGTTTTACGAATACGCATAGCTTCAACTATGAAGGTCGGCGTATCACTCTACTTCCGTCACAGGTTGCTTCAGATCCATTAATCACAAGCAAAGAAGTCGAGTCTCCTCCAGTTCCAGTTGCTCCTAGCACGCCGGCATTATTGGTGACAAAGTCCAAAATTCTCGAAGAATGTCAAGCTACGGATGTCGTTTTCCTACTGTGCCTTAAACCACAGCTGTTGTCATTAATCCCTGATGTTCCTATGGTTTTTAATGACTTACTTACAGAATTTCGCGATGTGTTTCCAGCAGAATTACCAGATGGTTTACCTCCCTTATGAGATATACAACAGTGCATCGACTTGGCTCCTGATTCGGTGTTGCCCAACCGGCCACACTACCGCATGAGTCCAAGAGAACATGATGAGTTGCGGAAACAGGTTGAAGATCTTCTTGCTAAGGGTTATGTGCGTGAAAGCTTAAGCCCGTGTGCTGTCCCGGCTTTACTTGTTCCTAAAAAAGACGGGCCTTGGCGCATGTGTGTGGATAGTAGAGCGATTAACAAGATTACAATTCGGTATCGGTTTCCTATTCCACGTCTCGATGACCTTTTAGACCAAATCGGATCTGCTTTTGTGTTTACTAAGTTGGATCTTCGCAGTGGATATCATCAGATTCGCATTTGACCCGGTGATGAATGGAAAACGGCTTTTAAAACGCGTGAAGGGTTGTTTGAGTGGCTTGTCATGCCTTTCGGATTATCAAACGCACCAAGTACATTCATGCGAGTGATGAATGAAGCTCTTAGGCCGTTTATTGGGCGGTGTGTTGTTGTATATTTTGATGATATACTCATATTTAGCACATCATTAGACGAGCATTTGGGTCATCTGCGTGACGTGTTATTAGTTTTGCGACGGGAAAAGTTATGCGCAGCTACGAAGAAATGTGTTTTTGGTGTTGACCAAGTTCTATTCTTAGGATATATCATCTCTACACGTGGCCTAGAGGTTGATCCTATGAAGATTTTGGCTTAACAGTCCTGGCCTACTCCCCGTACTATCACAGAGGTGCGAAGCTTCCATGGTTTAGCCTCATTTTATCGACGCTTTGTACATCACTTTAGCAGTATCATGGCACCGATTACTGACTGTATGAAGGCTGTTTCTCTCCGTTGGACTCCCGAGGCTGAACAAGCATTTCAGGTTATCAAGACAAAGCCCACCTCGGCCCCGGTACTTGTTCTCTCTAATTTTAATGTAGCATTTGAATTACATTGTGATGCATCCAAGTCAGGGATTGGAGCAGTTCTTAGTCAATCAAGTCGTCCAGTCGCCTTTTTTAGTGAAAAGATTTCAGGATCTCGTGAACGGTATAGCACTTATGATGTCGAGCTATATGCAGTTGTTCAAGCTGTAAAGCATTGGAGACATTATCTTTTTCATCGTGAGTTCGTTCTCTATACTGATCATGATGCACTTAAATACATGGGTTCTCAAGACAAAGTCTCCGCGAGACACGCTTCTTGGTTTGCAGATTTGCAACAATTTTCTTTTGTCATCAAACATACCGCGGGCACACTCAATATGGTTGCTGAAGCTTTGAGTCATCGATATTCTTTGCTAACGACATTACATGTCTCCGTGCCTGGTTTTGATGTGCTTCCTGATCTTTATCCTCTTGATCCTTTTTTCGGAAAGATTTGGCGTGATACGGAACAAGGTCTGGGATCTACCTAATTAATCTTTGATGGATTTTTGTTCCGTGGTGCTCAGTTGTGTATCCCCGAGTGTAGTTTACGACTTCAGTTGATCCGAGAACTTCATGGTGAAGGTCACATTGGAAGAGACCGCACGCTCAAGCTAGTAAGTACCTCGTACTTCTGGCCAACGTTAAGACGTGATGTTGAGCGTTTTCTTGTTCGTTGTGGGACATGTCAAGCAGCTAAAGGAAAAGCAAATAATGCGGGTCTCTATTTACCTCTCCCGATTCCGACACAACCATGGACGGATATAAGTATGGATTTTGTGCTTGGCTTACCGCGAACGCAACGAGATAACGATTCCATATTTGTCGTTGTTGATCGTTTTTCGAAGATGGTGCACTTTATTCCTTGTAAAAAGACCACAGATGCGGTACAAGTTGCGATTTTGTTTTTTCGAGAGGTATACAAGCTTCATGGTCTTCCACTATCTATTGTTTCGGATCGAGATTCACGCTTCTTGAGCCATTTTTGGCGTTCTCTTTGGCGTCTCCTCCGCACCAAATTAGACATGAGCTCCGCCTATCATCCTCAAACCGATGGCCAAACAGAAGTAACTAATCGAGCATTGGGAGATTTACTACGGTGTTTAGTTGGGGATAACATCAAATCATGGGATTCTATTCTTTGTCAAGCCGAATTTGCTCATAATCGTGCAGTTAACCGTAGCACCGGTTTTAGTCCATTTCAGGTCGTGTATGGGAGTTTGCCTCGCTGTCCTGCGGATTTATCTCTCACGCCAGATAGGACTCGTTTCCACGGCCGAGCGTGTGATTTTGTCGAAGAATTTGCTGCGATTCATGACCATGTTCACTCTAACTTGGAAACTTCCACAGCAAAATACAAGTCTGATGTTGATGCCCGTAGGCGTGATGTACAGTTTGAAGTGGGCGACTTAGTGTGGGCGGTATTGACTAAGGATCGCTTTAAACCTAGAACGTACAACAAGCTTAAATCACGGAAGATTGGTCCTCTTACAGTAATTGAGAAAATCAACAACAATGCTTATCGACTACAACTGCCTCCTCCCATGAACACCGCCAATGTCTTTAATGTGAAGCATCTTGTTCCTTATGTCGCTGAAGCAGACACTAAAAGTTCGAGGTCGAATTTTCTTCTATCCCCGGGAGGCCTGATGTAGCGACATCTCCGTTACTTGTTTTACAAGTTATTTAGTTTTATTGTTAGTTTTCCTTTTCTCTGTTGAATTTCTATTTTTATTAGGGTTTCGCTTATGCTTAAGTCGGCTTAGACCTTGCCTATATAAGGCTTTGTATTTCTTTCTTTAATACTTGGTATTTTATTGAACAAGAATCGAGGTTTTTCTCCTCATATCGAAGTCTTCGAATTCTCCCTGTTTTAACAAAGAGTTTGGAGCACAGAGCAGCTCTCTTGATCCATTGATCCTTGAGTTCTTGTTTTGTTTATTATCCCGCTGCAACAGGGACCCCCACATCCTCTCTCGGTATGTGGACCCCACCCTTGTCTGATGGTCTCACTTTCAGTGTACCAAAAATTACTTCTCTATATGTCATATAACCTTAAAATATTTATCCACCTCAAGCATGCTTGACTTTGGAGTTCTATCTGAAGAAGAGATGAAAAAAATATAATTACACTTTAGTGACATTAGTAGGCAAACAAAATATCTTAAGCGCTTCTCATGGACCAACATTCTTTAGAATTCAGGGTGTTATAATTACCCCCACTAAAAGATCGTAACGTCCTCATTGCTTACCCAGACCGGCAGACTCGATGGTGTGAGCCCACATGTCTATACAATCATATGGGTTTGGCTCTGATACCATTTGTAACGCCTCGTCTGCTATCATCTATGGGCTTCCAAGTCATCTCTTGGCCTATAGATCCCACCCTTGTCCGACGGCTGGTGCACTACTCCAGAAGGCTCAAAAAACTTATTACTATCTCTACAAATCACCACATGATCTTTTCAGTTTTTTGGCCTAACCCGCACGGTATGAAAAATCATTTCCTAGTAGGCTACCCATCTTTAAATTACTGAAGCTTAAGCCTGCTTAATTCAGGAGTTCTCTCTCGATAAGTGATTGCTAAGATAAAAACATTTTTTTGTCAACAACTATAAATTTAATTAAACGGTTCAGAGATCCAAACCGGAGGAACAAAATTTACATGAATAACAAAATGCGAATAAAGTCTAGCACTGCGTGCTAAATTATCCACTTTTGTGTTTAAAGTACGATAAATTAAAGAAAGCAACAAAAAAAAAATCTTGATTCTCACATGGTCTTCTAGAAGTGCTGAAAAAACAGGCTAATCTGCCGGTGTAGGCACCATCTTCACAAACTCAGAGGAATATGTTAAAAAAAACTACGTCAGTTTTTTGTTCTGCGATCATACTTGACATATGATACAATCCTAGGAAGCATCAAGACACAAGGACTTGGAGATGGAAATGCACAAGGATTGGTGTTCGAGCCAGGAGCAAAAGGAGCTAGGATAGCAGCTTATGGACTCAAGATTCGTCTCCGGACCAAGATAATGCACCAGGAACTTTGAGCCTTACCCCGTCCGGTTTGGCTCTAGAGGGTCACTCACTTATGTGGCACCACGTCCGCCTTGGTCATGGTTCACGTCCGAGATGACTAGTGTCAAGTCCTATGGCTCACTAACACTCCTTTTCCCTCGTCTCCGGTTTTTCCCAAGTGGTTATCCGAGAGAGGTTTTTAATGAGGTTTGTGGTCCATAGGTTTATTTTGCTTGGCATTAGTCCGACTCCACCCCTGCCCATTACGAGATTGCATGTCGCGTGCCTTATCTATTATTTACTTAGTTTTTATTTTCCTCATTTGAATTTTAAACTTGTGTGTTTATTTTTGTATGGTCTTCTTGTGGTTTCCGAGGCATGTCTCGAAACCACCTCTTCTCTTAACTCCTACGCTCCTCTCTCTTCTCCTCTTCGTCTTCTTCTCTTTACAATCTCTCCGAGACTCAGATGTATTCCTTATCTACCTTTTACATCAAAATCTCTTACAAATTATAGATCCTTGTTTCTCTTCGTGTGATTCGAAATAGAAACTCGTAGGTCATTTCTAGTGATTAGAGTGATCAACCCGACTTATCAAGTGGACTTTCCGCATGCTCTTGTGGCGTCAATCAATCCATAAACCTCCAGTTGCTCACTGATTTAGTCTGGAACCATTTCATCGCCATCTTAACTTTACGGTGTGTGATTGGGTCGAGATCCCTCACCATGATCGAATCAACATAGCCCATATAAGAGCTTCTAGCTCAGCGTGTAATGGGGAGAGGCTTCTACGAGTATTACATGCTCCCATAATTGTTCCATCATCGCCTTGAAGACAGAACCAACCTAATCCAGAGAAATTGTCTATTTCTTTCCATGAACCATTCACAAAACATCGAAACCCTCGAAAAGCTGAAGTTTGCTTAGGTAAAACATCAAGACCCTGAGGGATTTGATTATTTTCTTTAGTATCTTTTACTTGTGTCGATTCCCAAGCTAGAGATTTGGTTTCCACCAAGTTTAAAATTTCTTGTGGGTTTCTATCAATATTTTTAAAGACCTTATCATTTCTAGATTTCTAGATATACCACAAAATCCATGGAAAACTATTGTCCTTGAAACTTTCAGGAATTCTCCAGAATAGATGATCCATATTTGAGAAAAGGGAATTTCCCGGGAATCCAGTAACCGACGGTATTCCTGACAATGCCCATACTTGTAACGTCGGTGGACATTCGAACAGGGTATGATTGATTCTTCCTTCGCTCCACACCGAGCATAGTGAAAGTCACACTTTATTCCTCTTCTTCCAAGATTCCAATTAACCGAGAGACAACCCGTAATAGCTTGCCAAATAAAATGACAAATTTTAGGGGGCATTTCAAATTCCATGTGTAAGCTTGTAGATGCCTAATGTCTGGACCATATTGAGGAGGTGTAGTCCCGAATGAGGGATAATTATGTTCCGTCCAGTATCCTGATTTAACGGTATATTTTCCTGATTTTTTAAAATGCCAACAAAACGTGTCTTCTTTAACAATTCTACTGATTGGAATACCCCAAATCAATGGAATGTCTCGTGGGCCAATGATTTCATTGATCAAATCCATATCCCACATCATAGATGATATTCAGATCCAGATTTCTTCATGAAAGTTATAGGAAATTGAGTTAGCTTTCCAATGAAGGTGATCTCGAGTGATTTGGGTCATCGGTAGAGGAGATACATCCGATTTAGTGAAAACCGCTACACCAGGCCGCTGTGAGGTTTCAACTGCATTTTCACTTAGAAGCCTCTGTTGTAATTCCTAGCGACCAAATGACCGCCAAACATGACCGCCACAACGTGCATCTGCTATCAATTTTTGGATCCGACCCGGTTTGTCCCGGGTCGACCCGTGACGCATTTCCCTTAGTATAAATAGCATTTTAGACCTAAAAATTAGGTTATGCTTTATTTTAAAGAGATATTCTTAGCCTCTTTGAGGTTTAGGAAGAAAACTCTTGTATTAATTCTTCAAATTCAAAGTATCAAAACTATTTCTTTTCTTAAATCCTCCAACTATTCATCTTATTACTATGTTTATGCAAAGATCCAGTCTATTGCACTGTGTTTCCATGGAAATTAGTGAGTAGTCTTTTAGATGATTTTAGGGTTTGGTGATTGAGATTATTTGATGGACTAATGCTAGATTAGGCAAGGAATTGTTAATCTAGATCATTTGCATTTTCATGCCCACAAGGTATTTGTTAAAATGCTTGAATGAAACATAAATGAGCTTTTCATACCTAGCCTATGGAAGTAGTTGATTAGGGTGATTAGTGGTTGGATTAGAACTTGTTATCATTGCTCATTAGTCATTTGAATTGCCAATGGAAGTTGATGATGATTCATTGATTAGTGTAGAGGCTAATACCATGGAAGTGGATTAGTCTAGCTAAGTGATCCTTTAGCCTAAGACATTGTTTATCATGTGTTCTTGCATCATCAAATGTTCATCATCTCATCTAAATCATTGCCATTCCCAAAACTCATCGCTTTTCTCAA
Source organism: Barbarea vulgaris (assembly GCA_963667165.1). NCBI lineage: Eukaryota > Viridiplantae > Streptophyta > Magnoliopsida > Brassicales > Brassicaceae > Barbarea > Barbarea vulgaris. The sequence continues at coordinate 24,676,299 of OY763890.1, read as the reverse complement.
TTTGATTTCCGTTTCTTTATCTTTATTTCCCGCTTTGTTTTACATTTGAATTTCAATTTACAAAGACCCAAAACATTGCTTGCTTAGATTAATATTAGACTTGCATTCTTATTGTGTTAAGGCTAATTTTCTCATGGATTCGATCCTAAAGTACTACAAGGTACTAAGGGTTATTTGATAGCCCGGTTTGTAAAAAACCTATTTATCAAATTGGCGCCGTTGCCGGGGAGATTAAGCAATTGGCCATTAAGATTTAGTCTTGTTTTGAGACTAAGCTTTTATTTTTGCTTTATTTTAGTTTGTTTGGTTACTCATTTTCTTTCGAGTGTTTGTTCTTCTTGCAAGGTACAATCACAAGGGAGAAAGAAGATGTCTTCGTGATTGTTTTAGGTAGACTAAAACATGTCATCACATAGGTTGGTAAAGCTGTTGCTACTGATTTAATCATGACTTCTTTGCCACCTTTCGATAAAAATTTAGCCGACCATCCATTAATCCTATCATGGATTCTTTCTCGGATGAAGGAAATTTTTTTGCTTTTAGAGCCACCCATACTTTCCGGTAGATCTAAGTAAGATCCCATTCCACCAATATTAGTAATCCCTAAGATTTGTTTCATCTCCTCTTGAACCAACTTCTCTACCTTATGAACAAATTGGATCGACGATTTTGAAAAAATAATTTGTTGGCCCGAGACAGATTCATATTGTTTAAGTATATTCAAAATGGTTTCACATTGCTCTTTGTTCGCCTTACATAAAAAAAAACTATCATCTGCAAAAAGAATATGAGATATCGATGGACTTTCTCTTGCTAGTTTTAGTCCTGAAATGGATTTCTTCCTTTCCGGTTTTCGTATATTTGCTATCAATACTTCTGTACAAATTATAAATAAATAAGGTGACGAAGGATATCCTTGGAAAAGTCCTCTTTTAGGAATTATTTTCCCCAGCGGCTGTCCATTCATAAGGATTTTATATTGTACAGACTTAATAGACCACATCATCCATGTAATCCATTTCTCCGCAAATCCAAGTTTACGAAGATGTTTTTCAATAAAAGGCCATTCAAACGGATCATAAGATTTGCTCATATCTGTTTTAATTGCCACATATTCCTGTTTACAATAATTTTTAGTCCGTAGGGCGTGGAAAATTTCCTGAGCAATAAGGATCTTATTCGAAATTAACCGACCCGATACAAAAGCTGATTGAGTTTCCGAGATTAAAATCGGCAGAATTCTCTTCAATCGCTGACATAAAACCTTAGAAATAATTTTATAACCGACATTACACAGACTTATTGGCCTACTATTACGGGTATGAAATGAAAATAATGGAAAAAGGTGGATTCAATTGTCAACTACTCGCAGTGGCCCGATTTTGGTGGAGTTCAAATGGTACACAAAGAGGTCTACACTGGATGACATGGAAAAAATGTGTCAAGGTAGAAGAGAAGGAGGAATTGGTTTTCGGACCATTGAGGATTTCAATTCAGCACTTTTAGCGAAAAAATTATGACGTCTAATGGAATATCCAGACTCGCTGTTTGCCAAAGTTTTCAAAGGAAAATATTATCGGAAAACAAACCACTTGATCTTAAATCATACTCTCCCTCCTATGGATGGAGAAGTATTATCTCGGCTAGACCTCTGGTTTAAAAATGACTTATTAAAAGAGTTTGTTATGGTAATTCCATTTTAGTTTGGAATGATCCATGGATGCACCAGCTAATCGCCTGAGGCCAACATTATGTTAAGGACAAAAATTTTACCGCAATCTGACAGTCAATCAATTAATTCTCATCTTAGAAGAACAAGAACGAGGGATAGCTTGGCATCCTACAAGCTACCAAGGAGCTTATGAATCATCCACCTCAAGAGAGCTTCAGTTGGATCAAAACTATGCTCAAGGAAACCAATGTGGATATGGTGAGAGATTTCAATCTTCGGAGATGGAGTATGACTATGGAGCACTCTATTCTGCCCCAATCTCTATTGAAGAAGAGAATTGCAACTTGTTGAAGTTGATTTTGGAAGAGCAAGAGAAGTTTAATGAGAGCCTTGGCATGACTGAAACTAAGATGGGTGCTAGGACTCAAGGTTCAAGTGTTGTTGAGAAAACGCGTGTGGAGTCCATCAACACAAAACTTACACAATGGATCGAGGACAAAGAAGAAGAATGCATTCCTCCTATTGAAACCAATATAAAAGAGGTGTTTCCCATTGATATTGGAGAAGTTTTTAAGGAGGATGCTCAAATCAAAGATGAATTCCTCCACGAAGCCGAAGAGGTTATCAAAGAATTTGAATTGCTTCTTGAATGCACGGTTGATGAGAATCTTGTGATAAGATATGAAGAACAAGTTGAACCCGTGCCAATCATGAGTCATTCAACCAAGAGAAATGGAGAAAGAGTAGGCATGGTTGGAAACACATGTGAAGATCCTTGTGAAGGTGTTTTTGTTGTTGATTATATAGTCGAAAAGCTTCTTGGTGAATCGAGGAAGATAATATTTGAGGAGATTAGGATGAAAGAGTTTAGGGGATGGTTCTACGATGAATATGATCTGGGTGATACATGGATTCATCTCATTTCCTCCCATCAGTGGACTCACCCGAGTACATCTCTTCAATTTAACGTCCACTTCACTTCCTTTGTATATAGTTTTCTTTTTCTAGCTTTATATTTTGTGTGTGTTTGCTCTCTTTCTTGAATTCTATTTCACGCCGAGACGGTGTGAATTAAGTTTTGGGGAGAGACCCTCCTCTAATCTTGTGTTTTGTGGTCTTATTTTTCTTTTTGCATACTTGAGTCTCATGCATACATCTATGTGCATAGAAAAGCCCAAAAATTTGAAAATTTTGAAAAATACAAAAAGAAACATGTAGGTTTGCATTTGCATATTGCCTTTAAGATTGAGTCTAAAAGCATATAGATTTGCATTTACATATGCATTGGGGATATTTGCCTAGTTGAAGTTCAATTTTGGATTGAGATCGAAGCCCTTATTCATAGTTTCTTAATGCATGATTTCAATCTTGAAAAAATGGAAAATCCATCATTGGTCGACCCTTTCTTCTTTCAAAAATCTTGATCATTGTGAGCTTTGCATGATTTTCCATTTCAACTCTCTTAATTATTGGACATAACTTGAATCTAAATTTCTTGCTTAGGGAGTTAAAATGCTTGTTCATGGGTTTTTATAGACACATTCGAGTTATCTTATACCTATTTTACCACCCTTGTTAACTCGAATGGCCATCTTCATCTTTAAGATGGTTTCCCCGCCTTCACCCTAACCATTTTCTTTCAAACCATGCATCTGATTTTGATTAAGTGAGGTCTCTTGTGTGCTTTCATTTGCAAAATCCCTAGAGAAGGTGATCGACAAGTCCTCTCTTCCATTAGACTAAGAATGTAATGGTAGCTTAGGGGTGGTTAGTGAACTTTGATGAGGAAATAGTCATTAGAATGAAGGAGAAGTGTGGAAAGCCCGAAAAGATTCTTGTATATACAAAGTTTCTAGAGAACACTTAAGAAAAGAAATAGTTGCTCAAATATGAAAAAGAAAAGAAAAATAGATAGTGTTTCCTCCCTATAGTTGAAAAGTTCATACAAGGAAAGAGAGAGCACCAAACAAAAAAAAAAAAGGAAAATAATGATTAAAGGGAAATGAGCATGTGTTTGTATATGAAAATTTTTTCTAGTTCGCCAAAAAGGAAAAGAAGAGACCCGGGTTAAAGTTCTTATAGGATTGAGGTTCATTGTTTGAATGCCTAAAGGTTTTGGGTAATAAGATGTTCAATTTTTTTAGACATAGATTATTATATGAAAGCATGAGAATTGGTAGGATCATGGAAGAGAGTCTTGTATCAACATTTGGTCACATTCTCCATTGCTTTTGCGAAGTGACATGCATTTTGTTTCGAGATAAACCACAAACACCATTGAACCTTCTCTTTTCCATATTTAAACATTTGTTATACCTAGCCAAATGAACTTTATTGAGACTCCCTTAGCAAGACCGCACTTAAAAGCTAAATGAATATGAAGAATTGTCTTTAAATTGATTGTAGTTTGCTTTGGTTTCGAGTATGATTAAAGACTTGGATTGGTATGATTATGGCGAAGTACGAGAGAGTAATGTGTTAAGTTATGCGTTTTTTAACTTTGTTCAAAGACTTTGCATTGAATCCATTCTTGAACTTTGTGGTTTTGAATCTCTATTTTCAAACCTTTTTCTCGGCTTATCTTTTTTTGTTTGCTTGCGGACAAGCAAGAGATAAGTTTGGGGGAATTGATATGTTGCCTTTTTATCATATTTTAGATTGTATTTATCATTAGATTTATTATGTTTTCATTGCATAGTTAGAGTTTAGGAGCATATATTTGCATGTTTTATTGTATTTTAGGTTATGGAATGAGTAATGCAACAATAGGGATTATTTGGATGCAAATAAGAGAAATGATGATGAAGAACCATTCCAAAGTGTCTCAAAGCTCGACTCAGATGAAGGCTTTAATTACATTGATATTCAGATCCAGATTTCTTCATGAAAGTTATAGGAAATTGAGTTAGCTTTCCAATGAAGGTGATCTCGAGTGTTTTGGGTCATCCGTTAAGGAGATACATCCGATTTAGTGAAAACCGCTACACCAGGCCGCTGTGAGGTTTCAACTGCATTTGCGCTCAGAAGCCTCTGTTGTAATTCCTAGCGACCAAATGGCCGCCAAACATGACCACCACAATGTGCATCCGCTATCAATTTTTAGATCCGACCCGGTTTGTCCCGGGTCGACCCGTGACGCATTTCCCTTAGTATAAATAGCATTTTAGACCTAAAAATTAGGTTATGCTTTATTTTAGAGAGATATTCTTAGCCTCTTTGAGGTTTAGAAAGAAAACTCTTGTATTAATTCTTCAAATTCAAAGTATCAAAACTATTTCTTTTCTTAAATCCTCCAACTATTCATCTTATTACTATGTTTATGCAAAGATCCAGTCTATTGCATTGTGTTTCCATGGAAATTAGTGAGTAGTCTTTTAGATGATTTTAGAGTTTGGTGATTGAGATTATTTGATGGACTAATGATGATGTTTAGGACTAGATCTTAGATAGTCTTTCATTTAGGTTGCTTGTAATGCTAGATTAGGCAAGGAATTGTTAATCTAGATCATTTGCATTTTCATGCCCACAAGGTGTTTGTTAAAATGCTTGAATGAAACATAAATGAGCTTTTCATACCTAGCCTATGGAAATAGTTGATTAGGGTGATTAGTGGTTGGATTAGAACTTGTTATCATTGCTCATTAGTCATTTCAATTGCCAATGGAAGTTGATGATGATTCATTGATTAGTGTAGAGAGGCTAATACCATGGAAGTGAATTAGTCTAGCTAAGTGATCCTTTAGCCTAAGACATTTTTTATCATGTGTTCTTGCATCATCAAATATTCATCATCTCATCTAAATCATTGCTATTCCCGAAACTCATCGCTTTTCTCAATTTGATTTCCGTTTCTTTATCTTTATTTCCCGTTTTGTTTTACATTTGAATTGCAATTTACAAAAACCCAAAACATTGCTTGCTTAGATTAATATTAGACTTGCATTCTTAGTGTGTTAAGGCTAATTTCCTCGTGGATTCGATCCCAAAGTACTACAACGTACTAAGGGTTATTTGATAGCCCGGTTTGTAAAAAAACCTATTTATCAAATTTTCTATTCCTTTTTCAATTGTTCTATTCAATAACCATGAGTAAAACCAGTTCTCACAATCCAATTTCAGCCTCTGTTTTTGATCCCCAAGACCCAAACAACCCAATTCTTACAGTCAATATGACCAATGTAACAAAGCTCACTTCAGCCAATTATATTGCCTAGAGCCAACATATCAGTTTCCTTCTTGAAGGACATGGTCTCCATGGTTTTCTTAATGGTGGAACAGAGATCCCTCCGGAAGTTGTCACCACCGATGGGTTAACCAAACCAAATCCTGCTTATACTCATTGGAAAAGGCAAGATTGGTTAATCCATGAGGCTCTCCTTGGAGCTATCTCCAACACGACACAAACACTAGTGTCAAGAGCCTCCTCTTCTGATATAAGATTGGAATTGACCAAAAGATAATCAAGAGTTTACAAGTTTCATTGCGGAAGTGGGCGTGAAGTCAAGATGGAAGGTGGTGACTTTTATTTACTCTCTTAATCGAAGGGGTTGATTGACTCTCTCAATCTGTTAACGAAATAGATTGTTTAAATCACACAAACAAGCTAAGCCGCATCCTCTAAAGATTTAAGTGAATCACACACTTAAGTCTAAAGAAAGAAACAATTCTTCAAGAAAACACACTTGAAAAAAAAGAACAAAATACTTTGATAAATTCCTTATTGAAAAGTTTTTTGCAAATGAAATAACATTCGAGCTTAAATAAGCTCTAGGATAACGGTAACAAAATTACAAAAGAAGAAACAAGATATATCAAAATGAATAGGGCTGTTGGAGATGAATCTGCTTGAGATGTACTTCCAAAGACTAATAGAGACTTTTCTGGTTCGTCTAGGCTTGATAATGGAAGTGTTTCATGCACCAAAACCCAAGAATTAAATGTCCTAGCCATAGATGATCAAAACAGACATGTAGAAGCGGCCAAATATGGAAACTCCCATCTCCTTTGTATTGAGAGACCTTCTGATTAATTTGGCATGTGTTGAACCTTCTGTGAGTCTCTAGTTGACCTGGATGGTTTAAATCTTTGACATTGGTTGGTCCAAATTGCTTGTTTTGCCTAATTTCCTTATATGGCACCAAACTTCCCTGTTTTGGAAAATGGTCGATATCTCCATGATCCGGTGGGTATTTCTTAAGATATGGATCTTGTTGGATCCAGGAGATATCCAAGAATATGCTCAAACTGGTTTTTGGTTGATAAATTTGTTGGTCTGGGCTGTGCTACACGTTTTCTGGTCCATATGAAAAACAGGTTTGAAACTGGTCTATTGGTTTGAAAACTTAATATTTCCTTCATGTGAGCTTCTATTGGGCTGATTCAACTTCGATCAGCTCCCTTGTCGAGTTAAGTTTCTGGAACAAGTCTGTTTGTTTCTTAAATCCTCCTGGTTCATTCGGTAGGCTCTTTCGAAGGCACATATGTACTGGCTGGGTTCTAGTCAGTTATCAAACGCATTTTGATATAGTTTGATTCAGCTACTGGTCTGATGACCACATCATCTTCACTTAATGTCTGGGATATGTTGGAATGCACCTATGGTCTTCCAACCAGAGGACACATCAAGTAACTAAAAAATCAGATAAAGCACCTCAGCAAAGGTACAAAGTCAATTGACGAGTACATGCGCACAGCTAGGGGAAAAGCTGATCAATTAGCCTTATTAGGAAAACCACTCGACCATGAAGACCTCATCGACTATGTTCTTGATGGTCTCCCTGAAGAATACAAACCAGTCGCCGATGTAGTAAACGGCAGAGAAACTCCGGTGACGTTCGTCGAAATGCACGAGAAGCTCCTCAATCGCGAAGCTGATCTTCTTCACTTGCAAGCTGCTTCGCCCATGTTTCTGGTCACAGTAAATGCAGTCAACACTCGCTCACGTGGGAACTGGAGAGGTTCATCCCCTACTCTGATGAATCAAGGGCAGAGAGATCATTTCCGGCGACCTTATCTTGGCAAGTGTCAGTTGTGTGACATTCAAGGACACAGCGCCAAGTTTTGTAACCAGCTCGCCCAGTTAAACCGCAAAGCTTCAATCCTCCCTATCGCCAAACTGCTCCTGTGAAATAACAATGGAGGCCCTCCATAAACATGCTGATGTATGCTCTCTCGGATGCAGAACCATGGCATATCGACAGTGGAGCCTCACATCACGTAACCTCAGATCTCAATAACTTGGCAGCTCACAATCCATATGCTGGTGGTGACGTGATTGTAATTGTTGACGGCTCTAAACTCCTAATTACGCATTCTGGTTCAACTTCTTTACCCACAACCTCTCATAAACTCAATAATGTGCTTTATGTACCGTCCATTAAGAAGAATCTTATTTCTGCTAATCGTTTTTGTGCTGATAACAATCTTCATGTGTGTCTTAGCAATAAAAATCACAAGTTACCATTTCATGATTCTTCCATTACTACTACATGTCCACTTGAGATCATATTTTCGGATTTATGGTCTTCCCCTATTTACTCTTTTGATAATTATAAGTATTATTTGCTAATTGTTGATCATTATACACGCTACATGTGGTATTTTCCATTGAAACAGAAATCTCAGGTTCATGAAACATTCATTCGTTTTAAGGCCTTGGTGGAGAACACTTTCAAAACCAAAATTGGCGCCTTATACTCCGACAATGGTGGCGAGTATCTTGCTCTTGCTTCATTTCTCACACACCATGGCATCAACCACTACAAAACACCACCACACACTCCTGAACATAATGGGGTATCGGAGAGGAGACACCGCTAATATTGTCAAAATAGGTCTTGCCTTGCTCACGCAAGCTTCAATGAAAACTACATATTGGACTTATGCCTTTGCGGCGGCAGTGTATCTAATCAATCGTATGCCTACACCAACCCTTCATATGCAATCACCATACTTCTCTCTATTCGCCGAAGAACCTAACTACTCAAAGCTTCACATCTTTGGGTGCTTGTGTTATCCATGGCTTTGGCCCTACGCATCCAACAAAATTGACACTGGCTCTCTTCCTTATGTCTTCCTCGGGTATTCCCTTTCTCAAAGTGCCCTTTATTGTCTTGAACCTAAGTCATCTCGCATTTCTGTCTCGCGTCATGTACGCTTCTGTGGGTCTCAATTTCCTTTTGCGTCAGTCTCTTCTTCCGTGTCGTCTGAGGACCAAGTTTGGATACCGGACATCTCACCCATTTCTGCAGGTAGTTCGCCATTGGTCCATGACACGCCATCAACTGTCCCTGTCTTAGCTCCGTCACCTAATCCTAGTAATGACGCAAACAGCTCTGGGGATTCTAGTTCAAGCACATCAACAGTTGTAGCACAAGAAGACGCGCCAGAACCAGAACCAGCTCCACAACAAGTCACCAATTCACATCCCATGCAATGTCTACAAGACAAACAAAAAGTACAGCCTCACTGTTTCCAAGACCACCACGGTAGAACCTGCCACTGTTACTCAGGCTTTTGAGGATGAACGATGGCGCAAATCAATGGGAGATGAGTTCAACTTTATTTTTTGCAATGGGACCTTTGAACTTGTTCCTCCGGAACTGGCGCCTAACATTATCGGGTGTAAGTGGATTTTTTGGACTAAGTACTTACCTAATGGCTCTGTTGATGGGTTCAAATCAAGACTAGTTGCCAAAGGCTTTCATAAGCGATCCAGCCTCGACTATCATGAAACTTACAACCCATTAGTCAAACCAACCACCATCTGCATTCTCCTTGGCGTTGCAACGTCTAAATACTGGTCCATTAAACAACTAGATGTGAACAATGCATTCCTCTGAGACATTCTTGATAAAGAGGTATAGATGAAGCAACCCCTTGGTTTTGTTGACAAAGAAAATCCCGCCTATGTTTTTTGTCTAAAGAAATCAATCTCCGAGAGCTTGGTATAATGAGCTCAAACAATTCCTCCTTCACTCAGGTTTTCGTAACTCTCTAGCTGACGCTTCCCTTTTCATCTACCGAGAACATTGTGTGATTTTGTACCTGCTTGTCTATGTAGATGACATCATAATCATGGGTTCAAGCAGTCGTCATATTGAGGAATTCTCGGATTTACTAGCGGCAAGGTTCTCGATTAAGGATCTTTGTCTGTTTCGTACTTTCTTGGCATTGAAGTTACTCGTTCCGCAAGTGGATTGTTTCTCTGTAAGCGAAAATACGTGATTGATCTTCTTCGCCAGTTCAAAATGGACAACGCAAAGCCAGTGTCTACTCCTTTGTGGCTTCCACGACATTAACTCTGCTTGGTGCACCGTCTTGGAAAATCCAACTGAGTATCGGAAATGGATTGGTAGCTTACAGTATTTAGCTCTGACTCGGCCTGATGTATCGTTTACGGTTACAAAGCTCTCTCAGTTTATGCATCAGCCCACATCGGATCATTGGCATGCGGCAAAGCGTGTACTTCGCTACTTGGTGGGTACAATCACTACGGGAATTTTTCTACAACGAGACAACGACCTTCATCTTCACGCATTCTCCGATGAGGATTGGGTAGGTGAAAATTGACAAAGATGACTACACCTCGACAAGTGCACATGTTGTTTTTCTTGGTCAACATCCAGTCTCGTGGTCAAGTAAGAAACTGAAGGGTGTGGCGCCGTCCTCCACTGAGGTGGAGTATCGTTTGGTAGCCACTACTGCCGGTGAGGTTTGATGGATTGCCTCTCTTCTTCAAGACCTTGGCTTACCTATACCTCAGCCTCTGGTGATTTATTGTGATGATGTTGGGGCTACTTACCTTTTTGCCAATCCGGTGTTTCACTCTCGGATGAAGCATATAGCTATGGAATATCATTTCATTTGAGAACAAGTGTAGGCTGGAACGATTTGGGTTACTCATCTGCTCAGCCGATCAACTCGCTGACACCTTGACTAAACTGCTAGCTCGTGCACGGTTTGAAATGCTGTTTCACTAGATTGGAATCGCCAAACGCGTTCCATCTTGAGGGGGCATATTTTTCACGACCCGATCCCCGGAAAGTGGGGCATGGCTTTGTCATGGCCGAGAAACGGACCAAATGACTTAGCCGAATAAAAAGAGGGCTAAGTGCTTGTGCTAACCAGCTTGGTAAGCTGGAATAATGTCACGGCCGTGATCCGCAATAGGTCACCAGGCTGGACTTGGTATGGGGCAAAGGGGAATTCACGGATCAAGTCAGGGAAGTAATGGGGGAATTCATACTTGGTTGCGGGAAAGCTAATGAAAGCTCGGGAGAGCTCGGAGAAGCTTGGGAAAGCTCAGGAAAGCTCGGAGAAGCTTTAGGGAGCTTGGGGAAGCTCAAAGTAGCTGCCACTTAGCTCAACCTAGCTGGACTAGCTGCCGGGTAGCTCAAGCTAGCTGGACGGACTGTTCGGTAGTTGGTTGATCTGGTGAGCCGAGTGCCTAGCTAGGTAGCTTGGATGGGCTGGACGGTTATAAATGGCAGTTTGGCCGAACAGGTACGATTGAGGAACTCATGCCATAGAAACCGCCTAGTAACTGCCTTCCTCGAGTAAAACTATAAAAGGAAGGCATTTGACGAGAGTTTGAGATACGGTAGACATAAGGGAAATTACCAAGGAAAACAGGAGAAAATCCTGGAAGATACGAAGTCCTTTCCAGAAGAAGGAAACAACTAGAGAATTGCAAAGAATCTTAGCCGGGAAAGATGAAAGGAAACAGCCGAGCTAAACTGGCTAGATGAGCAGGACAAGCTGGATGAACTAGCTAGCTTAACTGGAGTGATAGTTAGCTAGCTGGATGTAGCAGCTAGCTCAGCTGACCGGTAGCTCAACCAGCTCGGTGGACTGATTGAGAACTTACCCAGCTGGGTGGACTGGTCAGCTAGCTGCCGAGCTAGGTCAGGTACGGTAGCTGGGACATGGGCGGTTGGTCGTAGAACCATTTAACTGCCTGGTAACCGCCCAGGACAGTTACCACCCGAACGGGTGCAATCCCAACCATTCGTTAAACGAATGGCCAAGGACGCACGAGAAAGGGTGCGAGATTGTGGCAGTTATACGACATGTTTTCCTATAAAAGGAAGGCAATCTCATGCATAACTAACATAGGGAGAACATCCAGATTATCCAGATCATCCAGATTATCCAGAACATCGAGAATACACACGCCCAAAAGGATGATCTCGTTGGAAGGTCTCACCAGAAAGGAAAGAGAGAAACCACTGGAGCAATAAGGCGAGTTCATGGAACACGGTTACAGGGTGGACCGTAGTTCTATAAGGGAAATGATGGAAAATGGATCAAGGATAGTTCCAAAAACTTAGGAATCTCGAGGAAACGAAGATTATCCTAAGAAGTCCGAACAGATTAACTACCGGCAGCACGGAGCATGGATAATGACAAAAACGTGACTACCCCGGTAACGACCAAAGGGCCGGGTGGAGATCGACTCGAAGAGCGATCTAGGAATGGAGATATCTTCCGCTTTGACGTATCTGTAGTAAGACTAGATACGGGATTTCGGATGGACTGATAAGCTATGGGCTTGATCGGCCACCGGGAACTAAAGGGCACGAAAGTCCCCTCATCCTATCGTATACTTAGCCAATGAGGATGGTTGGTTGTATGGCTATGTAACGAAGTGATGGGGTAATACGTGGTGTCAAGTACTGCATAGTAAGGTGAACGTACTACCAGTTAGCCATGCAGAAACTACCGGCGTACTCTGGGAACGATTGGACGTCACAAGGAACGGTTCGAGGAAGGATTTGATAACCGTATGTTGGCCAAGGTATGTAAACAAATCTATCTTACTGGTGAAGTTAGATGTCTGGGAATTGACCATTGGATAAAGAGAAAGGAATATGCAATTGTTAGATATAGAATGGTTAGCGAACAAATTGCATGACTTGACCGAGTTAAGTATCGATCTTAAGCCCATGGGAAAGACGATGAATCCGGTGCTAAGTAATGGTTGGAATTAGACCAAGGAGTGAAGGTTTCCGCTGCATAAGAAAGGGTAAAGGAATAGCCTAAGGTATTTATACAAGAATAAGGAAAATTCAAAGGGGTTCGGCTGTGAGAAGGCATGAACTCGGAGTCCTTGTATCCGGACGCCGGAGCGTCCAGGACGGGATGTTATAATATTGGAGACGCTTCATATATTCTCATAGTTTCTAGTATTTAGGTTTATCTCTATATGTGCATATCTTAGATATCCTCATCTACTTAGATTGTGTTTTTAGGCCCATGTGTATATATTGAGCGGTAGCTCTACATTAATAATAATTCAGAACATTACAACATCTCTATAGATTGTAAGGTCAGTAAACAAGTCTTTCGAGCCTGTCGGAAGTAGCGCACCAGCCGTCGGACGAGGCTGTGGCAGACGGGCCGAGAGAAGACGTGGGTGCCCACAGACGGTGGCGGTCATGGTATTACAAAATGTCACTACAAAAATATTGAGTATTCTTAGCATTAGAAAATAGCGTCTAGTGTCGTTCTGCTATATTTGACTTAACCATGCATTTATAATAGCGTTTTTTAAAATGTAAACGCTATAAATTATGATTAAGAAACAAAAATTAATGCGAGTGAAATTTTTTTGCTGAAAAGTTGTAACACTAATTTTTATTGCATACACTAACTATTAAACGCTATGCATATATCTAAGAAAATTTCATTGCCTACCCAAATAATACAAAATTATATCAAATTAATTTTAGAAAAAAACATTTGACCTTAATACTTAAAGTCTGTGAACAATTGTTCTTCTTCTCACTTTAACTCTTTTCATATCTTCTTTCTTCTCCGCCATTATGCTTTTTTCAATGGCTTCTAGGGCTTTAGTTCTCCGCCGTTTAGTTCTTCCTCCTTTCCAAAAATCTCTTCACGAGATCCAACAAAACCCCATAATTTTTCGTTCTAGATTTGTAATATGTCACTCATCACTTCAAATTCAGAGATCTATTTCCTCTTACTCCGAATTAACGATTCAACTGTTTCTTCTATATGTTTTCCGTTTTATAGATCATCAAAACTCGATTCTGCGAAACCTTTTCTCAATTATCATCTGATTACTTCTATTCCAATCTTCATAACGGGACATTCGAAGGCTGCTTCTTCCGAACACAAATCTGTTCACGATTTCACCGTCAAGGTTCGATTTTTGTTTCTTAATTTGTTCGATCTATGGAATGGAAGATTGTAATTGATTAAATTTGATTCTCTGAGTTCAATTTTGTATTAAAATTTTCAAATTTCTTGGATTCGTATCGAATAAATTTTGTTTGGATGATGTTAAGATTTTGAACCATTTGACTCTAAATTGAAAAAAAAAATGATTTTCTCAGGATGCTAAAGGAAATGAATGATGTTGATCTTTGATTGTGAACATTGCTTCTCAATGGTAAATTTTCAATTTTGTAACGCTAATAGAATTAGTAATCATAGGTTCATTGGTTTACTAATTTCTTTGTTTTGTGTGTGTATGTAGTGGCTTGACCAATTCGAACTATACTGAGCTTGCACAGCTGTGTCAGAAGTATAAGGACCATGGCATAATTTTGTTATTAGTTATTTGTTTTGTAATTATACGTTATGAGTGTGTTTGTTAAAATGGTTACAATTTTGATTCCAGGTCTTGAGATTCTTGCGTTCCCATGTAACCAGTTTGGGAATCAAGAACCTGGTACCAATGAAGAGATTATTCAGTTTGAATAGGAAGAAGAAGGTTTAAGGTAACAAATAAAGGTGAGTGAATTTGGATCACAATTGAAATTGAAAGTTATTAGGAACTAATGATCTTTTCTCTACAGGATCAAATGAACTGGCTTTCAGTTTGTTAAATTGTAAACCACTGGTTGATAACTATTTGTCAATATTGAGCAATTGAGATTGGTTCTTACAGTATTATTATATGTTGTGTCCATTTGTAGTGCTTTACTAGAATATGTTAACCGTGCCATTGAGTTGAAAAATGGTTCTATTGTTGGGGCTCGTAAGATTTCTGTTAAACAGGCTACCCATTGAACTTCTCATCAAGAGCTTCGTACAAAAGCAACTGAAGGTTGCTGTCTTCGGAATCGAAGAGTTCACGTATTATTGTTATTTCAGCATTCACCTATTCATTGACATCAATTTATATCTAACATTTCTTATTTTTCTCTTTTTTCTAATTAGGGATCTCTTTACCTGAGCCCCAGAGTGACAAGAGCAGTTCGATTCCCGAGACAGACAAGCAAGGTATAAGCTTGCCTAGATTTGGTTTATGAGTCTTAAGTAAATTGTTAGTTGATGTTGTTTTGGTTCTCGTTTATCATTAAATTTTTATTTGCATCTGTTCCTCCACCCAAAAAAAAGATAGAGAAGTCAATTGAGCGCAAAAGACCAACGAAGCTTCATGTTGATTTAGTTAATCTGATTTTGCATCAGACTTGTGCCTTCACATTTTGCATGATGTTTGATCTGATATTCTATAAATTTTGTTTCCTGCAGAGCTTAAGTAACAGCACTGGTAGCATAATAGCACTGGTAGCACCAGCAAGGCTGTCAAGAAAAAATGCATCTTGTTAGATTGCAATGATTCTGGACAACAAATTACAGAAGGCAGAGTTAGTTCAACTAATCTGATAGACACAGTCCACTTTGTCCTCTTAGGTCCCAATGCAAGCAAGGTTTGGGTAGAAGTTGCAAAGGTTAGTGAAGCAAAAGTGTGGAGACCAAATTCAGAAATTGAAAGCATAGCCGATGTAATAGGTACTACAGTGGCTTGGCAAAATGATAAGATCGTCTTTATCTGAAACTGCTAATGTTATTCGTGGTTAGGTTTTGTAGTAGTTTAAGTTTGAACTTGTAGTTGTTTGAAACAAATTTTGTTATTTCATTTAGGTTTTGGTTGAAGTTGAAACTAATGTTGTGAAACCTTGACATGGTTCATGTTTTCAATTATTAAGGTATTTTCTTTATCGTTTTTTCACTATCTATTGTGATGCGTTATGATTGTAGAACTTATTGTGAATTAGGTACATGAAAACAAAGCAAAAGATATAGCAAAATACATATGCTATTTTAATTAAAAATATTGCATAATACATGTGTTATTTTAGTTGAAAGAATTGCATAATACAAATGCTATTTTAGCTTAATTAATTGCATATTAAAAATGCTATAGTAATATTTTTAATTACATATTAAAAATGTTGTATTTAAGTAATTAATAACAAAAACGACTTGCTATTAAATACTATAACATTATATTAAAAAGACGCTATAATATATGACAATATAATAGCACCACAAAAAATCGCTATCTAAAACCGTCGATCTATTATCATGGGTCATGTCATAGCGTTTTGAGATTTGTCATCGTATCGTTAGAAAGCGTTATTCTGGCGCTAAGAATACTCGTTTTTCTTGTAGTGTGTGTAGAGATTTCTAAGGCTAATCCAAAATGAAATGGCATAAGATTGTCTATTTCCCATTAATAATTGTTATTCACTTGTAATCATAGATTCTAGTGTGTTAAATTATTATGATTTAGGAAAATAAATAGTTATGTACTCCTACCAAAATGAGATATTTACTTGAGGTCACATTGTTTTGTTTGGTTAATTACATTTCCAAATCCACACACTGAATGAACTTTGACTTGACTAAACTTTGTTTTGGCAGCCACTCTCTAATTTGACTAAACATTTGTTTTTGGAAGCAAATCTTTGACTTGACAAAATATTTGTTTTCACAACAAATCTTTGACATGACTAAATATTTGGTTTTTGTCATCAAATATTTGACTTGACTCAATTTTTTTTTTTTTTTTTTTGGCACCAAATCTTTGATATGACTAAATGAAAGTGTAATGATGGTAAAATATTATCTTTATTTTGAATCATAATGATGACTATGGTGGATATTGCTTTTTATGAAATCCATTATACAGATTTTATGATTATCCGTTACAGTATTTTTATTTTACTATATATATTTGTTATTATATAAATCTCTCTTTACTCCATTATTTATCCTAAATAAAAAATGAACAGTCTCATACTTTTTATAATAGTTACTGCTACAATTTTTAGGTTGAATGATGCTTGCAAAAAAAATCAGGTAGAAATTTATAACCAACTTGGTTCTGCTCGTATTCTCGAAGTTCATTGTTATTCCAAAGACAATGACCTAGGGATACAAAAATTAT
Organism: Barbarea vulgaris; assembly: GCA_963667165.1. NCBI lineage: Eukaryota > Viridiplantae > Streptophyta > Magnoliopsida > Brassicales > Brassicaceae > Barbarea > Barbarea vulgaris. The sequence continues at coordinate 24,659,422 of OY763890.1, read as the reverse complement.
ATTTCAATGATCCTCCATATCTCATTAGATTCCATGATGAGATACCCAATTTAACAACATGGAATTGTATTCTTAGGCAGGGAATATTTTTTGAGTATTCTTATGATGTTGAAGTATACAAAGCAAAAGCAAAAATTATTCCTCAATGTGGTCAGTTACGCAGATGGACAGCTAAACTTGATGGAATATATTTTACAAGGAACTTTGATAAACCATCCGGGCGCGTATTGTTATGGCATAAAGGATAGTATCATGATTTTTTTTCCTAGAACAAAAAATGTTAATGTAATTGGTTTCCTTTACTTACATGTTTAATAATATATAATAAATGTGATGGTAAAATATGAGTTTATTTTATATTTATTTATAGGGAGAATGACTAGAATAATACTAATTTTTGTTTTAATTGCTAACTTAACATAAAAAAAATTAGTGTTAAATGGGTTATTTTGATTACAAAAATACCCTTAAAACTATGAGTAAAAGAAAAGTCTTTACGAAAATGCCATTATGAATTATTTTCACATCAGCATTTTTTTCGCTGACATAAAAATCTACAACATAAATCTTCGATTCGATGTTGTCGCAGATTTTTTAGAATGGTAGATTTAAAGTTTTACCGCATATTTACTTTGTAGATTTATTTTATTCCGTAGATTTGCTTCGAAGATTTAATTTGTACCGTAGATTTATATGCCTTAGTTGTAGTAGATTTTTTAATTCATCGTAGATATTTTAGCCTCCGTATATTTATTTTCTGAAACTCATAAAGAGGCAGTAGATTTTTCCATTTTCCAAAGTTGTTAGAATTTATACGGCAGATTTTTTTACCGTAGATTTATGTTGCAAACTTTTTTTTTCATCGTAGATTTTAAAATTTTGTTATAGCAGAGGTTTGTTTCATATACTAGTGGCCGCAGATTTTATGACCAAAGTTTAATTGCTAGATTAACCTTTTAGTTACCGCAGATTTTTTTTTTGTTATCGCAGAGTTATTGTTCCTGAAAACATCAAAGATTAGATGCAATTCTCTTTACCGCATATATTATTATTACTAGAATAGTATATTTAGTGAATGCAGAGTTATTGTGGTAGACTAATTGCAGCAATGTTACCGCAGAGTTTTTACCGTAGATTTGTTTAGATGATATCGCAGATTTTCGTATTTTACTAATGACGAAAATTGGAAAAAATTTCTAAAAAAACGCATAACCACGAAATAATTAGGGTTTTTACAGCCTCCTTCTTCTTTTTCCTCAAACATTCTTTCAGTTTTCAACCGCCATCTCCAAGTTATTCCTTTTCATGATATTTCAACTTATTCTTTCTCTATTTGCTTCTCATCTATCTCATCCCTTCTTGTGATTCTCTCCTTCAAAGATTCTACTATGGAGAGAATAATCCTTGTATCTGGAAATTGGATGTTTAAAAATAAAAGATGGTTGTTTGTTGTTGATAGCAAGAGTGGTTCTCGAATTCTACAAGGAAATACAAAAACCACTTATGATGAATTCATTGATATGGTATATGAGGATTATGGGTTGGATAAGAGAGTATTCAATGTTGAGTTGAGTTACATGCTGCCGAAGAATATCCTTCAGAAACTTCCACCAGAAACACCTCCGGTTATTATTAGTAACTCTAGACAATTTCAATTTTTTTTGGCTCAATCAAAATCGGAAACAGTAGACTTTGTGTGGAAGTGAAGGAGAAACATTTGGCTGAATCAAAAGAGAACAAGGTTGGCGACATGTATGAGAATGAAGAAGACGCGCCCAAGTGACTTATAATACAGTTAGAAAACGCCCACGTGATGCATACACCAACGATTATAATGACAACAAGGTTGGCGACAGTTCTGAGAATGAAGAAGACGAAGATGAAAGCAGATTTGATTATTGTGACGACTCGGACGGAACTGATTCAGATGATGAGAACTTTTGCAAGTATGGGATGCCACCATAAGAGAAAAAAGATCATGCCAATGTAGCTACTTGTCTTCCTTGAACGTAGATGTTGGACAATGTTATGCAACCAAAGAGCATTTGGAGACAAGATTGAAGATCTTGACAGTACTACAGAAGTTTGATTTTCATGTAGACTACTCAACACCAGATTTATTGATTGTCAAGTGCTGGGTGGAAGGATGTACGAGCATCACCAACAGAAGGTGATGTCAAATTTCATATCCGTGTGTATATTTCTGAACATACATGTTCAGTTACTAAGTGGTCTGCATCATCACGAAAAGCAACTCCAAAGATTCGGGGACATTTATACAAAGATTTTGTCGGTGGAATCGGACCAACTGTTAGGCCAATGCATGTTGCCGAGGCAATGACTAAACGATTTCAGATCAAGGTACTGACTATGTGTACGTCTTCTATTTTGTTTTGATTGCATATTGAAATTTTTGTTAATATCCATTACATTTTTTTAGATGGATTATTGGAAAGGTTACCGAACACTACAATACGCACCAGAGTTGGTTAGAGGTACTCCTGAGAGTGGATATGATCAGCTGCCTGCTTACTTATACATGATACGTAGAGCTAATTCTGGGACACTTACGCGACTTGGAGTTGATGAGAGTCAAAGGTTCAAGAATTTTTTTTTAGCATTTGGTGCAAGTATTAACGGATTTCCATTCATGAGAAAAGTGGTGGTAGTTGATGGTACTTTCTTAAAAGGAAAATACAAAGGTACACTTCTTACCGCAACGGCTCAAGATGGTAATTTTCAGATATTCCCTATAGCTTTTGCGGTGGTTGATACTGAAAATAATGAATCATGGGAATGGTTTTTCAAGCAACTAAGCTATGTGATCCCAGATGATAAAAAGCTAGCAATTGTCTCATATAGACACCGATCAATTGGGAAAGCAATCCGGACCATCTATCCAAAGTCTAGTCAACGAATATGCACTTATCATCTTTACAAAAATATTCTCGTTCGATTTAAAGGTCGAGAAGCCTTTGGGCTGGTGAAGAAGGCGGCCAATGCTTTTACATTTATTGATTTCGAAACAACATTTGATCATATTAAAGTGTTGAATCCTGCACTTCATAATTATCTTGAAAGAGCTAATTTAAAACTGTGGACACGAGTGCATTTTCCTGGTGATAGGTACAACATTATTACTAGCAACATTGCCGAGTCAATTAATAATGTTTTATCCCATTCTAGGAGTTTGCCTATTGTACAGCTCTTACATTCATCACAAGCTTTACTAAGTTGTCTATCGCCTTGTCCATTGCTTTACTCATCTCCTTATGTTTCGGGTTTGACCATGTGGATTCTGCAGAATTAGTTGCCTCTCAACTTTCTTCTCTTTCTCTCCATCTACCTTATCTACCTTCACTACTACCTTTTTCTTCTCTTGCTCCTCACCTTTCTTTTCTTTCTTCCTTTTCTTATCAGCTTCGTTTTCATTTTTCTCCTTCAGCTGAGCTTCTTTTTGTTTCATCACTTTCTCTTCAACTTTCTTTTCTTTCTTCCCTTTCTTCAAAGCTTTGTTTTCTTTCTTCTCCTTCATCTGATCTTCTTTTTCTTTCCCTTTAATCACCACTCTTGAACATGGAAACTCATTGTTGGAGGTTTGATTCACTTCTACCATCCATGACTGTGGATAAACATGATATGAGTAAATTAGTAAACAATTATTAAGAGTCATCATCATACATATACTAGTTACATTAGTGAAAATATTTTAGGTGATATATAACTTACAGGTGATGCACTTGAAGCTTCATCATCTACTTTTTTGTTTGAATGTAAGGCCTCCTCATGCTGAACATTCTGACATTTTCTTCCAACAGCTTCGAAAAACTTTTTCATCTCTGAATACATATCAGAAAACCCTTTATTTGATCAGTATTGCTGGCAGTATTTCTCTCATTTGCTTCTACTCTCTTGGCCATATCGCCCATCAAATACTTCATTGTATTAACATCACTACTCAACTTCTCCATCATCTTAAATATTCCAAGCGTGAGAACGTCATTGTCTTTAGGATCCTGCGATATCCAAACAATACCAAATATAAGAAAGAGATTCAAGAACCACCAACACAACGACTTAGTTTAGTTCCCAATCAAAAGAGCTAATACATGTACTAAGTATTTACAGAGCCTGCACAATAGAAATTTTGTAGAATAGAAAGCAAGACAAACATTCAAGAACCAGCAAGTAAAACATACTTCACATAATGAAGCGGCAAAAATAAACCAAGAATCAAAAACTATATAGATTCAATATCCAGAAAATGCAGAAACTCAAGAAAAATAAATCATAGCTAAGATCATAAAAAAAAAAACAACTTGAAGCATTAAGCTTGAAGAAGGAAAGCTATCAACATACCTCTCCATTTTCCTTCCCTTTCATCTTCTTCTTCTTGTTAGACATTTCAGCATCATCAACTAAGTCATATTTTTTTGTCTCCAACATGAATTTTTGTTTTTTCTTCTCAGCATCTTTAGACCAAGTGTTGTCACGCAATTTACCATCAATGATATCCTCAACCATGTTCTTGACTAGTGGGTCTATCTTGTCAGCATCGCTCCATTTTGGGTATATATCTTCAACCATATGCTTCACCCGCACCTACATTGTGTAATCAAGATAGAAGTCAAACATAGTACACTGGAACTAATTAAAATGAACAATCAACTTGTATTTACTTTCTCGTGAGTAGCCTTCTCCGTGCTTATAAAATCGGCATACATAATCGCACCACGACCAGAGTACCAATTCAGATGTGGTACCTCATCAGGATCTGTTTCATTTGCCTTCACATTTCTATTCCCATATCTTTCTCCTATACCATCAACGTGCTCATACACCCAAGTCAATAAAACTTGAACAGGTCCTTGAAGCGTATAAGATTTTTTGTGCAAAGACATAATCTTGATCGAAGTAATCAACTTCTCAAAAGATACTCGACCCCACGGATGCTTCTCAAAAGCTTCTTGATCAAGAACTGTTTTAGCAATTTCCAACGGTATCCTAGATCCTCTATGTATTCCAAGTACCACAACTGAAAGTAGACATAATTGTGCCACCATAAGCCTCTTATCAAAATGCCAAAGATGGCTTTTAGCCAACGTACGCTCTAATTCTTCAAATGTAGGACCTGTTGCTGTAGATATTTCCATCTCTCTCTCCAGAACTCTTCGTGACTAAGAGAACATGCATCAGGTGGTATTGTACCACAATTAAGACCAGTGAAAGCTCCAAACTCATGGAGGGAGAATCGGATAGGTCGATCATCAATAAAAGACCAAATCTCATGCGGATCATCCATTAACAGCTGGTTAACCAAGAAGTAATGAGCTCTTTTAGCTGCCCATGTGTATTCCAAATCAGCAAACTTGGCAAACACACCAATGGAAGATTCCTTCAAATGAGACCACACATCATGTCCTAATTCTTCTTTCACTTTGGACAAGTTGGCCATAGCTGAATAGTGATTCATGCTATGTGTTTGTATTGGAGATTTTCCTTCCTCATACAGTCGAGGAGGATATTGACGGATAACACTCGAAGAGGCCACTCCTTCAAACAAAAATAAAACAAATAGTGACATGATAACAAAACAAAAAATCTGAGATTACAAAATGCAAAAACAGTCAATAAAACAGATGCTAAAACCATCATTACACAATCAAGAGGCAATTATCTAATGAAAAATGAACAACTTATTCAATCAGCTAAATGAGACTCTTTAAAGTCAAACAAAAATCAAACAACTTGAGCACAAAAAATCAGACAGCTATACCATCTAACTAATATAGCATGAAAGAGCAAATAAGAAATTAACAAGATATAGAAGAATATTTTTCATCTTTACAAGCAAATAAAGAACTTGGGTTTTGTAACTTAAACATCAGTTCCAAAAAGACCAATCTAGAAAACAATCAATCACACTATGAGGTAGCCAAATAGTCAAAGAAATTGGCAAAAAGGTCAGCCATGTGCCTATTTCCAACAATAAAGAAAGAAAAAAAAAAACAGAAACTCAACTAGCAACTTGAACATAAAAATCAGACAGCTAACAACTTAGAAACAAGTCTCGACTAGCAACTTAAACAAATTAGAGACTAAGCAAAACAGACACAAAATTCAGGACTCACGAATTTTAGAAAGAAGAAAAACAAGTACATCTCATAGTGTGAAGAAAAACAAGTACATGACTCAAGGCATGGACAAGGGCCCTCTCATATTTAGGTTAAAACTTGTCTCCTCAAAATTAAATTAAGCATAAAAATCCACACACATTACTCATAACCTGCTCAGACCTTTTACTTTAACATTATCATATCTACCACCACAATGTCCGAACATACAAATATCATTCAAGTCATCTAGAGCTAACAGAAGTTTCAAAAAGCACATATGTCATTGCAAAAATCACAAACATTTTGTAGTCATCAAACATATTATATAGAGAACTCTAAAGTGGCTAAAATTTTTGATTCACTTGCTACTTACTTTATCACATTTGATTAGGCATTAAACAAGAAAGAACATTAAGTGAGGAGAATAACAAACTTGAATCGAGCTACAATTCAATCAATGCATTTCCAAACCTATAACTCTGGCTAGCCAAAAATAGCAACCTTACAAACGATTAAATCTGTAAGAAAGAAGAAAAAGCTTCAAAATTTCAAGCACCCCACACATCAGCTACTTGTTAAGAGAACACGATCTAAACATTTTAATCCTTAAATCACATTGCAAAAGATATCAACAATGATTATGAATACCAAAAATCTGCGATGACAAAGAAAATCAAATGCAAAATATCTATGATGACAAACCAAATCTGAAGCATAAAATCTGCGGTTACAAGACATTACATAATCAAAGATCTACGATAAGGCAACAACAAACCAAAATAAACGTACCAATCACGCATAAAAATCTGCGATAACAAACCAATTCAAAACATAATTCAGAATATTTGCAGTTAATCAAACATTTAGGCGGGATTTTTTTAACAAAATTTAAAAAAAAAAAAAAAAAAAAAAACTTGGAATCAGACATCTTCACGCCGAAAAATGAAGGAGGCGGTTGTGGATGTGGCTGTGACTTACCGGAATTCTCTACAATCTAGCAGTAAAATCCAATTTTCAGCTTCAGATTTGTAGATCTAAAACGAAAACCATCTATTAGAAACAGAGGATAGAGATGAAACCAAATCGTTTGGAGAGACGAAGAGGCTTACCGGCGGCAAGAGCAGAGTAGTTACGGCGAGTGGTCAGGGAGAGGAGACAAGAAACGGCGGGAGAGAGATGGAATCGGTGACACGAAGAGGAGAAAACAGGCTGAGCAGCGGCGAGAGTAGAAAATCAACAGCCACTCCACGGCCAGTGCTCGGGGAGACGATTCGACGGCGACGGCGCGAGATGAATGGCGACGGCGAGATTTATACGGCGATGTGGATTGAAGAAAATTCTCTAGCGGCTTAGGGAAAGGTTTTCTCTGGTGTATGTTGGGTTAGGGTTTTTTTTGGGAAATAAGGTTTAAGTTATCTGATTTTTTAAACAAATTTATTTTCCAAAATTTCAATTTTTATTGGTTTTTTCTAATTTTAATTCATAATGGCAATCTTGTGAATAGTAGAATTCATATTGGTTTATTTGTATTTTTACAACAGATTAGTTTTATACTAGTAAACTTTTTTTAGGGTGTTAGACTAGTAATTAATTCAAAGAGTAGTATTATTCTAGGCAAATTTTAGTTATTTATATTGTATCAATGTTTTGAATAATAACAAAATATACTTGTATCACCAAAGTGTACTTATCTTTTTCGTCACTTGTCCAGAGAGAACTATGTAGTTAAACATGTTTGAGGTGGACCAAATCTACGATGAGTGACCTATGGGGAAGTAATTTTTGGTATAATGCGAGTGAGGTACAAAACCGAAAAATATCATGTGGTAATTTGTAGCTATGATAACAAGTCTTTCAAGCCTCGTGGAGTAGCGAACCGACTGTCGAACGAGGATGGGGATCACGTGCTGAAAGAGGATGTGGGGCCCACATACGGAGTGGTCGGGGGGGAGGAGGTTATATAATTTAACTAGTTAGATGTGTATGACTGAAATACAATTTCAGATAAATCTAATGAAGATGAGAATCCCATGGTGTTGAGAGATTTAAAAATTACAAGAGAAAGAGATGATATATTGGCACTGGGAATTGTACTCTTTACCGATATTGAGTCCAAAGAAATGAAGCTAGGGTACACTTTTGGGTAAAAAATTTGAACGTGATACTAGAAATATGGGAGAATATAAAACTAGATTCAAGTGCGGCATAGATGAAAATATCAATGGAGGTATTGGTCATAAAAAGAGCCAAATGTAATGTTTTTGGTGAAATTAATTAGTTGTGATCCCCCCACATCTCTTTGATGTCAGATTTCTTTTTGTGGTTTCTGATCATGCCTTAACATAATGATTGATTGAATCGAGTTTTGATCCAGTTGATTAGTTTTAATAAGGGCATGATTCATCTTCTTCTACGGTGGCTAGATATAAAGAATTTCGGTAATTCACTTTTCAATTTCTCACCTCTTCTAAGTTAATTAGCATCCTTTGTTGAAGTATAATTCTTTGCTCTTCCATATATAGGGACGAAGAACATCTATTCAAAGCATTAGACGGTGGGATAAATTTTCTTTTAGAGGATTGGGCGGAAATTTTTACATAGGAGGTGATGAAAAATTGGAAGTGAAGAACTGGTTAAAGGTTGTGGAAGACATGCAGGTGGGTCTACAATAAGAATACATCTGTTTGTTTCACCAAACCCCGGCCGACGACAGTGGTTCAGGCTGATCTGAGAGCTCGTGCATTCACCAGAGAGGTGGTGGTCTCCATTTCCCACCCAGAGGTTGGCATGTGTTCTACATGTGTTATTATACTACTACGTAGGCCTTATGCTGGGCTTATGTAATATTAATAGGGTTGAAAATTGTATGATTGTGCCATTTAATGGGCTTATCCATTGATGGATATGGTGACAAAAAAAAAATTATGTCTCCCCTAAACACTTAACGTTTGTTCTTCGTTCTTCCCCTTTTGGTCTATGATAAGTTTTATGAGAGTAAAGAACACAAAGGTGTAAAGGAAGAATTATATTAGACTCTCATCAGAATATTGTTACATGATACATCGATATATATAGAGATAGGTATTAAACCTAATTTCCTAAATTAAGATATACTTAAATGTAAATAATATATTTAGAGATAAAGGTAAATTTCCTAAACTAGATACTGACATTTATCAACAAGCTTCTAGAACCTTTTTGAACTCGGTTCGTCATCTCGGTCGATCTCTATTCGGTTTGGGTCGATCTCCTCGATCTCCCAATACCCCCCCCCCCCGTCAAGCTCATACGTGGTAAAACGTGTGAGATTGGACCAAGTTTTCAAAGTATCGTCGTTATATCCAGCCGTTAGATCATCATCGATGTTTATACTCGGTCGTCAAAGCGGCACTACAAGAAATGTGGGCATTAACAGCGGCCGTTAAACGCTATGAATTAGCTATTATAGCGCTTCCTAAAACGCTGTGACATCGCCCGTTATAGTAGGTCCGACACTTTTGATAGCGGATTTTTGTTGTGCTATAGTTGAATATACAACGATAGCGTAGTTTACTGTGCAATTGTTAATGTTTATAATAACGTGATACAGATGTTATTAAAATCCGTAATTTGACTTTACCTATAGCAAAGATAGCAAATGTTTCGTGTTATTAGTTTGTTTTTAAATTATTCGAAATTTATTTATTAAAAATAATTACGAATTATATTTTAATTAAAATATAATATTTTCGAATATTTGTAAAAAAAAACATTAAAATTAATACAAAATATATAAATATTAAAATATTTAGTAAACCATTTCAAATTTCATTGTTTACAAAAACCACAAACATACCTATCAATCTACCACTAACAAGCCTTCACAATCATCCCTAACATAAACACTATCATCATCAAAAGCTTCATCATCCAAATCATCGACTTCTTGGACAGGCAAAGGTGCACCACCTAAATCCTCTTCTGTTTCCAACGTTGGTTGACCAAATAAATGAGTATTACCATAGTGGTTGACTGTGATTTTATTTTCTTCACAGCTTCACCTCCACATCAACACTAGCACTCTAGCAGAAAGATCAAGTTGCAGCAATGAGTCGATATTTTGAGCTGGTGCGTTCTGATTTCAAAATTGGAACCTAGCATCTGCAGTACACAAGCTTCTTGGGTCAGTAAAGGTATAGGACTCATTGTCTTTGCATTGGTACATCTACAGAAGCACAAACACATAATTTCCAATGTGGCAAATTTATGATCACAATTGAGTATAAGAGAAATATCAAACACAAAGAAAAGGAGAAGATACATACACAAACATATTATCATTTGCCTGAGTATTCCATCAAGCAATGCGTAAGTCCAACAAGGAAGAATGCAAGTTTAAGAACACAGCTACATGTGTATAAATTGTAGAAAACATAAATCTAGGTTGTTACATATTTCAGACAGAAATTTAATCCAATTAAGAGAGTATAACTAACTTGTATCATCCCAGAGCCGAAACTCTTATCCACAGAGGAAGTATCGACCAGATCTGAATGCAATAGCTAATCCACACTATTAGTATGTCAAATTAATCATCCATATATAGAACCATTACAACCAGATATGAATTACTCGAAATGCAAAGAAATTACCTGATCGTGAGGGAAGAAAGAGGAAGCGTCTCCATCTCGCTATATGCAAATCAAATGACCAATTTTAAAGAATCGATCAAGCGAGAGATGCCCAGAGACGAAAAGACATTACCGGAGAAAATAGAGTGGAGTTCATTCGTCAACGAAGGAGGCTCTCTTGCGAATGGGAAGCTCTTCGCCTGATTCTTCTTCTTCAACCTTTGGAGAGAAAGGCAAGAGATCTTGGAACTCAGAGAGACAAACCAAGGACATAGAATTATGCCACGTCATCGATCTGTTCTCTCTCAAAAATAAACAGCAGAGATGAAAGATCGTACACACAGAAAAACATAAAGAAGGATCGGACGGTGTGATATTATGCCACGTCATCGATCTTAGTGATCATTTCCCATTGGTTGTCTTCCTTTTATGTTTATTTATTTTCTCATGACCTTTTAAATTGGTTATAAAAACGTTTTATTTACATTACTTAATGAAAAATATTTTTATATAAATAAGTTTATGATAATTTATGTATTTTCTCAAAATATATAATTTTAGAATTTAGAAATTTTTTTAAAAATGACACATCATATAAAAAGTTACAAGTTTGAATCTTAAACCCTATATCAAACCCTAAACCCTATATCAAACCCCAAACCCTATTATCCATATTAGTTAATTTGAATGTTAATTTGTAAAAAAAAATTCTTTAAATTTTTTATGTTATCATTATAAACCAATAATTTTCATTGTATTTTCCTTTGTTAATTGATAAATAGAAAATATATGAATCTATTGTGAATCCTAAACCCTATATGATACCCTAAACCACAAATCCTAAACACTAAATCAAAATATTTACATTATTATTGAAAAATATTATATATATTTTTTATTTTCCAAAAAAAAATAATAAATAGTAAACCATATTGTTTAAAATTTGAATCTAAACAAAATACATCAATACCCTAAACCCTAAACCAAAAAAATAAACCTTATACACTAAATTAATAAAACTCAACACTTCTTCTGTTTTATTTTATTTTTTCAAAATTTTGTGTTGTGCATTGTTACTTTTTGTTATATTTAGTTATTTTGTATAAAAATGCATTTATTTTTTCGACAAAAGATTGTATAGAAATGACATTTTAAGAAGGAAATGGCTTATAGAATTTAAACCATGAAATTAAAACCACAAAAATTACATAGGTTTTATACAAAGATTTAAATACTTATAACATAACTTAATGGCTTATAATTCTGCTTGACCTTAAATTTATTTACAAAACTTATGGCTTCCTCAATCAACAGTTTTTTTTTGTGGAGCTTCTTCTTCATCAAGTGTAATTTCAAACCCTTTAGGCAAAAAGGTGTTGAACCCGGAAAATTAAATTGTTATGCCCCTTAAACAACTCCTTCATTCGTGATCACACCAGCTGTATCAGTCCTGAAAATGCAAGAAGGAAAATGTATACAGATGCCATAAAGCTAAAAAGTTCAATCTGACAGGAAAGAAAGATTTTACCTTTGTGCCTTAAGTCTTTCATAACTTCAAGGAACATATCATATTTGTCCCTTTGATCTTGAAACATTTCCTTTACTTCCTTTAAGTACGTCAAAGCATCATCGGTTGTCAATTTCTGGTGGGTGTCAATTCCCCGTCACCAATGCTCCCTCCTCTGGTGCCAAACAAGCTCTAGTAAATGACAAGTGGCCAACCACCTAACCCAAAATCAATGGAGACATTAAGTTGTTCCTATGGATTCACTTGATCCTCCGTGCAAACATAGTCTTGAACCAAAATTAGACTTCCCAAATTCAACAGAATTTAATTTCTAATTTTTAAAACATAGTGCCACGTTAAAAAGGGAACATATGACAACAAAGTGACCAACCAAACTATATGCATATATAACATACGAAGGGAACAAATGAGAACAAAGTGACCAAACAAATTATATGCATATATAATATACCATTTTCTCAGAAGCAAAAATCAACGCTGTAGTCTTTGGCTCTCTTTTCCTTATGATTACAGCTGTGAAACACTGGAACCTGAAACATTCAAGATTAAACCAAATCCGAAAATACAAACCAAAGTGGTATAAGTTGCTATAGCCAATACGAGTTCACAAAAACGAAATAACTCTAGGATAAGTGTAAATTTATTTGCATATGATTTTACAAATACAGAAATGGAGACTTTTTATTCAAATTCCAATCAATATGATCGATTACTAAAGGGAAGAAAGCAACTCTTGGGGTTAAGATCAAGCTTGCTGTCTAAGTTCACTGTTGAGACAATTTATCTGAAACAGACAAAAGAAAAGCTTAAATCTTATGATTCACAAAGCACAACCTCAGGATCTAAAACAGAGAAATAGAGACAGAGACGAGAGGAAAAAAAAAGTGAACTCACTGAAGAGTTGGAAGTTGGAACAATCCCTAAAGGATGTTTATTAAAGTCAAATTACCAAATCAGGTTGTCTTAAAAAGGGTATTGATTATTGAATTCTAAACGTTTGTCTCACAATCAAACAACGAAAAGCAAGAAAACACAACTTCAGAATAGGAGATCCAATTCGTAAGAAAGAGAGTTCGAACAAACTGAAAACAAAATTGAGTAATTGAAGCTCTTTGAAAGAATTAAAGGTAAGAAACAAAACAATTGGATCCCGAGAAAGAGCAAGAGGTAACATACCACCAACACCGATGAGATGAAGCTTAATGAATGGTCGTAATCAGCTCTAGCCCTAGCAGGAGGAGCAGCCATCGAATCTAAATTGGGGAAAACTCAGAGATTTAAACTTTTTTTCATTTAAGACAAAGAATATTGATAGAAAACGCATAAACTAAGGAAACAACAAAAAATGGAAGAAGGTCATAAAGAATGCATACCAGATCAAATGATGCAAGAGACAAGGGAGACCGTGGTTATAGTGACGATGATGCACAGCAGAGAGCGATGGAAATGGCGGAGGTGAGCTGGATCCAAAGTGTGGAAGGATTGAGAAAGGGAGAGCAAAAAGAGAGATCTTCGAAAGACTCTTCTTTTTTTTTATCAAGCAAAAGGGCTTTTTTTTTGTCGTCACAAAAAAGACATTTTTTACAAATAATATTTTGCCAAATTTTATTAGTATAATTTTATATTTTATTTTAGTGTAATTTTTCATTTAGGCGGGTAATGATAATTTTTATTCCCGCTAAACTCTACCATAACGTTTTACATTTGGTATATGTTATTATAGATTAAGAATAGAAAAAAAAATAAGCGGGAATCTAATTATTTTACCCGCTCAAGATATCATAGTGTTTGTCATTTTAAAAACGCTATCAAATAGTCAGGCATAAGTCTATTATAGCAAAAACGAAAAAAACGCTATATTCAAATGCTATTAATACACAATATTCCTGTAGTGCGGGTATAACACATAACCGTAAGATCATCGACGTTTATACCCGGTCGTAGGATCAAAGCGGCTACAATACCCAGCCGTTAGATCATCGACGTTTATACCCGGTCGTAGGGTCAATTCTTTAGCTTGTGCTCGATTAAGCAACAAACCTATCAATGAATAAATAAAATCACCGTCTCCACCGCATAACTGGAGTCATCGTCAAAGTCTCATAACCATCTTCATCAAGAAGATCATGTGAGCATACCATCATTAGCATTAACTTGGTAAAACTCACGGCTATAAAAAAAAATCTTTATCATTGTGGATATGTGATGAGCCATCATTGGCATAAGCATCATCATCACCGAATTATCCACAAACGAATATAAGCAATTTATTTTCCAAGCATAAACCTCTCGTAATCCACCAAAGTGAATCACGTCTTTTTTTTTTTTTTTTTGGATAATAGTAAAAGCTAAGAAGCCAACGTTAATGAGTAAAACGTTGGAGATAGGTTAAAAATAGGAAGAAAAATTCGACAAAAGAATCGTAGAGGATTTTGTGCATCCCACTAGGATTATGATCTAATGCTCTGATACCATAAAGAATATTATAGAATAGAATATATTTTATTGACTTATTTTGATACAGACCATAAGACACATATATATAATGATTAGCCTTAACATATTGTTAACACCAAATAATGTAAATCTTTCTAATCTTTATCTAAAACATTATGGAAATATTTGTATAAGAAGTAATATGTTCAATAAATGAAGTTGATTGCTTGTCGTTAAAAAAGTAAGGACCTCTGATCATGGTCAATAAAGAAAATTAACTTCAATGTTATTAAGTAACTCATGAAACTATTGAATTGCTATGACTGTAGACTGTTGTTATGATTTAATTCTACTATGGTTCTTGGCATCTTTCTCGTTGTTCTCTATGCCTTTTCTTGCTATGTTATAACTGTTACAGATTATTGAAGTTGCAAGTACCATTATAAAATATAATCTAATCAAGAAGCTACGAAGGAGACTTTAGTGAGAGCATCAAGGGATTTTATAATGCTTGAGGCATCTTAACTTGGTTAGGGATGAAATAAATGAAGTGATATCGTTTTGGACCGAAGAGGCTTCGAATGTGGGCTGGTGCATGCTCCTTCGAGCCTTGGTGCAGCGCCAGGGAGACCTTCTAACACTCCACTGCTTATGGGTCTTTCTCTGCAGGACACGTCTTAATTTCTTTCATCATAACTTCTGACTGGCTGAATATAATTGATTGATTCTACTTGGAGGTGAAAGGTGACTCTTCAAGCTTTCCAATGGCATATTGAACGTTGAACGTTGAACGTTGAACGTTGAACATGATCTTCGGAAAGGTCTTCAACCTTAGCCTTCAATCTGAAGTTCATGAACTATGGAAAAACTTATTTTGCTCCTTTCTTGATTCTTTTTGCTTAGAAATCTATAATGACTCCTTGTAACTAAAAGTATTCGAAATGTAGCTTAAAGAAGTTAAATCATATGAAAACACTTGTTAACCATCTCAAAATCATAAATAAAATGGGTAAAAATACGATGTTATCAGTATAATCCCCCTACCGATCGATATAAATCCATCTCCAATACAGACCGGTACAATCACTCTACCGATCGGTATCGACCTACCTTCATCACCAACCAGTGTATACTCTCTACCGATCGGTACGACATCAATTTTTGTGCTGATGAAATCCCTAAGAGTTTAGGTGATGCAGATGCTGAAAAAGTGGTGATATCAGCAGAGACGTGCCTATGTGGTTCAAAAAAGGCATTCGCCTTAGGCTCCCAAATATTAAGTGAATTTTAGGACCCAATTTTCATTTTTATTTATTTCTTATATTGAAAAATTATAAAAAAAAAATTTAAGTTTAAATTTTATTTCATATATTAAAAATAGTGTTTATCAAATTTTCTTTTAAATTTTAGTATTTTATCGATTAAAATAGTGTTCACTAAAAATAGATTACAAAATAGTAGAAAAAATATTTTTATAGCTTAATAAAATAATACAAAATTTATCTTTAATGATTAAAAATTAGTATTTATTACTCCATCCATTATATTTTAATAGATGTTTTGGCTAAAAACGCATATATTAAGAAATCTATTTTTCTTTACAAAAACATCATTTAATATTTTACTTTAAATTTATTTATCAATCAAAATTTAATTTTTGCATAGAAACTTGCAAAACATCTAATAAAATAGAACAAAAATGATAAAACATCTAATAAAATAGATCAGAAAAGTACTATATATATATACATAATTTTTGGTACAATATATATTTTATCACATAAAATATATAACTATTTTTCTTGTCCGCTTTAGGTCTCTAATACTCTAGGCAAGGCTCTGGATATCAGGCAAACAATCATTGGTATGGGTAAGCTGATTGGTGAGTTTCAAAGTGGAATAAAAGAAATTAAGGAATCCTTAATAAAACTCACTACCTTGGTGAGCAAAAATCATCGGGGTTCAGCTTCTTCTTTTCTTTGCAACCCATGCCAGATGCCATAAGTTGATCTCGCTTTCGTGAACATGGAAGGCGATGCTCTTCACTGGTTACAATGGCTCTGTCAACAAAGCCCAACCCTTTCCTGGCAGCTCCTCAAGACATAACTTATGGAACAATTTGGTGGAGAAATTACTCCCGTCTCCAAGCGAGCAATTGGTGGCTCTTCGTCAAACTGACTCGGTGGATTCCACGCAATGCCTGCTCAGATTCCTACTTTGGATCAGGATCAACAATCAGGAATATTCCTAAATGGCCTTCAAGATGACATCCGAGTTAAGTTTCGTCCCAAATATGCCAAGGACCTACAGACTACGATATGAGTCGCAAGATCGATTAAGGACCTTAATTTCTACACTGGAGACAAGAAGAGCTCTCATTACTCGAGCACTGGACGTTCGGGCTGGTTCCACTACAATATTAGTAGACCAAGATCAGACTATTGTCAAAACCATTGACGGTAGAAAATTTGACATTCCCCCACGTTCTATTCCTGTCACAACTTCGGTCGCCAATATTCACACCAAAGAGTATCTTGATATGAAGGTTAAAGGATTGTGTTACCGCTTTGGACAACCATATTCTCTTTCCCATGACTGTCCTTACAAGTCTCTTCGAGCTTTGATGCTGACAGAGGATGAAGTCCTTGCAGATGGTGACATACTTGCTCTAGAAACTATGATTCCAGCCTTGTGGACATGGCTGATTTAGAGCGGGCGGCAATGACACCAAAATATTTAGTTTTAGCCTAGTTATGATTTTGTTTATCGGTTTATGTGACAGAAGAGAAGTCATTCACTTTTTGAGCTTTGCTCTGTTTTTGTTTTCTATATTTTACTAAAGGGTTCTGGTTATGAATTTGGTTCTATCTCTAACAAAACACATTTGTTAATTGTTAGTTTCAGCCACTGACTTCTCCATTTACTGCAGAGAAAAATACCTATAACCTATTTGATGCCAACATATTTAGTTTCCACAAAACCAGAAAGTTAAAATGCAACACAGATATCATAAGATAAACAACCTGAAAACCACAAAGTAAAAATCTGAAGTTGATAAAATAAAAATAAAAATAAAAAGAGTCATTACATATCTAATCTGAAATCTATATATCTAAATATGCTTGAGCAATCGCAGAAGTCACCTCATGCAAAAGTTTTGTCTTTTGCAACGCACACTCAAGTTCTTTGTCCTGCAACAACTTCAACTTGTCTTCAATTCTTGTCTTAGTTTCAACGGGCACCTTACTCCATCTTTGTTTTACCAAATGTTCATCCACACCAATACTCTCAAATGATCGAACAAGGAACGACTTCTCAAACCAATCAGACTTTGGTAACTCCACATCAACATTATCTTCAACCTTTTTACCATTAGCTGAAGAGAACAACAACTCTTCTTTCAAAGAGTTCACCTTCTTCTTCTTCTTCTTCTTCGTCTCGCTCTTTTTCGATTGTCCATTAAACTTAACATCAGAATCAAGAACCATCTTCTTTGATTCTCCACTAGACTTAACATCAGATTCAAGAACCTTCTTCTTTGATCCTCCATTACACTGAACATCAGATTCAAAATCCACCTTCTCTAGTTCTCCATTAGACTTAACATCAGCAGATTCAACAGCCATCTTCTTAAGTTCTCCACTACACATAACATCAGATTCATCAACCATCTTTGATTCTTCATTAATCTTAGGAGAAGCTATACCATCAGGTCCCCAAATAGCCTTACACAATTCAAAACACCTATGATCATGAACACTCAAAAAAGACTGTTTAAAACCATTCTTCTCTACTTGACCTAAATATTTCCTCTTTAAACTTCTAATCTTCTCCATGAACTGAATCGTACGAACGTTAAAGCTAATAACTTTCTGGACGGTTTCGTAAAACCCTTCTTTTCTCCATTGATCAGTTTCGAAATCAATCATTCCTTGTAAAATAGCTATCTCATCTTCCTCACTCCATAATCTAGATCTTCTCCGATCTAAACATATCATCTTCTCATCTTCTTTCTTGGCTCGTTTCGAACTCACATCTGTTAAGGTCTCTTCAGTCGTACGCTTCGTCCCTGATTTCACCGCCGGAGCCTCACCGGAACCATGAACCTCTTCTTCTTTCTTATCGGATACAAAAACTGGAGGAGAATCAATTGGCTCATCTTCATCATCTGAAGAAAATATTGTCTTCTGATTATAATCTTCTTCAGATGAACTCTCGATTTCTTCAACGTCGGTTGAAGGTATCGTTTTTGGTGGATCTTCTAACTTTGCCATCAGAAATTTTTCAGAGTGCAAATTTTGGATTATGTGTGGTGGTCAAGATTTAGGTTTTAGGTTTGTTTTATTGCCGACTAAAAAAAAAAAAAGTTTGTTTTATTTCTAATAGGATTAGAGAAATGGAAATAATCTAAGATTTGGAAGAAAAAAAAATCTAGGATTATGAAAATATCTTTTCCCTTTTATAAGGAGAAATTACTTTTATAATTTATACTAATAATTCCATTTTTCTTCCAAAAGTATTAATTTCTTTACAAATCTATCGGTCACAAATTCACAATTCAAAAATTGCATTTGCATGTTAACCACGTATTACCTACTTACCGGTCAAACTATAATATAGCTTTTTGGGTACATGGATGACACGTGTCATTCAAAAACGTTGTTGTTATATCGCAGAAGGAAGCTAAAACGAGGCGTTTTATTCGTGTGAGAGAAAAACATAAATTGGACTGACTCTAAAAGCTTAACTATAAAGATGGTCTAAAAAGACAAAGGCTAGACTACCATTAGTGGGACGCTTTCAATAGATATCTTATCATTAAAAATAAATAAAATATTGATTTTAATAAAAAAAAAAAAAAAAATAGATTCTTATTTTTTAGAAGTTTTAAGAACTTCTCAAAAAAAACTTTCTCTCCTCCATATATAATTTCCTGAATACTCCACATTTTATTTTTGTAAATAAATTCTACAATAACTTAAAAAGTTGATTGAATTATTTATACGTTAATATTTATATAAATCTTGGGGCCACTAAAAGGTTAAAATGTTAACACCAAATTTCATTTATGATATTTTGCTAATTTTTTTTAATTTTTAATCTGGTGAGAGATATGGAAGGCCCCTTAGATCATTGGTTGGTTAAGGGTTAATTAATGCTTCTACACCAAAAGGTATGGGTTCGAGTCCCAAATATTACGATTTATTAACAAATTTGCAGATTAATAGAGGCAAGTTTACAGAAGATCTCCAGCGATGCACAATTAAAACCAGGAATTGTCCATGGTAGAATCGTTTATGTAACAGTTCTCATAATTTGCAAAAAATAATAATTCCAGATGACAAAAAAAAAAAAAAATATGGTGAGAGATAACTTCTCTTTTAATGTTTAGTATATAGAGTTTTTAGGTATTTTAGATATTTTTGGCATTTTTAGTTATTTTTGGATAGATTTAGGTAATAATATTGGTGTTTTTTTTTTTTTTTTGGATATTTAGATAAAACCGAACTGAAGCCAAATCCGACCAAACTGGATCCGAAATATTAAAATATCTGAACGGATCCTAAATTTTTAAATCCGATCCGAGTATCCGAACACCCAAGCCTATCGAGAACCTTTGCCGAAGTTGTTACCTCTCTAAAACCGCAGGGATACACCATAATGGTGCGGTTTCAATATATAAACTGGGACTTACTTTGTGAGGAAGGTGCGTGTTTGTCCTTTCTCACAGTGTCGTTGAAAATATCCAGCAAATCTGTTGTTGAACTATCTACTCTTTTTTTTGTCCACAGCTTCATAGACACTTGTGGAGGAGGATAAGGACTCTGAAACGGGTGAACATGCTTCCTTGGTTTGCTCAGTATCCCATGATATTTCTGGCAAAGGCTTTTGAATATTTATTCACCCATCTCTCTCAAGAACATGAACTGAAGGTAATTAAGCATCCTAGCAAAACCGGACGGATTTGTTGTTTTGTTTTGTCATTGTCTAACTGTTTTTGAGTCAAACAACCTCTTACCAAATGTACTTTCCTTCATCTTTTTGCACAGGAGGTGGTTGAAGCCGGAGACTAGGCTACCATTTTGAAGAAGGCAAGGAAGCTCATCCTCCGGAAACTTGGATTGGAACTTGTTTTTAATATTGATGGATAAATTTGCTTCCGATCTCTGCTTTTCTCTTAATATTGATGGAACTTGTTTCTAAGTTGAATTGTGTGACTTTGATTGTGGTTTCTTTGTTACCTTCGACGTTTTCTACAATTTTATAGCGAGGAAATTACAGTTTTTTAGGAGTTTTCTGCTTTAATCTAATCCATCCGATGTTAAAAGCTCCATGGAGATTCTTGGTTATATGAGATGAGAGAATCTTAAAAGTTCGGTTAATCATAAAAATACAACAAGAAAGCTTTATCAAGGGTAGAGAAGCAAATTGACAAAAAATCAAATCCACTACTGTTTGCAAATTTCTTTTGTGACCTCACTTTGATATTGGCTCTTCTCTTTCAGACACCTCCTCGTCCCTGTTGGCTTTGGAGATCATGTTGGATTTGAGGCATTGTTAGTGTCCTGTCATCTTTGTCGAAAGAGAAAAAACCAACCAAGAAACAAGTAAGATAAGGGATGACAAAAGAATTAGCTATAGCATGAACCAGACTTTTAGTGTAAGATTTTTGCTACTTACCACTATTTGGATTGTTGAAAACTTCAAAATCATGTCTTACTCCTTGCAGCCAGTTGTTGTTATTGTTTCCTCCATATTGCAGCTCGCTGTTGCTTACTCCATATTGAAGTGGTTGCGTTCCTTCTGGTAAGGAGGGCAGTTGCAGTTGGTATTGTCCATATTGGTCTTGTAGTCGATTCTCGGATTGCACTACCCCTAAGTTGTTTCCTCCATGTCGAATCCCGTTGTTGTTTACTTCATACTGAAGTGTTTGCTGCTCTGCTTGTGGGAAGTTTTGCAGCTGCAATTGCGGTAGGTGATTCTCGGATGGCATTACTAGTTGTGCTATATCTGTAACAGTGAAATTTTGTCCGTTATATCCAATATTGCCTCCAAATCCAAATGTAAAAGGGTCTTGTGGCATTGTAGCCGCTTGCCCAACAGGATCTCCAATATCTATAGGGAAAGAAAAAGAGAGTGATTCATACAAATGCTCAAGTAGAATGGTAAAAAATGAGAGATAAAGAAAGAAAGATTCAGTCTTTTTCTTTACAAGCAAGATTATTAGATGGAAACCATTGAGTAGTAGTTGCTGGTGCAACGGTTGAAGCTGCATGATAGACTGATAGTTATCTATGGAGGGGAAAAAAAACAGAAGAGTGATTCACACATATGCTTTAAAGTAAATAGGATTAAAACCATGAGAGGTAAAGAGAGAAAGGCTGAGTCTTTTCTTAACAAGGAAGACCATTAGATGTAAAAAATTGATCAGTAGCTGCTGGTGTATATGTTGGAGCTCCAAGATAGTTATCTATGGCGAAATAATGTAGGGTAATTCATAAAAATGCTTTTAGGTAGAAAGTGTTAAAACTATGAAAAGATTTGAGTATCTTCTTTACCAGTGAAAACATTAGATGTAGACCATTGATAATGTTGAACTTGATTTTGGTTTACTACAAAAACAGAGAAACAGAGGGAATCTTAGATGTCAAAAGTGCAAGAAACTGAGTTTTCGAGCATGACTTTGATAATAAATACCAAATAAGTATTCATCTTTTGACTTTACCTGTTGGACCATTTGTATTATCAGCCAATGCCAAGCTTGAAGGACTCAGCATTGGATAATAAGCTACACAATGCAAGAGATATCAAACAAAACAAACCTAATTTTCCAAAAGTATTGTACTTTAGAGACATCAATAGAGATTTTTACCAGGTGTGGTAGCTATTTTATCCAAGACAAGAGTTCCTTCAGGATCTTGAATAAAAAACTTCAAGATTGCAGCTGCACGAAGACGAAAAGAAATAATCGAATCAGTAAATAATCCATAAGAGAAGAGTGTGGTTCTTGTGTTATACATACATGATGCATTACTAATATCAAGTTCTCCAGACTCGATCATCAGAGCTACTTGCTTAGCAAGCAAACCATTGAACATCTTTATATGGCGTATCATCTCGAGTTTTAAGTGGTAGTCATTGAAAAACTCTGGACTGTCTCTTTGAAGCTGCTCCAAAACTAATATAAAGAAACAACAAATTCAAAGTTTTATAAAGAATCAAAATCCAAATAGAAACAGAGATCATAAAATATATATACTTAGTTTGGTGACATTGTGATTAATCTTGTTTTTTTCCTGTAGATATGTCACCGTTTCTTCCAAATTCATGTACTCCTGAATACATATTTCGATTTTGTTCTTTACCTGAAATAGAAACAACAACAAAATTAGCAACGATGAAACAGAGTAGGTACGTACGACGAAGCTTCAGAGTCACATGGAAGAGTTTTGTGTAGAAAGAATGTATTATTACATCGTCTATGATCTCTGAAGTATTAAGGTAGTTGCTGGGAAGATTGTGATGACGTGATTCGCTCATAACTTTGGAAAGAACCTGAAAACAAAAGATGAGTCTCTTTCGGGAAAGAAAGATTTTAGATTATGTATGTTACGGTGATTAAGATCCTAAACATAACTTGATTAGGACTTAAATTATAAAATAAAATTAAATATAAACAAAAACATTAAACTAAAAATTTGTTGTTAAAGGTACGTATATCTTTAAATTGTTTCATTAGTAGAAAGTATATTTCGTTAGACAGTAGACTTATTTACATAAGTTTGTTTTTTTTATATGAATAAATTAATTTAAATTTTTATATGTATATATGGAAAAGCGGATCCGGTGTTAGATTAATTTACCACCATGTTAGATTTGAAAAAGCGGATCCGGTGAACGCCGGCAATATTCTCGCTTATGCGAGACTTTCCTCCAACAAAATTTTTGTTGTCCCTCTACTCTCTTTTGGTTAAGATCTTATCTTCGTTTCTAACCAAATATATTTTTCTTCTTGCACTTTCATTTGCTGAAATCTTTCGTCATTCCTTGTCTCCTGGCGTTTTTCGACAACATCGTCTACCTCAGCCCTTCCGACACCAGCTCTCAGTTTTTTGTCGTATATCCGGCTCAATACATGATAATGTTTGGTTTTTGTGGTTTTATTTCTTTTCTGTTATCGGATTCTCATCCACCATCATCTTCAATCTCTAGCATAAGCCTCACCATCTTCATCCTTCCTCTAGATCCAGATTTGTGTATGAGAATTGGCTCCGACGGAAGCAACTCTCTATGAATGGATATTTGCCTCTTCTTTCGACTTTTTCCTTTTGGGAGAGAACAATTTTGACTAATTTTCTTTGGGAGATCATTTACACACTATTTTCTTCTATGAAGAAAACATTTTCTTCAATTTACTTGTCTAGTAGATGTTTTCGTAAACCGAGAATATTATGCACTTTCCTAACTAATTTGTTATTTTGTGCCAATTATATACAAGGCTTGTTGAAAAATCAGACAAAAATATTTAGCGGTCGGTCTTGAATCTCATTTCAATACTCCTAACATTTTGTATTTCGAATCAATTCTTGACACTCTTACTGCCACTGGTTTGCCTATTTGTCTCACTGAGTTGACGTTGATGATCATCTCCGTGTTCATGCATAACTTAAATTCTCTTATAAGTTGCAATAGGCAACACTCATCAATTTTTAATTCTCATTTCTTTGTTTTCCACAATATATAGTCTCAAATTCTCATTTCACCCATATTTATTAAGGTTTTTTTTTGCACTTATATCTTGTTTGATGTTCAATTTTCATGCATTCTTACTCTGCAGCCACATGAGTGAATTTTTTAGTTTTAAATATTATGTTACTTTTTAGTTTCCTTATAATTTATTTTAGACAATACATTTTAGGTAAAATAGTTTAAATTTTATAAATTAAAATAAAATACAAGACCTGATAACATATGCGAAAATAATATATTTTTATTAATATGAATGATGTTTTGATTTAATTCTTTCATAGAAATATAATCAAATAAAGATGAAAGCTGAAGTATAATAATAAGATAATTAATTATTTTAATTAATTGGATGTCAAATCTTTCTTATTCAATTTGATTGGCTATTAAACATTGTAAACAGATTTTAAGAGATTTTTATTTTTGAAAACTAAAAATTGAAGAGATGTTCATTTGACATTTGTATCCTTAAAGATTTGTTTTTTATTACTATTCATTAAATGATATTTTGACAATGGCATTTCATGTAATGTTTTACAAATTATTAGTTGTTTTTATAAATGGATTTCCCAAATATTAGTATAGATATATTATTTATTTATGATACTAATGGGACCATGCATATATTTACATAAATATTTCAAAAAAATATTATCTTATTATTTTATCAAATTTTATTAATTTTTATATGCACTCTCCTGACTCGGAATTCGAAATTTTTTTATTTTATAATATTATTAATTTATTAAAAATTGATTTATAGAGGTTTTACTGTGGATTGAAAAAAGTATTTATAATTGATATATATAGGTTGAAACCCATATAGGATTTTCTAGCCCTGGGCAAAAAAAACGAACCCGAAAACCCGAACCGGAACCGACCCGAAAAACTGGTTCGGGTAGGGTATGGGTATTATCAAATTATCCTATTGGATAGTAAATCGTCTTATCCGTGGGTATCGGATAATACCCGACCCGATCCGATACCCATACGGGTACCCGGTTAACCCGAAACTAACACTAATGTCTAGAATTCCTTAGGGTTTTTACTAGGGTTTCTAAATTTAAAGTTTAAACCATAAAATTGATATTTGTTTTATCTTTTTAATTGTATTTCTGGAGTGATCAATAGTCAAAACAAAGTCCATATTCATCCGTGTATTTCCAGTTTTAACTTCTAGCTCTATGTTTTCGTTTCACATCGACTTCTACCTCTATGTTTCAGTTTTTACTACTGCTCTATCATCTTTTGTCTTTTGGTATTGGATGTTAAATTTAAAATCACCATTTTGGATGTTAAATTTGGTTTTGGATATTTTCTATTTTTTGTGAGTGTTGTCATTTGTGTATGTTATATTGCAAGTGTTTTCGGGTAAATGGGTATACTATCGGTTATATTTCAAGTTTTCGGGTATTAAATACCCGAACCGATGGTATACCCAATTTTTTGGATATTCATAGGTTTTTCAATCTGAAACCTGAACCGACCCGAAGCCGACAAGATCTGAACCAAAACCGAACCGATTTTTTAATAAATATTCTACTGGATAGTAAATATAGAAACCCGATAGACCCGAACCCGGATCCGTTACTCATATGTCCAGGGCTATTTTCCTTGACATCGATTATAAATATAGATAGAATTTGAACTCCCTGTAGAAGTTTCTTTGGACCTCTATTCACCACAGATTGGAAAAGGTATTTAACATTAATAAATCAATAAATAAAAATTATAACCATTACACCAATTAAAAGCCAGAGTCGAATTAGTATCTGAAATTCCTAGTGTCGCTATCGTTCCTTCGGTTCCACCCCTTTTGCCTTGTTATGTTGACTTCTAAATCATAAAGACTCAAACCAAGTTGACTCACGGATACTAATGGAACTTGGAATCCGTATAGAAATTTCTTTGAACCCCTATTCACCATAGATTGGAAAAATATATTTAACCTTAATATAAGAAAAATCATTTTTGTCTTTATATAACTATTCCTCCAATCAAAAGACAGACTCGATTGGTACAAAATACAAAAAAAAAAAAGACAAAATCCAACGCGGTAACGTGTCAATGGACAATCTTACCCCTAACATTTATAGTTCATTGTCCCTATATAATCATAGCCATGATGAAACCAAACAAGAAGATAAAACACAATATACAGAGAGATATAGTACAATGGGTGGTTGTGTTGATATGCCTAATAAGTCAAAAACTTGGCAATGTCTTGTTCTATTATCAGCTTTGTTGCTCTTATCGCAACTATTCTTCGTACAATCTCAGCAAGGGCAAGCTCTTTTCTTTTACTGCCAAACTGTAAGAGGGAACTTCACGCTGAACAGCAGCTATGAAGTCAACCTCAATTCACTCATCTCTTCCCTCTCGTCTCTTCCGAAGAACGAACACGGCTTTTACAACGTTTCTGTTGGAGAAACCGATGATGAGAAAGTAAACTCTTTGATACTGTGTAGAGGTGACGTCAAACCCATCGAGTGCATCAGTTGCATTGTTAGAGCTGGACAAGAGATAAGGGAACGATGTCCAAACCAGAAAGAAGCCAACATATGGTACGACCAGTGTATGCTCAGGTAGTTGATGCCATCTCAAACTATTTTTAGGCTTTGTTTCGAAAAGTTTGTTAAGAAACATATTTTATATATTATTATAGTTTAGAAAAAAAATAATTCATCCATAATTTATATTTTAAAAATTAGGAGTTCTCGTTTGATAATAAAATTTGGAAAGGGTCAATTTTTGAATTTTTGCTATTTTAAAAGAGTTTAAATTATAGGCTCGGATTGATTTATATATTTAATAATCAAACTTTTTGTTCGTATGTTGTAAAAGACGGCTCAGATCCGATGGGATCTTAATCCATCAAAAATTTCCGACAGTAATATGACGTATTTTTTTTTACGGATTTTCAAAAATATAGTATTTTTGGAAATCTGTTAGAAAATATGTAAATTGATATAACTGTTTTATAACCGTTTAAATTTTGAAAATTTTGGCATAAAATTCAATACAAGAAAGTTATCAAAAAATTGATAGAGTTTCCGACGAGATCTTAATGCGACGGATTTTCGACAAAATAGTTCCATCTTTTAAATTATAGGGCTCGAATTGATTTATATATTTAATCGAACTTTTTGTTTGTATGTTGTAAAAGACAGCTCAGATCCGAAGGGATCTTAATCCATCAAAAATTTCCTACAGTAATATGACGTATTTTTTTACAGATTTTCAAAAATATAGTTCTTTTGGAAATCTGTTAGAAAATATGTAAATTGATATAACTGTTGTATACCCGTTTAAATTTTGAAAATTTCGGCATAAAATTCAATACAAAAAAGTTATCAAAAAATTGATAGAGTTTCCGACAAGATCTTAATCCGACGAGATCTTAATCCGACGGATTTTCGACAAAATAGTTCCGTCTTTTAAATTATAGGGCTCGGATTGATTTATATATTTAATCGAACTTTTTGTTCGTATGTTGTAAAAGACGGCTCAGATCCGATGGGATCTTAATCCATCAAAAATTTCCGACAGTAATATGACGTATTTTTTTACGGATTTTCAAAAATATAGTACTTTTGGAAATCTGTTAGAAAATATGTAAATTGATATAACCGTTTTATAACCGTTTAAATATTGAAAATTTCGGCATAAAATTCAATACAAGAAAGTTATCGAAAAATTGATAGAGTTTCCGACGAGATCTTAATCCGACGAGATCTTAATCCGACGGATTTTTGACAAAATAGTTTCGTCGGACAATTTTCGACAGATTTTCGAGTAAACTTCGGAAATCCCTCGGAAAATATATATCCATTTGAATTTTGAAATATTCTGGCGGAACTATGTTGTCGAAAATCCGTTGGATTACTGTGAGAAATTTTCGTCGAGAATTCAATCAATTTTCCGGTAACTATTTTGTAGTGAATTTTATGGCGGAGAAAACGCAGGAGATAGTTTCAAGGTTTAAAGTGTTAGTAAAAATAGTTTATAGGTTTAAAGTGTTAGTGTAATACATTCGAAATTTAAAGTGTATGTATGTGACTCTTTTTAGATTTAAAATGTGATTTTCCTTTAAATTATGTTTAGATTACTAAACAAAACATAATTATGTTCAGGTACTCAAACCGCACCATCTTGAACACGATGGAGACATCCCCTGGATTATATTTTGCCACGAATTCGGATTTCCCCGGTGAAAAAAAACGAGTGGGAGAACATGCTAAAGAAGTTACTAGAAGGTTTAATGAGTAGAGCAGCCGCTGGTGGGCAGAAGAAGAAGTTCGCCGTCTCTAAAATGAACGGGTCCTCGCTTCAGACGTTGTACGGTCTCATGCAGTGCACCCCCGAGATTTCGGAACGTGACTGCATTGATTGCCTTACGTGGGCTACAAGCCGTATTCCGATGTTTTGTAAAGAAAAATTGGGTTGTAGGTATGCAGCTGTCAGCTGCAATTTGAGGTACGACACCTTTCGGTTCTATGATCTAACGGCCGAGGAGCCAACTCGGGCGTCGCCGCCAGCACATCTTCCATCTCCTCCTCTTCCACCACTAAACGAGGGAGCGAGTGACGGAAATGTTTTTGATGTAGATGAAGTTAAAGGTGTGATCTTTATAGTTGTTCTTATTGTTGGCTGCATTATCTTCGTGATCGCATCATGCGTTGCTCTTGTCTTGATTATGAGGCGAAAGAAGAACAACATGAGCTACCGTGAGTTGAACACTTTAACCAAAAAAGACAAACAAAAAGGTAAGTGAGTTACACACAATATATGTATTATTATATATAGCTGAAAAGTGTACAATTTTCTAACGTTAGTTATTGTGACATACAGAACAAAATAGGGAAGATTCCTTGAGATATGAATTCAATGCAATAAGAACTGCAACCAATAATTTCTCACGCCAAAATGAACTTGGAAAAGGTGGATTCGGAATAGTTTATAAGGTAATCTTACAAATCAGAATGTATTCTATATATCTTATTATATAAAGGTGGATTGCATTCACGAGAGTTCGACACGTGTCAAAATTATAATTAACAAGATTATAGTTTAAAAAAACTAAAAATCTAAATTTGAAAAAGAAAATTTCAAATTTTATTGAGATAATAAAATTTAATATATATTAAAAATAAAAAGTTAAAAGTGATTTATTTAATTATTTAATTGTTTCCGATGGTTTTCCTTTTCTATTAAGGAAAAAAAAATAACATAATATTTTTTACACATGTCAAAATCTCATCGATCGAGCGACACGTGTCATGATCTCACCTAAATAACAAATTTTAAAAAGTACATATTCCGACAAGTATATATTTTAATAATAAATTAATTCCTATGAGCTCATTATCTTTTTTAAAGTTTCTGAATTCCGACTTTCAAAAAAAACACATCATAGCATGAATATGATGATAAGAACGTTTGCCATCAAACTGATCCTATCTCAAATAACCTTTGTGTTAGCTATCATAAATCAATGAAAATATTTTATTAGAGAAACTTCGTCTGATAGATTTTTTTTTCTTATTGGTTAAAGTTGTGATGAAAGAAAAGGAGGTGAAGTTTATTTTATAGTAAAAATTAACCGTCTATTAAACTTACTTTTCCTAATAGTAAAAGGTATTTTGCCTAATTGTTTTATTAAATTATGTTAATGAATGAGAAAATATATTTATCTTTATAGCTTATAATTAGGAAACATAGGATTTTCTTTTACTAATGGTAAAAGGTATTTAACTTTTTTTATTTAATTTAGTTATTATATTAACAATTTTGACATATGTCAAGATCTGAGGTTATAGGTGACACGTGTCACAATCTCGTTAATTATAATTTGGACAGTGTCAAACTCTTGTGAGTGCAACCCAGGTTTATATAATAAGATATGTGTGTGCGTAATAAGATATGTGTATGCGCGCTCGCGTATGTATGTATAATGCATTTGAACAAATATAAATAGATATATTAAATATCTTCAGGTAATATTATATATAAATAATCATAATTCTGCTAGTCATTTGAATATGTACATTAATTATAGCATACAACTTCAGCTTATAATACTCTTTGCAGCAATTACTCTAATATGTGTTTTTATATTTCTTTGTGGATGGACAATAGGGTGTACTTGATGGAAAAGAAGTAGCAGTGAAAAGGTTGTCCGAAAATGGTAAACAAGGCGAACTTCAGTTTAAAAATGAGGTGATGTCGATGGCAAACCTTTCGCATCGTAATCTTGTTAGACTTATCGGCTTCTCAGTCGAGGAAAATGAAAGGGCTCTCATATATGAGTTCCTACCCAACAAAAGTCTTGACAACTTCATCTTCGGTACTCTCTTGTTTTTACTATTCCCTTCTGCAAAATCTTGGAAATGGTCTAATGAATCATTATATGCTCGTACATAGATAAGCCGTTGGAATGGGCTATACGCTACAAAATAATAGAAGGTGTCGCTCGAGGAATTCTTTATCTTCATCAAGATTGCCATGCTCGGATAATTCACCGGGATCTTAAACCAGGTAATGTATTGCTAGACAAGGACATGACACCAAAAGTCGCTGATTTTGGTTTGGCTAAATTGTTCGATGAGAGCCAAATAAGCCTACGGTTTACAGACACCATCATGGGGACCGAGTAAGTGCCAAGGTTGTTTTTCATGAACTGTGTATACGCATGTACATTAAAAAAGAATTAAGTTAAGTGATAAATGTTATATGATTTTACAGAGGCTATATTGCTCCCGAGTTTCGAAATGAAGGGCGGTTCTCGTTTAAGACAGATGTATACAGTTTTGGTGTGTTGGTTCTTGAGATCCTGAGTGGTAAGGGTATTTGGAAATCGGAAATGGGGGAGTATGGAGAGGATCTTATAACCTATGTAAGTATACTCAAACAAAATAGTCTCATATGAATTTACTTAACACGAGATTAAACTGTTTATTGCGGTAATATATTTTTCGTGAAGGCAAAGAGGATGTACAAGGAGAAAAAACCTCTGAAACCAGAGGACTCGAACTTAGAGATACGTGATAAGGAAGATATATTGACTTGCATTGGCATTGGCCTGAAATGCATTGAATATAATCCTTCAGATAGGCCATTTATGAATAATGTTGTCCAGATGTTGGAAAAAAACAATCGTTCTCAGGCAGCATCGGAGCAGAGATCTGCAAAAGGAAGAAAATGAAGAGTACATGTTTAAGGCCATTCATTTTTTCATAAGATCTACTAAGTGTGATTGAATTAGAAAGTCTTTGTGTGTGTGTGTGTGTTTGAAGTTACCAATTGTCATGTTTATGTACTTTGTTTTTTCATGGAGGTCAAAACATATGCCACAAATGTCTTAAACAACATAAATCGAGTAATAATGTCAGAAAAAACGTTTGATCATTTGTCATCCTGAGCAGAGTGGATATTGGTACTTCTCTAGTGATGGAGAGAGATGACTGATGAGCTCGACTATCCAAGTTTGATGGATGACTTTGCTAAAAAACTGCAAGAATAGTAAATTTTAAGTAGTAGAGTATTCTTTGTTTTTTTGGATAATTTGTATTTTGGTACCAATATATATATATATATATTGATTACTTTGTTTATGGATGGATGATACACAGAGTTTTTAAACCCAAAAATAAGACCGCAAGTGAACAATCAATCACAGTAGTATTACGGGGTCGAATCCACAGGAACCAAGGATTACACTACGAAACATGGAAATTCAAACTAAGCTAAGATGTGATGAAATGCTGCTTTGTGGTTTATTAATGTAAAAGCGAGAACAAGCAAGTAAACAATACGATATAACAATTAAATCAAAAGTGCTAGACTTTAAGGGCTCTCTAGGGATTCAACTACCACCAAATTTAAGGACTATTCAGAGCAAGATTTTGAACATGCCTTAAGCTCAAATAGAAAACACCAATGGATTCACTTTCGTGGTATCAATCGCTAAATTCTGACGACTTAAGCATATAAGCTTTCGCTTGAGCTTAACAATCTTAGAACAGCATTAACAACCGGATTTGATAAGCTCACGAATCCTAATGACTCAACTTTCGCAGGTATTAGGCTATTCGTTCATCTACCAAGTTGTCTAGTAACCTACAAGCTTTTGGAATGTAGATTAAACTTCATTTCATAAGTTAATTGGCCAAAGAAACTTAAGCATTAGATTTCAACAATAGATGAAGACAATAGATTGAATTTAGAACCCTATTTGCCTTAGATTTGGCTAGAGAATCCTCAAAAGAAACCCCTAAAATCTAACAAAGAACTACTCACACATAACAGAGATAAAACAGAGCATAGATGAGATGGAAGACATGATTCAATTGCAAAAGAAAACAAACAAAGATAGAGTTTAGAAATCTTCTCTAAAGATTCAAGGATGAGAAATCTGCCTCCAAGGGCTTACAAGAGGTGGCTGCTCGAAAAATTAGGTTAAATCCCCCCTCTACAACCCCAGAAATCGCACTACATAAAGCCTTCCAAAAGTCCCGAAATCAAGGAAAAGGTGGTGAAGATGTCGCCGCTTCAGATCGTCCGATCTGGATGGAGATCGTCCGATCTTCATTGCTCCTGGATCGTCCGATCTAGTGGATGGATCGTCCGATCCATGTGTCCTGGAATGAGGCGATCATGTTGAGTGTTGCTAAGGCATCAAACCTTCAAATTTTGCTCCCCTTTGGTCTTTAGCTCTAGTTTGCACTTGGTGATCAAAAATTACTCCTATCCAAAGCAATGCATCCTGAAAACGACTCAAAAACTAACAAAACGCCTATGAACTCTAAGGTTAGAAATGATGAAAAACCAAACATATCAACTCCCCCAGACTTGAATCTTTGCTTGTCCTCAAGTAAAGGCAATCAAAAGAAATCAAGACGGAGGAGAGGTTTTAAAAATCAGGGGATAAAACATTCTTCTCTAAAAGAATGGCCAAGTCGAATTTCAATTCCTGCAGCACTCAGAACAGATCAAAAATCCAGCGAGTATCCATGTACTTTACCATAGGCATAGCATAGCACCGTACTCTAGCTCCCGGAATCCAAGGGAATCTCCGGCATCTCCATCATCAACTCTGTTCACAAAGCAAGCAAACTTACAAAGAAGAAACAATTCACATAAGGGGTTAAGGGTGAAGGATATATTTGATGGTGGTTAAGTGTTTCGGTGTAGGTGAAAGGATGTATGCAAATCGTGGCACAAAATCACAGTGAGACTGAGACCAAATGTTGATGCACAACTCCACGAACTTCGAAATCTCTGGTGAACTTCTGTCCATCTCCGTAAAAACTAAAGAAAAAATACTTCTAAAACTCTTTCAAATGATAATAATATAAGCTTATAATCTACTTCCTCTTTGGTTTCCTTTCCCTTTAAATTTTTTTTTTTTTTTTTTTTTTTTGAATTTAGGGGGAAATCGAAAATTTGATACCTATACACTAAATACAATACTTTTTCTTATCAATAAAATATACAGAGAGGACTGAAGTTTTACCAAATATCCTTAGGACGTGGAAGTCATACCGGTCTCCATACTCCGTAGATTTTGCGCCTGAATGCATGAGATGGAATGAAAGAGATATGGTTGGAGGTTTGAAAAGAAGATGAGGCGAGGGTTTGGTGCTAAGCTGAAAGTAAGCTTAGTTATCCGAGGTTCCGAAAAAGGGTGGTTAAAAGAGATGGTTGAAACCTCGGATAATGTGATCCTTAGTGCGAAATGAAACCCCTAAGATAAGAAAGCAAACAAAGTTAGAAAGTCGAATCAAAAATTAACCAGATTTCCCAGGGATAGGGGCTTCTGGTTAATATGATCCACCGATAGTGTTTCCAATATGTGTGTGCTGAGATGAATCACTGTGGAGAGTCTGTTCAAGAAAGAAATCAACATGCAAAATATCATACAATACCAAAGTTTTGACTCGATAAAAACGTGAAAATGACTAAAAACGAAGAAAAAAATAAGAAGGAAAAGAAAAACGTTAGATAACTAAGAGACTCCTCCAGACTTAAACTTCGCCGTCTCGGTGAAGAAAATAAATCCAAGAGAGAAGAGACAACAGAAAACAATAAAAGAGATAGATGAGATTTAATACAATGATAACGGAAAAGAAAAAGAGATGCAATGCTACCCAAAAACGGAGGGCCCTATCCCCAATTTTCGAATGAGGGAGGAGTGTCATCATCATCAGAATCGTCACCATCATCACGGGTTTCATCATCTCCAAATTGGCGTCCAGCAACGCCGTGGTCTTCGTGATCTGTGAAGTGGTGTGTTGGGTGCTCGAGGCCAAGGAGCTTGGCCGCCTGTGGGGGTTGTGGCTTGGCCTTGGGCAACGCCTTTGCCTTTTTCTTGAGTGCTACGGCGGGGCCTGGTTGACGAACTTCCTCCTCGTGTTTGAACCATCCCTTCATGATCCAACACAATGCATTCATATCACTCAATTTGGCCAATTTCTCCTAAATTTGATCTCTAACCCTAACTTTCAACCAAATGACCAATGCATTCCCAAATATTCATCAAAACCTAGCCTAATCGAAGCAAGGATCTATTAATCAACGAGAACCCAGCAGTTTCGCGAAATCTACCCTTTTTCTCAAATTTTCAGATTCAAAATAAGGAGATTGAGGGCCATACCTTGTTCGATTGATGCAATAGATGATAGAAATGGGTTAAGCTTGCGATTTTGATGAATTTAGGGCTTTGAATCAATGAAAACGGATCAAAATTAGAGAAGTTAGGGTTTGGAAGGGGTTTTTGTTCTTGAGGTCTTGAAGGTTGCAAAAGGGTTGGGGATGATGAAGTTTTCGAGTGTTTGATCCGAAAATTAGGTTTATAGAATGTTTCAAAGCGTTCCTGGTTCGGTTGAAATCAAGTGGACCGCTTTTAAACCCAAAATCGCGATTTCGGAAAACATACCTGGGCCCGGATCGTCCGATCTGATACGGGATCGGACGATCTTGATGTTGGTGGATCGGCCGATCCATTATGGGATCGGGCGATCCATTATGGGATCGGACGATCATGATGTTGGTGGATCGGCCGATCCATTATGGGATCGGACGATTCGGACACCTGGAAAACAACACGAGAAAAACACCAAAGACAGAAAACAAAAGAAGCACACGAAAAAGCATAATGGAACAAGAAAACGTAACAAAACATAAATCCAAAGCAAACGAAATAGAGGTTATACACACTTACCGGTGGGTTGCCTCCCACCAAGCGCTTGTTTAACGTCATTAGCTTGACGTATTCGCCGTTCAGGCGTTAAGTAGTTCATCGAAGGGGGTGTTACACTCATCACTCATGACGGTGTCAGCAAGGTAGGGCTTTAGACGTTGCCCATTGACGACAAACTCTTTTCCAGTAGGGTCCAAAAAAGTGACGGCTCCATAGGGTCTTACCTCTTTTATCGTGAAAGGACCGGACCAACGAGACCTTAACTTCCCTGGAAAAAGCTTTAAGCGAGAGTTAAAGAGCAATACCTTGTCATTGGGCATGAAGTTCCTAGCGAGAATTCTCTTGTCGTGGTACGCCTTGGTGCGTTCTTTGTAGGTCTTGGATGTCTCATACGCTAGATATCTGATCTCATCGAGCTCATTCAGCTGGACTAACCTTCTTTCTGAGGCTGGTTTGATGTCGAAGTTCATCTGCTTGACCGCCCAAGCTGCCTTGTACTCTAATTCAACAGGGAGATGACAAGCTTTACCATATACAAGATGGAAAGGAGTGGTACCTAGTGACGTCTTGTATGCCGTTCGATAAGCCCAGAGAGCATCATCAAGTTTGTAAGACCAATCCTTGCGTGTTGTGTTGACCGTTTTCTGCAGAATGCTCTTTATTTCCCGGTTAGACACCTCTACTTGACCGCTCGTCTGTGGATGGTATGGGCTGGCGACCTTGTGTTTTACTCCATACTTCTGTAGCAAGTTGTCAAAGGTCTTGTTGATGAAGTGTGAGCCCCCATCACTAATCACAACACGTGGGACTCCAAATCTGGGGAAGATGATGCCTTTGAACATCTTGATTACTACCTTAGCATCATTTGTTGGCGAAGCGATGGCTTCAACCCACTTGGACACGTAGTCTACAGCCACTAAAATATATAGGTTCCCATAGGAGGAGATGAACGGCCCCGTGAAGTCAACTCCCCAAACGTCAAACACTTCGACTTCTAGAATGAAGTTTTGGGGCATCTCGTTCCTCCTGCTTAGATTCCCTTGGCGCTGACATATATCACATCTTGAAACAAAGGCGTTAGCGTCCTTGAACATTGTAGGCCACCAAAATCCTGCCTGCAAGACTTTAGAAACCGTCTTGAATGTGGCGAAATGCCCAACATAATTCGAACCATGGCAGTGAAAAAGGATTTCTGGAACTTCTTCTTCAGTCACACATCGCCTAAAAAGTCCATCGGAGCAGTGCTTGTACAGATAAGGTTCATCCCAATGGTACCTTTTGATTTCCCGCAAAAACCTTTTTTTCTTGTAGCGAATGAAGTCCTTGGGTTCTATGTCTGCTGCTAGGTAGTTGGTAATTTCTCCAAACCACGGCATAGTAGGGGGCTTGGTGAGCTGGACTGAGGCGATGGAGTATATATTCTCCTCTACAAGGCTATCGTCCAAAGGAACACTTTCTTCAATCTTCATCCTCGACAAATGGTCTGCAACGCCATTCTCTACTCCTCTCTTATCTTTAATCTCCAGATCATATTCTTGTAGCAAAAGTATCCATCTGAGAAGTCTCAGTTTGGCATCCTTCTTGGTGAGCAGGTACTTGAGTGCGGCATGATCAGTGTGTACTATCACCTTGGATCCCACAAGATATGATTTAAACTTTTCAAAAGCAAAGATGATGGCTAGGAGCTCCTTCTCGGTCGTGGCGTACTTGCATTGGGCGTCGTCTAGCGTTCTGCTAGCATAGTAGATGACATGCATCCTCTTATCTTTTTTCTGCCCTAGTACAGCACCTACAGCATAATCGATTGCATCCGTCATTATCTCGAAAGGTAGTCCCCAATCCGGTGGTTGTACGATTGGTGCACTCACAAGAGCTTCCTTGATGGTGTGGAAAGCTTCTAAACAAGAGTTGTCGAAGTCAAACTTTGAATCCTTGCATAAGAGCTGAGTGAGCGGTCTAGCAATCTTGGAGAAGTCTTTTATGAAACGTCTATAGAACCCAGCATGCCCTAGAAAGCTTCGCACACCTTTCACTGAGTTGGGTGGCTGCAGATTTGACATGACTTCTATCTTAGCCTTATCGACCTCTATTCCTTTTTCCGAAATCTTGTGCCCAAGTACTATGCCGTTTTGAACCATGAAATGACACTTTTCCCAATTGAGCACTAAGTGTTTCTCTTCACATCTTTGAAGGACCCTGCACAAATTGGACAAACAAGTAGAAAAGGATGAGCCATAAACAGAGAAGTCATCCATAAAAACCTCCATGATGTCTTCAATAAGGTCCGTGAAGATCGACATCATGCAACGTTGGAACATTGCTGGGGCATTGCACAGACCGAATGGCATCCTTCTGTAAGCGAACGTTCCATAAGGGCATGTGAACGTGGTCTTCTCTTGGTCATCTGGGTGGATAGGAATCTGAAAGAAACCTGAATAACCATCTAAAAAGCAGTAGTAAGCATGGTTAGCCAATCTTTCAAGCATTTGATCAATAAAAGGCAAAGGAAAATGATCTTTCCTAGTTGCTGCATTCAACTTTCTGTAATCAATGCACATTCTATGGCCCGTAACAGTTCTAGTGGGGATTAGTTCGTTTTTGTCATTTTTAATGACTGTTACCCCACCTTTCTTAGGGACTACATGTACAGGGCTCACCCAAGTGCTATCAGAGATAGCGTAAATAATTCCTGCATCTAGAAGTTTTATTATCTCTTTCTTAACGCCATCTTTTAGATTCGGGTTTAACCTCCTCTGATGTTCGATAGAAGTCATAGATTCATCTTCTAGATGTATCTTGTGCATGCATAAATCTCGTGAAATCCCAGGAATATCTTCTAAAGAATATCCTAATGCTTTTCGATATTTCCTAAGTTCACAAAGCAGTAATGCAGTTTCAGCATTGTTCAAAGATGCATTAATGATCACAGGATAAGTGGAATTTGGTCCAAGAAAAGCTTACCGTAACCCAGCTGGGAGGGTTTTAAGTTCAACATTCGGAGCTTTCAGCTCGCTCCACGGATTGTTGTACGGCGTGCTGGAGGAAAGGGTTGAGGGGTTTGCTGCATCGGTTTCCAAGTCCAAGTAAGCAACAAGTTTACCAAAAGTGTGGCCCGACTGCAGTATCTTTGTGTATTCATGAGCCTCATTGCTCAGAAAACCTTGTTCCCCTTGAGCTTTTGTCAAAGCTATCTCCAACGGATCTTCAGATAAGATCTCATCAGCTACTTCTTCGGTGATTTCCTTGGATTCGTTGATTTCGAAGGTCTGTCCTTCGAGCATTGGTTTCTTCAGCAGCCTATTCATTTCGAACTTCATTGTTATATCTCCCAGGTGGAGATCTATTCGTCCATGACGAACGTCTATCATCGCTCCAGCTGTGCGTAGAAACGGTCTCCCTAAGATGAGGGGATCCTTTGGTTCTTGGTCCAATTCGAGGACAACGAAGTCTGCAGGTACGAGGACATCGTCGATGTTGACAAGTAGGTCTTCCAAAACACCTACAGGAAGTTTGACAGAACGGTCAGCGAAAACAAGTGAAATTTTGGTTGGTTTGAACTGAGTATACCCAAGACTCTTTGCCACTGAGTATGGCATTAGGTTGACGCTTGAGCCGAGATCGCATAAGGAATGGGGAAAAGTGATATGCCCCAGCTTCACGTTTAAAACGAAACGTCCTGGATCTCCGAGCTTATTGATGACTCTGTTTTGGAACAGGGCACTGCAGTTCTTTGTGACTTTGACGTAATCCTCCTGCTCGGTCATCTTGGTAGTCACCAAGGTTTTCATGTACCGTCTGAGTGCCGGAACCATGTGAATAGCATCTACAAGTGGGAGTTTCACCGTCAAGTCGCTTAGAATTTCCTTGCATTTGGCCTCCTCTAAATCCTTTTGTGATTTCTTAGGCGGAACCGG
This sequence comes from Barbarea vulgaris, assembly GCA_963667165.1. Lineage (NCBI taxonomy): Eukaryota > Viridiplantae > Streptophyta > Magnoliopsida > Brassicales > Brassicaceae > Barbarea > Barbarea vulgaris. The sequence goes on along the minus strand of OY763890.1, from coordinate 24,619,871 downwards.
ATATGGGACTCGAGGCTTGTAGATTTGAGACTGTTCAGAATTAGGGATCGGTCGATCTTCCCTTGGCTCGTCCGATCTGGTGTTTTCCGGATCGGTTCGGTTTATTGGGATCGGACGTGCTGATTTAGGATCGTCCGATCCACCATGGAATGCCCGATCTGGTAACGTCTGGAACGTCCGATCCTCACCTAGATCGGACGGTCTTCTAGGTTCTTCAGAAGGATTGTTTCCAGCATTCTTCGGTTTACTTCTGCTTGTCGTGGGGTGGATTGTCTTTCCGCTTCTGGTGGTAATTACATCCACATCTTCTGAAGAAACGGCGTATACATCTTCAAGGTCCTTGTCCTTCCTAGGATTTTGTTCTCCTTTGGCTGGGAGTGTACCTTGTTGCCTCTTAACTGCTTCAGCGGTTTGAGTCACCTGAGTATCCAGCAGCTTCAAGTGTGTCGAGACAGCCTCGAACTTCCCGTTGAGCTCCGAATACATGTTATCCATCTTTGTATTCATATCGCTAGAGCCCTTTTGCTGGTTGGCAAGCATTTGTTGCATCATAGCCTTCAATTCATCATCGGGGTTGCTCTGCTTGAATGGAGGGGTTGCTTGAAAGTTAGAGCCAAAAGGTCTCTGCTGAAAGTTTCCCTGATTCGGATTGAACTGTGCTTGTTGTGGACCTTGAGAGAAAGGCTTCCTATAAGGTGGATTGGACGAGCTTGATTGTCCTACAAAAGTTTGAGGATTGCCACCAACGGTTTGGTTATTCCCGAATGCTTGGCCTTGAAAATGTGGAACTTTGGATTGCTGTTGCTGTGGATAGACTTGATCTTGAGGGTTTGCAACATTGGTACTTCTATAGGAGAAATTCGGATGGCTCCTGTAGTTGGGATTAAAACCCCTGTTTGGGCAAAACCTTGGCCACCAACATAGTTAACTTCTTGAAACTCCTCAACTGGAACCCCAGAATCCACGCTATAGTGTACTGCATCCACATCATTTTCGATAAAATGAACCTTCTTCTGATTTGTCTGCATATAGCGAGTCACTTGTGCTGCTAGCTCCTCAACTGATGGTGTAGCCACACTGTCTACTCTCTTAGAATGGTCATACTCCATGCTACGGCTGTTGGAACTTGCAGCCATATTCTCGATCAACTTGTAGGCTCCATCAATGCTCTGAGTCATGAAGTCTCCATTGCTGGCTGAATTGAGTGCGGTTTTGTAATCCCATGAGAATCCATCATAAAAGATGTTAAGAATTTGTTCATCCGAATACCCGTGGTGAGGGCATTCTCTACGGTACTCCTTTAGTCTCTCCCATGCTTCACCAAATGGTTCTCCACTCTGCTGGGTAAAAGTAGTGATCTTGTTTCTCAACGCTGCAGTCTTGGATTTGGTGTAGAAGTGATCTAAGAAGCTTGCTCGAACTTGAGGCCAAGTGGTGAGGGAACCCGGTGGCAAAGATTTGAGCCACCTACTTGCTTTATCCGCTAGGGAGTGACGGAAAAGTTTGCACTTGAGATAGTCGGCGGGAACTCCATTAGATTTAGTAGTGCTGCATATTTCCTCGAAGTTCTCCACGTGGTCCATTGCTGGTAACCCATGGAAGAGATGCTGTTTCACCAAAGCAATCATTTGAGGTTTGATCTCAAAATCTTGACGTTGAGGCTCTGGAGGACAAATGGCTGCCCGGTTTTGATAGAACGCATGAGGCGTGTCATTGTCTCCAATAGCTCGCTGGGCGAGTTGTTGTGCGTGCTGTGCTCTCATCTGCTCCATCTGTCTCTGCATCTGCTGCAGCATCGCAGCTTGCTGCGCTTGTAAGTCTTGCTGTTCGTCAGCTGGAGGGTCTTCCATAGCCGAAGATCTTCTTCTAGCTGAGGTAGCGCGGTTCGTACACTCAAGTTCTCTTAATTGAGTATTGGTGCACTGCACTAGAGGCTCGGTTCGATTACTTCTCCTTTGCATACACCTGAAACGCAACAAATAGATAAGAGAAAGACGGAATTAGTAAAATATCCTAGACTTAATTAAAAATTCGGATTCGAAGGTAACGCAATTGGTCCCCGGCAACGGCGCCAAAATCTTGATACACAGAGTTTTTAAACCCAAAAATAAGACCGCAAGTGAACAATCAATTACAGTAGTATTACGGGGTCGAATCCACAGGAACCAAGGATTACACTACGAAACATGGAAATTCAAACTAAGCTAAGATGTGATGAAATGCTGCTTTGTGGTTTATTAATGTAAAAGCGAGAACAAGCAAGTAAACAATACGATACAACAATTAAATCAAAAGTGCTAGACTTTAGGGGCTCTCTAGGGATTCAACTACCACCAAATTTAAGGACTATTCAGAGCAAGATTTTGAACATGCCTTAAGCTCAAATAGAAAACACCAATGGATCCACTTTCGTGGTATCAATCGCTAAATTCTGACGACTTAAGCATCTAAGCTTTCGCTTGAGCTTAACAATCTTAGAACAGCATTAACAACCGGATTTGATAAGCTCACGAATCCTAATGACTCAACTTTCGCAGGTATTAGGCTATTCGTTCATCTACCAAGTTGTCTAGTAACCTACAAGCTTTTGGAATGTAGATTAAACTTCATTTCATAAGTTAATTGGCCAAAGAAACTTAAGCATTAGATTTCAACAATAGATGAAGACAATAGATTGAATTTAGAACCCTATTTGCCTTAGATTTGGCTAGAGAATCCTCAAAAGAAACCCCTAAAATCTAACAAAGAACTACTCACACATAACAGAGATAAAACAGAGCATAGATGAGATGGAAGACATGATTCAATTGCAAAAGAAAACAAACAAAGATAGAGTTTAGAAATCTTCTCTAAAGATTCAAGGATGAGAAATCTGCCTCCAAGGGCTTACAAGAGGTGGCTGCTCGAAAAATTAGGTTAAATCCCCCCTCTACAACCCCAGAAATCGCACTACATAAAGCCTTCCAAAAGTCCCGAAATCAAGGAAAAGGTGGTGAAGATGTCGCCGCTTCAGATCATCCGATCTGGATGGAGATCGTCCGATCTTCATTGCTCCTGGATCGTCCGATCTAGTGGATGGATCGTCCGATCCATGTGTCCTGGAATGAGGCGATCATGTTGAGTGTTGCTAAGGCATCAAACCTTCAAATTTTGCTCCCCTTTGGTCTTTAGCTCTAGTTTGCACTTGGTGATCAAAAATTACTCCTATCCAAAGCAATGCATCCTGAAAACGACTCAAAAACTAACAAAACGCCTATGAACTCTAAGGTTAGAAATGATGAAAAACCAAACATATCAATGGAGAGAGATGACTATGTTTATGTTTGATTATTTTTGTTAGTGGCCCCCATTTTTATTTTGTTTAGGTTCCTGAATTCTTAGAGCCAGCCATCTTGGGCTAGAGTATTCATCTGGAGTCTAACAGGATATCCAAAGAGATTTCACTCTTGACTCATTCAAAGAGAGATCCAAAAATTTACACTAGTGGTGGAAATCCCATTTACGGTTTGTTTTAGTTCGGTATTCCAAAACTACTGAAAATCATATAAAATTGGTTTTAATTTGTTTTGGTTTGGTATTTACAAAAATATTTACTTGATATCATAATTATTTAACAGAATATATATATATATATATATATATCAATATATATATATATATATATATTGATACATATATAATAAAAAAATATTTTTTAAATTTTTTGGTTTATTCTGTTTAGATATTTTGGTTATACAAATAAAAGTTTCGGTTGCAGTCTTGTTTTTGTCCAACCTCTACCATAAATTATTAGAAAATTATAAGTATCCCAATTTAAAATTGGAAACTATTAAATATTACATCTTTGATTATTATGAAATTCAAGTATTTAACATTAAAATAAAAGGCATAATCTACCAAGATGAAAATGTCAAAATCTCTTTTTTTTTTTTTTTTTTTTTTTGACACATTCACGATCTAATCCGGTATATAATATTACATCAAAGAACAGTTTAAAAAGAAAACCGAAAGTTTCAATCAGTCAAATTTATCTACAAAGTAGAAACACTAGTTATTAGTGGGATACGAATTCGTAATCTTATTTCAATAGATTAAAAACATTCCCAAATTTTAACCATGAAAAAAGAAATATTCGATTGAAACGATCAAATTGATTACAAAAGTTGCTACTCTGCAACCAATAATAAGAGAAGAAACAATAACAAACAACGAATTCATTATTACATTGAAACTGCAGCAACACGAGTTGTTGTTGCCTGAAGAACACCTTTGCTTGAAGACGACGAATCAACAACAACAGCTACTCTTTTGCGTCCAACTCCAACACCATTCTTCTTTAATGGATCAAACTCTTCTTTCTCATAATTCACACCAAGTGGACTCTTATCACGTTCTTGTTTCTTTAATCTCATACTCACTCGATCCGTAGATTCAGCTGAGTTCGGTTCCCGTGAAGAAGACGATGAGTATCCTTGTCGCTGCACCACGCAACTACTTCCCGTGTAACTGTTACTCCCTGAAGATTCTTGCTCTTCCATGTCCTCTAACGAAGAACCACCTCTCTTAACAGTCACATACTTCTCAAAGCTCGGCTCCATTAAATCCGCTTTCTTCGCTACCGTGGATGAGAAACTGATCTCGGTTCTTTGGTGGTGTTGTTTCGTAGAGGAGTTAAGATCCGCAACAGCTTCAACAATAGAGCAAGCTTTGGAAATTGATGAACTTATCGCATTGACATTGGTGACATTAACACTCTTCTGGTGAAAATTCTGAATGTCTTCTAATAGCAAAGCTGTGTAAGATGATGGTACTGTTGATCCTGCTGTTGCATTGTTACTGTTAACGTTGTTGATATCGATATTGTTCGAGAGCAATGCTTCGGGACTGAAATCGAAATCACGCGATTTCCTCAAGGATCTGCTTCTACTCATAACTTGAGGCTTAACCAATTCTGTTCCAGATGACAACACTATCTTACTCTCTTCCACTACCTCTTGCTGCTCTTTCGTGGCTCGATTCGGGCTTGCGGCTCGATTCGGGCTTGCGGCTCTGCGGATTGAAGCGGTTTTCGTATTCAACTTCTGAAAACACACAAAACATATATATAAACATTCACTCCAACAATACCAAAATTCTTAGATTCAAAACTTCAGAAAAAAACACAAAACACTAAAATCTCTTAAATTCAATTCATTCCAAATACCTGATTCATGAAATTTCCAGATTCTTTAATCAATCCTTGACCTTCATTATCTCTGTTCATCATCTTCTTGTTGCAATTGACATTACCAGAACCCAATTTCTCACCTTGAGAGAGTGGAAACGCTACAGAGTTTGTATCAATCTCTCCCAATGGATTCCTCCTATACGGAGAATGTTCAGTTTTCCGGCTAAGCTTCGACGGAGAAGGCTGAGTCGCAGCTCTTGCCGGTGACTGTGACCTCGGAGACGCAGCTTTTCCGACGTTTCTTTTCACGGTAATCCGTTTAATAGATGCATCTCCATTGTTGCTTAAAGCCTTATCCGTCGCAGGAACAGATACAAATTTAGCAGGTCTATTGTTGCTCGAATTTACAGAACTGCCACTGCCGGCGCATGAATTAGGGTTAGGGTTTAGCTCCGATCTTCTTCCTGGAGATCTACTAACTCTTCTACTACCACCACCACCACTTCCTCTCTCCCTACTTCCTGATCTATAACTCTTTGAATCTTCCCTTTCTCTACTCGGAGTTCTTCTTCTCCGATCTCGTGGCGAATCTCCACCACGGTGACGTTGCCGATGAATCCGCCGTTCAGCTTCTTCTTCACCGCCGTCTTCAGCATCAGCTTCCTCCGCGTCACCACCGTTCTGGTCAAAATCGAAGCTCCTCTTAGATCCAGAGTATCTCCTCGTCTTCGCGGCGGCGGCGGCGGCTGAGTTGCTCCGGCTTAATCTCCCACACTGAATCAATATAGCATCTACATCGATTGTGTTTTGATTCGATCCAATTGATTTCTCATCGGAAGCTGTTGAATCTTCTGGATCTGTTGTAGTCTTCGATTTCTCATGGCTCCTTCGGTGTTTTATCACGAACACTTCTTTCCTTGGTTTGATATTATCTTGTAGCTCTGATTCTTCATTCTTTGGTTTCGTTTCTTCTACTTCGATCTTCTCTTGTGCTTCTTTAGTCTCTAGCTGCTTCAGAGGTTTGTCAATGGCGGATTTGTTCGGATCTGGTGATTTTACAGAACAAGATCCTTTAATGGGAGGAGAAGATGAAGAAGAAGACGAAGATGAAGAGGTCTTCTTGCTGAGACAGCAACCCATTTGGTGATGAAATTGAAGCAGACGCAAGAAAATTGAAATTGGAAGAAGAGAGATTTTGAAAGAATGAGAGAGAGAGACAGAGAGGAAATTCAAAAGTTCAAATTCTGAGGAGATCAAACTTTTTTAAAAATGCTAGTATTAAAAACAGATACAGGTCCTTCTGTTTTGTTAATATCATGATATGGCTCTTATGTTTTATATTTACGTATAGGTCCTTTTGAATTGTTGGTTAAATTGAAAGATTTGAGGAGTTTTGGGGGTGAATTGAAATTAACTTTATTAGAAGAAAAAGAGAAGTGACGTTTCAAATTTTCAACAGTTGGCAAAAGAGAGAGCCGTTAGACGTGGAAGAGATAGACAGAGCAAAAATGTATATATTTACCAATTAGTCCTCTGAACTTTTTATTTTTGTTTGTTTTCTTTCAAAAGTAAAATCATTTTCTTAAAGTTTATAATAATCTTTTGTTTATGCAAGTTTAAATTTCCAACGGCTAAATGCATGTTAGGTGTTTTTGTCCGACAATGAAAAAGAATCTTGGAAGGATTTACATGGTATTGGCAACACCAGATATATTAAAAAGAAAAAAAAAATTATAAACTCAAATATATCAAAATTCAATATGCTTCTAATAATCTAATCTATTAGAAGTTTATGCATCATTTAAATTATTTTTCTAACATATTAATTTATATATAAAAAAAATTACATGTGAGAATGGAGAATCGACTAATTTAATTTATTTATAGATTGTCAATATCTTATATATTTTATATTTTTATATAACAAATTTAAAAATAAATAATCACTATACTAGGTAAATGTGTTATAAGAGAATTAAATTGTATGATTAGTGATACTATACTAATTTCACCGTAAATGTCATATGGAAATAAACTATTAGAAATAAGTTTAGTTTATATATACTAGTCTCTGATAAATAAAAGTTATTATGTTGTGATTAATATTTATATTTCTACCTTGGTAAATAAAATTTACAGGTCTACCATTGTACCTATTCCTACTCTCTTTCAACCGTTAACTGTTATAAGTGAAGCATATTAGCAAATGCCTATGTCCAAAGTTTTAGAATCTGGATTTAGAACTACAATTATATAAAATAAATAAAACCTAGATATGAAGCTACAATAAAAGCTATAGTTTAAATCAAGGGCGGCTCAAACTTATCATGGGCCTTGGGCTGCCCAAAAAGTTGGCCCTTTGTTATATATTTATAGTACTAATTTTGTAATGAAACAAATGTGAAAAAGTAAGAGAATAAAAACAAGAGACGATTGAAAACAAATTAAAGCAAGGGAGAAAAAGTAAAATAAAAATAGAAAAAATAAAGAAAGAAAAGTATTATGTTCGCTAAGAAATTGTTTGGTCCCATAAAAAACTCACGTGTTCATCTCCTTCATCATTTAAACTTATTTTCTTTTTATGGGTTTCCTGTATTTGCAGTAGCAGCTGCCTCACTCTTGTACATAATTTTTTTAAAAAAATTAAAAAAAAAAATTATAATTTTTTGGCCCTCATTTATAAAAAAAAAATTATGGGCCCTATGCAATTGCTCCTCTTGCACACCCTTAGAACCACCCCTGTTCAAATGGAACAATATCTGATTGTTTTATTTGTTTATTCAGCTCTTCTAACAGTCATTCTCTCTACTACTCTCCCTCAACCTGTTTGTTTAATTGGGAGATGATCTTTCTTTAACCTCAATGGTACAAGCTGCTCAAGTGCATTAAGCTCCTTCTAATTCAGCTGTCAAGTTCTACAAGGTCACCATCTCTGCATTAAAATCTACCTACCCACACTCGTCTTTCCAAACTAAAGGTATCATAATATAAATTTTAAAAAAGTGCTCCAACCCAAGCTGGCACCCCTCAAGTTCTATTCTTAGTGAGGTATTCATGTGTGGAGCAGAAGTACATAACAATATAGGGGGATATCTTTTTAGGAAGATCCATTTTGATTGAGAAAGCTTATCAACATGGATATGACTTTCTCGATAATTTTCTCTACTCAATTGTTGCAGGTTTCTAAACTTGAGACGCTTAGTGCTACCGGTTTAGAACAAAACAAAGAAGACAACACTACAAAAAAACACGCCGAAATCCGACGGGATTTCCGACGGTCATTAAATCCGTCGAAAATCTCCGACGGATTTCCGACGAAATTCCGAGAGAATTTAATAATTACAATCCGTCGGAATACCGTCGGAAATTTCCGACAGCCACAAAGCCGTCGGAAATTTCCGACGGATTTCCGAGTAAATGTTAACGTTAACATAGCCGTTTTATGACCGTTAGTGTACTGTTAAAATTCTGACGGAATTCCGACGGAAAAAATAATTCCGTCGGAATTTATGACCGTTATATAGCCGTTGAATAGAGCCGTTATAAACCGACGGAATTCCGACGGAAACGAGGTTATAAATATGTTTTCACACCCCTCTACCTAATTACACCACAATCCAATTCCATTACATTCTCTCTATCATTTCTTGTTAATATACGATTTCTATAACAAAAAAGTGAAAATATGTCTAGATATTTTCGATCATGGATGGACGAACCAATGATGAATCCGGAGTCGAACACCTTGAACGAGGATTATGCACGAGGCATAGTCGAGTTTATGCAAGTGGCCGGAAATCAACCGCGTGTGCAAAAATCAGGTAAGTTGACATGTCCATGTTCAATTTGCCAGAATTCTCGTAATGTTAGGGTAGAGATGGTTTGGCATCACTTGTATAGCAATGGATTTACGCCTGGATATAAGATTTGGTATCTACATGGAGAAAGAAATTACGATTATGGTAGTACTAGTGAACCAACTGTCTCGGATAGTTTAGGAGATAGAAAGGAAGTAGATGTAGGTGTAGGCACAGTTGAGATGGTGAATGATGCGTTTAGAGAGAATGTGCAGTACTATGGGGGTGAAGAGAGAGTCGAACCTAATTTAGAAGCACGAAGATTTTTTGATATGCTAGACGCAGCAAATCAACCACTATATAAGGGGTGTAAAGAAGGTCAATCGCCTTTATCATCTGCAAGTAGATTGATGACGATAAAGACGGACTTCAATTTGGCGGAGGAGTGTGTTGATGCAATAACAGATTGGGCGAAAGATATGTTGCCTGAAGATAATCTTTTACCCGCATCATACTACGAGATACAAAAACTTGTATCTGGTCTTGGTTTGCCGTATAAGGTGATAGATGTGTGCATCGACAACTGTATGTTATATTGGAGAGAAAATGAAAACCGCAAAAGTTGTCAATTTTGTGGTAAACCGCGTTATCAGGAAAGTAGTGGAAGAGTTTCAATTCCGTATAAGCGTATGTGGTATTTACCAATAACAGAGAGGTTGAAGAGGTTATATTCATCTCAGCGCACGGCAGAGCCAATGAGATGGCATGCAGAGCATCGCCAAGACGGTGATATTACACATCCATCAGACGCAAAAGCGTGGAAACATTTTCAGTCATTGTATCCAGATTTTACGTATGAGCGAAGGAATGTTTACCTCGGGTTATGTACGGATGGTTTCAACCCATTTGGGATGCATGGAAGGAAGTATTCGTTGTGGCCCGTAATTGTAACTACTTACAATTTACCTCCATCACTGTGCATGCGTAGAGAGTTTTTGTTTCTCTCTATTCTCGTTCCCGGCCCAGAGCATCCGAAGAGGTCACTCGATATATTCCTCCAGCCATTGATATATGAGTTACAAATGCTATGGGAGCAAGGTGTTGAAGCGTACGATGTTTCATGTCACCAGAATTTTATGATGCGGGCAGTTCTTATGTGGACCATAAGCGATTTTCCAGCATATGGTATGTTATCTGGATGGTCAACTCATGGGAGATTAGCGTACCCGTATTGCCAAGACGTGACTGATGCATTCCAACTTAGGAACGGAAGAAAGAGTTGTTGGTTTGATTGCCATCGAAGGTTTCTACCGAGTCGTCATCCGTATCGTCGGTCTAGAACATTGTTTACGAAAAACAAGAAAGTGTTTGATGCTCCACCTCCTGAAATTGACGGAAGTGCTATATTGGAGCAATTAAGAGATTTTGGTGCTGAAATGACTGCTTATAGTGGGGGTAATGGACATGAACCTGTTTACGGTGCCGGCGAAGTTCATAACTGGCACAAGAAGAGTATTTTTTGGGATTTGTCTTACTGGAAGGACCATTTATTGCGGCACAATTTAGATGTGATGCACGTTGAGAAGAACTTCTTTGAGAACATCATGAACACTGTCTTAAACGTCCAAGGGAAGACGAAAGACAATATCAAATCTAGATTGGACTTGGCTGATATTTGCAGTGGTCGTGAGAACATGGAAGTTTCAGAGGATGGTAGATGTCCTTTTCCTCCATGGAGGTTGGATGCAGCTAAGAAATAAGAATTTTTTGATTGGATTCGCGAGGATGTCAAATTCACGGATGGATACGCATCTAATCTGCGTAACTGCATCGATTATAGAGAAGGAAAGTTTACTGGAATGAAGAGTCATGATTGTCATGTTGTGATGCAGCGGCTTCTTCCTTTTGCTTTTGAATATCTTCTTGAAGGAGATGTCCACAAAGCAATTGCAGGAGTTGGTTCTTTCTTTCGAGATTTATGCACAAGAACATTGACTGTTGAGGGAATCGACAATTTAAAGGCCAATATCCCGGTGATCCTTTGTGATCTGGAGAAGATATTTCCGCCGTCTTTCTTTGATGTGATGGAACATCTTCCAATCCACCTGCCACGAGAAGCTGAACTAGGAGGCCCTGTTCAATACCGTTGGATGTATCCTTTTGAACGGTACATGTTCCATCTGAAGAAAAAGTTAAAAATTTAAGCAAAGTCGAGGGATCTATTGTCGCACAGAGCCTCAATGAAGAAGCGTCACAATTTGCTGAATATTACTTCCCATCGGAAGTTCGTACGAAGAGTAGACGTCCTGGTCACCATGATGATCGTAATGAGAGAGCGATTTACCCCGTCGTTGTTCCCGAGTTATTTTCCCAAGTTGGTCGAGTTAGTGGTAAAGGAAAGAAACGCAAATTATCGCAGCAGGAGTCGTCACACTTACATACATATATCGTAACAAATTGTGAAGATATTGCGGAATATGAAAGGTAAAAAACTTTACTTATGTGAATACAAAAATATATTTTAATTTTTCTTAGATATGTAAATTTAACTAATCATGATTTTTTGTTATTTTACAGCATTCACATGTCATGTATGCGCGCGTTCTATCCAGACAAGTCAGAAGAAGAGCTTCAAGCGATTAAGGAGGAGGATTTTATGCCTTGGTTGAAATTTTACGTAAGTGTGTTAATAGTTTACTACTTTGTTATATTTAAAACTTATATTTTAATTATATTAATTAATTTTGTGTGAATCATTTTTATAGGTTACTGAAGGAATAAGAAGCGGACAAACATTTCCAACATGGTTAACAGAATTTGTTAATGGTCCAACCTACATTGCAACGTCTTATCCTAGGTATTGCAGTCGTGGATATGCCTTTAGGATTCATGACGAACGAAGTACAAGACCAACTGCAGATTATGGAATATCTGTGAAGTCTGGTGATGATGTTTACTACGACATTCTTAAGGAGATTTTGGAAGTGCGATACCCAGGAATGTTAGACTTGAGATGCATTGTTTTTAAGTGCGATTGGTATGATCCAGTACTTGGGCGTGGTGTTATGGTTAACAAATTCGGTGTTACGTCAGTTAATACAAGTCGGAGCCTTCAATATTATGACTCATTCATTCTAGCGTCACAAGCAGAGCAGGTATGATATATCCAAATACCAATTGTTTTATTACTAATTAGTATCTTAAAATCAACAAACTAATTGAATGTGTGGTTTTTTTTTATAGGTGTGTTATATTCGTTACCCTCGAGTAACCCGGCGGTCAGATCCTTGGGTCACAGTTACTGCTATTACCCCTAGAGGAAGAATTTATGGAGTTGCTGCACACGATCCGTTACAACCCACCATAAATGTTCCAATGGATCCAGTTGAGCCTACTTGTGATCTCGCACTTGTCGTTGATTTCACACAATTCGGTGTAGTTCATTCAGAGTCAGAGGAAGAAGAAGGAGAATTTTTTGAGGATTCAGACGCAAATATTCCATCTGAAGGATCTTCATCATCAGAACCAGAGAACGACAATATGTAATTTTATTTTTTCATGTTTTTAATTTTACGACATTACGTAATTGTGTTTTGTAATTTTATTTAAATTTACGGCGATAAACTCCTTTGCAGCTCTGTATATTTTACCAATTATTAATAAAATAACGCAGTTTCTAACATTTTAATCTGATGATGATGATGATGATGATGATGATGATGATGATGATGATGATGATGATGATGATGATGATGATGATGATGATGATGATGATGATGATGATGATGATGATGATGATGATGATGATGATGATGATGATGATGATGATGATGATGATGATGATGATGATGATGATGATGATGATGATGATGATGATGATGATGATGATGATGATGATGATGATGATGATGATGATGATGATGATGATGATGATGATGATGATGATGATGATGATGATGATGATGATGATGATGATGATGATGATGATGATGATGATGATGATGATGATGATGATGATGATGATGATGATGATGATGATGATGATGATGATGATGATGATGATGATGATGATGATGATGATGATGATGATGATGATGATGATGATGATGATGATGATGATGATGATGATGATGATGATGATGATGATGATGATGATGATGATGATGATGATGATGATGATGATGATGATGATGATGATGATGATGATGATGATGATGATGATGATGATGATGATGATGATGATGATGATGATGATGATGATGATGATGATGATGATGATGATGATGATGATGATGATGATGATGATGATGATGATGATGATGATGATGATGATGATGATGATGATGATGATGATGATGATGATGATGATGATGATGATGATGATGATGATGATGATGATGATGATGGATTTCCGACGGATTTCCGACGGTAACCGATGGACTTCCGACGAAAAAACGACAGATTTGTGGTTTCATGACCAAATTTCAATCGTTCCACACAAGAAACCCAAAAATGTGTTTTAAAACGTTATTATAAGTCAAGTTATAAAATGAACTTAAATATTACCTAGAAATCATATTTACAAGATTTGTCATACAAATGACGAAAGTGTTTCATAACGTTTCATATACGATAGGTACTTGTTTGTGTTTTGAAACTTCCAAATGTAAGTTTTCAAGTTTTCATACAATCTGCAAGATATTTTTTTGTATTCTTTCATAAAAATCACTAAGAATTACCATACAAACATATCTCACCAGGAACAGATCGAATAAAACTCGAAAACCCCAAATCCGTCGGAAATCCGTTGGAAATTTCCGACGGATAACTGACGGACTAAAGAAAACACGTGGCCTTGTTTAAGGTTGACTGACCAATGACAGCCACGTTTTGTTTTGCATGCCGTCGGAACTCCGTCGGAAATCTCCGACGGATTTCCGACGGAATGCTAAAATTAAACCGCGAATTAAATTTCGGAAACGTTCGAATTAAATTTCTCGTTGCCGTCGGAAATCCGTCGGAAATTTCTGACGGATTTCCGACGGAATGCTAAAATTAAACCGCGAAACAAGATATTTCGTCTTCCCGCGTGTATTAAATTTCGCGCTTCCGTCGGAAATTTCCTACGGATTTCCGACGGTTACGCGAAATTTAAGATAAGAAGATTCTCGAGTCTCAGTGTCATTTATTATTAATAAACTTCCGACGGAATTCCGACGGAATTAGTTTTATATATACGACTTCCTCTTCTCCGCGAGTTCATCGCCATTTCTGTTAAAAAAAAACCTCAAATTCTCTCAAATTTTACAGAGACTTCCGATTTTCTTCATCATCATGTCAGATCTTCCAGAGAACATGTAAGATCTAATCCTACTCTTTTGATTTTGATTTATAGATTTATAGATTTAGGATTTGGAATTGGGTTTAGGGATTTGGAATTGAGATTGAGATTTTGGAAATATATTGTTAGATTTAGGTTCATCAATGTTAGATATAGGTTTTGGATGGTTAGATTAAAATTATAGGTTAGATTTTTGTTTATGTAATTGTTTAAATTTTTTGGAAATTTAAAATATATGAAAACTAGATTTATAATTATATGAAATTGTAGTTTTATTATTCTTAAGATTTTTAGAATTTTATATTTATGTATAATAGAATTTTGTATATATATTTAGTTTCTTATAATTTAATTATCTTTAATTTATACATTTTTATAATTTGGTATGAAAACTTGATTTTAATTTTTATAAAATTGTAGTTTAATTATTTTTATATTTTAAAATTTTTTTAAATATTTATCATGAAATTTTCTTATAATTTTATGATTTAAAAATTTATACATGAATTGGGAAAATTTGCTTTTAATTAAATGATTTGTATTAGATTTATGAATTTTATTAGATTTATAGATTAAGTAAATTGTTTTTATTTTTTTAGGGATTACGGTGCTTTTCTCGGGGGTTCGAGCCGCGGTCGTGTCGACGAGGGGGGTTCGAGCCGCGGACGTGGTAAGTATTTTTTTAAAAATCTTTTAAAAATTTTTGGTTTTTAAAATTTTTCTAATATTATATATCTTCGAAATTCTTTTTGTAGGTTTCATCTTACAAGCAGCGGGATACCCAAATCCATCAACCGGATGCTGAACTCGATGGTACGACATCCGCATCCAACATATTCGTCGATGCCGTTGGAAGAGAAAGAACTTTGGTTTCGACATTTTGCGGTAAACCTTACTTTTTTTTAAAAAAAATTTTAATATTAATTAATTTATTAAACTTTATTTCAATTTTTTTTTTGCAGCAAGAGTTTACATGGGACCCACAGCACACGGCTACGGTGAGAGCCGCCTTTGATGCTAAGGCGGGTTCTCATTACACGAAGCAGATGCACGAGTGGAAGGAGAAGTGGCTGAACAATGAAGTCCCGAAGCCGTTCCTTGGGAACCTGGAGTTGTGGGCTGGATTTTGTGAGTATTGGAGCCGAGACACAACCAAAGCGGCTTCAACAATCCACTCGACCAACCGGAACAGCAACCGCAGTGGCAAGGGCAAAGCAACGCACAACTTAGGAGCGGTGAGCAAGGCAACCCGTCAGCTTCAAATGGTAAGTTTTATTATTTAGTTTTTTTTTTTTCCTAATATGAGAATTTTAAGTTATCGGTTAGATTTAGGTTCTTTGTAATGAGAATTTTTAGTTATCGATTATATTAAGGTTTTTTGCAATTTAAGTTTTAAGTTATCGGTTAGATTTAGGTTTTTCATAATTTTTTAATATTTATTACTTGATCATTTTTCAGTGTCATGAACTCGGACGTGAGCCTACCGCCCTCGAATTGCTCAAGGATGCCCACACCAACAAACAGACGCACGAAATACAAGATCCGGTGGCTCGGGAGATATGCGAGGCCGTTGAGGTGCAAACGCAAGCCTATCTCCAATCTCAGCCGTTGGTTGACGGAACTCCTCCGTGCACTGAAGCTCCTGTCGAGGTCGTCAACAACTTCGTGTTGCAGGTAAGTAATATTTTGTTTTTATATTTACTTACTATCTAATTTTAATTTTTATTTTTAAATTTTAACGTTTAATTTCTTTCGCAGGCAACTCCGCGGAGCAGAGGTCGCGTTTTCGGTCTTCCCGACGAGTTCCGATCTTCGGCTTCTTCCCGCTATTCAGTAGATGAAGATCTACGGGCCGAACTCGCACAGAGGACTTCGGAGATGGACGAAATGCGCACCAAGATTCTTACAATGGAAGAAAGCAACCGCGAGATGGAAACGCGGATGGCAACGAAGGTGCAAGAAGAAGTCCAAGCCCATATCGCGTCTCAGATGGCCGCGTATTTTGCTCGGATGACGCAGACGCCATCGTCATCGTCACCACCCCCGCCACCGCAACCGTAGATTTTTTAAATTTTTCATTTTAATGTTTTTTTTTTTTAAACAACAAAATTTAATTATTTTTTTTTTTGGATATTATTAATTTTAATTTCATTTTTAATTTTCAATTTATTTTATAATTTTTAATATATTTTCTAATTACATAAATTCATTAAATTTTTTAATTTACAAAATTAGTAATAACCGTCGGAAATCCGTCCGACTTATATCTGTCGGAAGTCCGTCGGAATTGTATCCGTCGGAAACCTGTCGGAATTATATCTGTCGGAAATCCGTCGGAATATCTTCCGTCGGAATTCCGTCGGAATTATATTCATCGGAATTCTGTCGATAATCCGTCGGTTCCGTGTTCATCGTAATTCCATCGGAAATCCGTCGGTTATATGATTCCGACGGATTTCCGACGAATTTGCCGTTAACGGCAATTTCCGTCGGAAAGCCGTTGGAATTATGTTCGTCACCTTTCCGTCGGAAATCCGTCGGAACATGCGACGGCTTTCCGACGGATTTTCAAATTCCGACGAGATAGGCCCGACGGATTTGGCCGTCAGTTTTCGGCCAGTTTTCTTGTAGTGCAAGTAGTATATGTGATGCTTTAAACTCGTGTAAAAAGCTAGAATCAGTGTAAAAAGCTAGAATCACTAACAATTCCATGCATCTCAAACTCACATTTATTCGTTTCATCACTCGTCAAGAGAAGGAAATACAGAGAGCTCAAAGTAATGGGTCATACTGACCTCTTCTTCACCCAAAACATTGTCGCTTACCTACCCGAAACTGAAAGTCCTTAGCCTCAGATGCACTAGAATAAACCAAGACGCCCTCATTAAAATCTTGGATAGGCTAATTGTTTATTCAAGATTTTAATGAGGTTGTATTAGGTTATTATAGTGCATCCAAGGGTAAGGACTTTCACCTTCGGGAGGTAAGTGACAATGTTCTGGGCATAGATGTGGTCGATGGGACCTACTTCCTTGAGCTCTCTGTAATTCCTTCTCTTGATAAGCGATGAACATAATAAATGAGAGTTTGTGATGCTTGAAATTGTTAGTGATTCTAAGTTTTTACACGAGTTTAAGGCATCACATATACTACTCATCTTCTTTATTTTGTTCCAAGCCGGTAGCACTAAATTTCTCAAGTTTGGACACCAGCAACAACTGAATGGAGTAAATTATCGAAAAAATCATAATATGTTGATAAACTTTTCCAATGACTTCACAAGAGAAAAGATCTTGGAGAAGATATTATCGTATGTATTGTATCTAGGCAGATCCATGTTTCATGTGGCCAAATAAACAACTTATATATGTGTAGATATATTCAGGTTTCATTATCTAATATAAAATATTATTGAAAGTGATTGAAAACAATAAGATCTAATATTGAGAGGATTTTTTTAAAAAAGAACCTCGATCATTAATCTAGAAGCATGGTTTAATATATAAGACCAATTAATCATGATGATATTCACAATCTTTGTTATGTCAAAGAAAAGATGAGACATGCTTCAAGACAACCACCCAAAGTTTGGGAAAAGCGCTTGCCTTCATGGCTTCTAACGGGGAAAATCCCGAGAAGACATTGATCAACAGATCAATTTAGAATGTGTTGGCTCGATCATTATTATGAATTGCATTGGTGAGGGATTTTTTGCAGCTTTCATCCAAAGAAACTATTGATGGTGGTATCTCCATGAATAAAAACGATAAATTAAGAAAAGAGAGATTGTGTGGGGGAGACATTACGATGATTAAGTGTTACTGACTCATACATGCACCCAGAGAATTGAATTTGGGTGTATATGTAATATCGCTGTAAAGAGACGCAAAAGAATATATTTGGGCAATTAGAATATTTTATTTCGTGGTGCTTTGCAACAATATAACATATACTCCCAGTTTTATTTCTTTTAGTGGTTGTTTCAAGAGCAGTAGTATCTCCTCTTCCTATCTCTCTCATAAAACCTCTTTTTTTTTTATTGATCCAATCCATATTGTAGATATCACCATCATCATCATTTGATGAAAAAGGCAAGATGGTCCTCATGGATGCAATTGATACTACTGAATCAGCACCAGTGGCGGAGCCAGCAATTTTTTTTGTACATGGTCAATAGTAATTGATACTATTTTCCAAGCCGGTAGCACTAAAAGATTAGAAATCTGCTTCCACACATCTACCCATCTATAATTTATTTGGTAGATGGGTAGATGTGTGGAAGCAGATTTCTAATCTTTTTTCTTTGATGTGTTTGCACATCACCATTAATGGGATTATTCTACATGATTTAATAGATCGTGCTACTAACCAAAAATTTTAAAAAATTCTTGAATATTATATCTTATTGCTTTCAACCATTTGTCAATAAACATTTTCAATCTTTAAAAAATATTACTCTAGCATTATATATATATATATATATATATATATATATATATAACTAATCTTCTTATAAGAAATATTATCTGTAAAATAAAATAAAAGCATGATATATGCTCATTCAAGAATCTAAACATTTATTTTTGCTATAGAAAATATATTTTATAATAATAACTAAATTACAAAAATTAAAATTTATAAATAAAAACTTTAAATGGTTATCATAAATATGGTTTGGCAGAGTGCACTACAATTAAAATATCATTTTGTATTACTTCGCCAGTTTGTGATGTGGGAAAAAAATAAAAAGAAGTTACATACATCAGTTTTTATTTATATAAATTTCATATCATTTTTTAAATAATGTTAACTAAAATTAGTAATAACATCATTATTTAACTAATGTAAATTCATATTACTGTATCAATTTTTAAATTGATGCAAACTACTGTAGATTTATATCAATTTATTGAACTGAAGTTAAATTATTCAATAACAACATCAATTATCATAACTAATATTAATATATATATATATATGTATAATTAATTAATTACTAATTCAAAATAATATTATTTAGTTTTGTGATACTAATTAATTGATAAAACTTAACCTCTTTTACATATGTTTTTACTTTTTAGAGTTATATATCTAGACAGTTTGGATATGATAATCCCACTTTAAATCAAAAGACACATTACTACTAATTTCCAAATTTGCAGACCTCAATTATCTTTTTCCCGAAAGCGTCAAATCTCAAATCATAGATCAGATTCGTTTGAACTTCAAAGTACTCTGATCAAGATAAGTGTATTCAATGGGGCATTTTGAGAGATTTGAGTTAAATGAACAAATCATGTGTTATAAAATCTTTTGTTATTAGATTAATAATTTTAAAATATATAATCAAATCTATTATTATTGAAAACAATACTAGGATTTTATTTAAAAGTTTCAGGTGAGATTTGAAGGAATCTTTTACTTAAAAATACAAAGACCAAAATCTCATTGTTTTAGGTGAGATTTCAGAGAATTTAATAACAAAATTCCAAATTCACCAAAATTTAACTGAATCTTCTAAAAACTCATTAAAACTCAAATAACACCAGATATTTAATTCAAGAAATACTTACCGGAATTTGAATTGAGATCCGTCGGTGAATACTTACTAGTATCCGAATTCACGAAAAATAGGTAAATAATTTTTTTTTTAAAGAATAGAAATCAAAAAAAAAAAAATCTTTTAATTTTTTAAAATTTATTTTTATATAAAAAATAAATATTTAGTTTATTTTGAACATTTTTCTATTTATTATATAAATATTTTATTAAATTATATATAAAATATGGATTCTCAACGAATATGGGAATCCTGATATTTAAATCAAAATATCTGAATCAAGATCCCAGATAAATGTCTTGATCTATAACTTTGGCTACCCAATTTTTTAGATTGCATTGGATCATATCTTAGATACCAGATATTTTATGCAGTCCTCGTTACTATCTATTTTTCTTTTATCTTAAATTCTCATCAATCTAATCACAAACAACAAACAATCGAATAACAAAATAAAATAAAAAATTGTGAAAAGAAGAAAAAACATTTAATGTTAGTGAATCCACTGCTAACATCAACAAGACAAAACTATATAGATTTTTAAAATATTGAAAATGAACATAAACAAATTTTATTGTTTTTCTTTTTTTCCATTGGCACATACCTTTGTGAATGTTGAACCACTACTTTGCAATACACGTTTTGGATTTTAAAAAGTTAAATAACTCGTGCATTTATATATATAACTAATCTTCTTGCAAAAAATATGTTCTTTAAAATAAAATAAAAGAATGAAAATACGAGAATCTAAAATTTTCTTTTTCTATATAACATATATTTTATAATTATAACTAAATTTCAAAACTAAAATTTATAAATGTATACTTTAGATGGTTTTCGGCAAAATTCACTAAAATTAAAATATCAATTTGTATCGTTTATATTATATATTTATATTATTTTGCCAGTTTGTGATGTGGGAAAAAATAAAAAAGAACTTACGTACATCAGTTCTTTTATATAAATTTCATATCATTTTTCTAAATGATATTAACTAAAATTAGTAATTACATCATTATTTAACTGATGTGAATGCATATTATTGTATCAATTTTATAAAAGTGATGCAAACTAATATAGATTTGTATCAATTTTATTGAACCAAAGTTAAATAAGTCAATTAAACATTAATTATAAACAAAAAAATCAATTATCAGAACTAATATTAAATTATTCATTTTATAATTTATTAATAAATAATTCAAAATAATATTATTTAATTTCTGATACTATTTAATCGATATAACTTAACCTCTTTACATATGTTTTTAGAGTTATATATGTAAAATAGTCTGGATGTGATCATCCGACTTTAAAAGACGCATGACTATTCATATTCAAATTTGAAGACCTCAAATATCCTTTTTCTCTGAGAGAAAAATCTCAAATCCAAGATATATTAACCAAATTTATTTAAATTATTAACTTAATTTTCACAAATACTAAACATACATCGGATTCATTAGAATTTCAGAATATCGTGATCTAGATCAGAATTCATTTAGATTTGAGAAATACTTACCGGAATTTGAATTGAGATCTGTCTGCCAATACCAACTGGTATACGAATCCGATCTGAATTCACCAAAACTAGGAAAATATAAATTATTATATTATAGATAAGAACAGAAATCACAAAATAAAATACAAAACTATATATCATATATAAAACTTCAAATAAATTTTTATAAAAATCTTAAAATTTATTTATCATATGCATATTACCACTTTTAATCAATATTTTATTTGGTACAGTTTTCAATTTATTTTGTATCAAGATTTATCTGGATCCAATCTAAGAATCCTGACCCGTAAATCAAAATATCCGGTTACAGATCGCAGATAAATATCTTGATCTTTAACTTTGGCTACCCTATTTTCTAGATTGCATCAGATCATATCTTAGATCCCAAATATTTTGTCCAGTCATGGTTACCATCTATTTTTTTTAATCGAAAATTCTCATCGATCTAATCAAAAACGACAAACAATCAATAACAAAATTAAAATATATATATATATATATATATATATATATATATTTGAAAAGAGAAGAAAAATCAGTTAATGTTAAATAGTCGATAACATCAACAAGACAAAACTATATAGATATTTAAAAAATTGAAAATGAACAGAAAGAAATCTTTATTGTTTTGTTCCGTTGGCACATACCTCTGTGAACGTTGAACGAAATTTAAATTTCTTTTCTGAAGCTTGTTATATCTCACAAAAAAAATTCATAGTCATCATCAAATCTTTAACAAAAAAATTGTTTTAATATAAACGGCTGCAATGAACACAAACCAATTTAGTGACTTTGTAAATCTTATATATAGAGCCGGAAATAACCTAAGAAAGGATTGACACACATTAAACGACTTCGTATTGAATAATGATATTCATTCGAGTTAGTCGGCCCAAAAGCATGAACCATGGCCATGCAATCAGAGTGTGATTAACGGCCATGATCATCTCTCCTTTTAAACATTCATTATGGGAAATTCACTAAAATAACCTAGAAAATATCTATAACACCCAAAATAAATAACCTACCAACCTTTTTTTTACTTTTAAAAAAGCCTATTTCCTATATTCCCAAAGAAAATATTTACTTTCCTTCTTTGTCACATATATTAAGAATAATGATTTTTGGGAAACTTAATATTTTAAAAATAGTTTATCATGTTTTCACTCAATTATAAAATGTTTCATTAAACTCATATTATTATTTTTGTAAACTGAGTTTTGTTGTTTATTTAAATTTTTAAAAAATAAAACTATCTAAAACCTATATAAAATTTTAATATATTTTATGTAATTGCATAAAATATATTCAAGAAAAAAAAAAGGAATGGAATAAAATATATAAATTAGAGGAAATCATTGAATCAAAGAGTTCTTGTAAACGTCAAAATAAAGAGTTCTTGTACACCAAGCTACGTTGGAAGAATATCTGTTTCTGTATCCAATAGATTTACAGTTTGTGAGCATTATGTAGACTTGCATAGATTCAAAATTCTGCTCACGTTTTGTAGATTTTCTGTAGGCAGACTTTCAAAGTTTGTGCATGTTTAGCTGACTTTTTATAGGTAGACTTAAAAATATAGCTGCAAGACTTATATTTAGTCTATATACGGAAACTCGAAACCAAGTTTCCATGTTTTTAACAGAATTCAAAAATTTATTCGATTTTTTTTTTCACTCCGTAGATAATCATCAGAAAATGGGAAAATGTGCCATCTATTTGATGTGGCAGAGTGAAAGAGTTTTCCAAATACATACACCTTCAATTTATTGTAAAAACGCAAAACGTTTATCTTGGGTTCTATCCGTTTGGGTTATTTCACAATCATTCATTGTGCCATATGATCAGTGTCGATATAGTTTATCCTCATATATGTGCATGAAAGAGTATTTGTTTCTCATATTGGCAAAATCATCCGCAAGCTAGTTTTGATGTCTTCCTCCAACCATTAATAGATGAATTAAAGGAGTTATGGTCCAATGGATTTACAGCATACAACGTTTTCTTGAATCAAAATTTCAACCTATGAGTGGTATGGACTATTAGTAATTTTCCGATAATAAGTGATTATGTGAATTGTTAAGCTGGACGACACATGGGGTATTGTCATGTCTAGTTTGTAATTGATGATACAAATGTGTTTCAATTTTCGAATGCTAGGAAGACATGTTTTTTTTCTGTCACAAAAGATTTCTTCTTTAAGATCATCCTTTACAAAAGAATAAAATAAACTTTTGAAGGAAAATCATGTGTTGAATGATCCACCTCAATCTCTTAATGGTGTCCGATTTTAATAATATATAAGAGCGTATAAGGCATATTAATGTACCGAAAATATTTGCTTATAGTCAAAATTTCCATTCAAAAAAAAGGAAAGACGACTATAGAAAGTAGCATAATTGGCATAACAAAAATATATTTCTTAAGCTACTAATAATATGTATGTGTCTGTGTGATATATAGAGAATTTTTTTTTGATAACACGTTGGATAGAATTAATCAAAAACCACTGTTAAATCAAGATCAAATTTAGCTAAATTCTGTTCTAGGAAAGGGTCGCATGTTGATGCTCATGGCTACTTTTATATTGACTTCAACCTAAAGCAACGATCAAAAGAATGAGCCGAACATGAAGTTATACAATAAAGTAACGATCAAAAGAATGAACCCTAAGGCCTATGAAAAGTGGAAAGTTCTCGGGCAAGAAAAGTCATAACTGTACAATGCATTATGGAGCGTTTGTTTGTCTTTTCAGGAAAAGATGCTCATGGCTACTTTTGTATTATCACGTAAATAGTTACGAACACTGATATATCATGGTTTTTACCGGTTTCAAGCAATGATATAAATATATAATCGAATTTTGACTGTGTTTTTCGAGTCTTTATCGAGTCTTTTACATGTTTGCATGTGTTGGGGACTTTTTAGACGATTATGGAGCCTATGTAGCATTTGTAGCTGAGAAGACGAAGAAGGTGTCTTCACTGGTCAATGGTGTCGATCGACACTACCACTGGTGTCGCTCGACACCCGTTGTCAAGCACTCATGCGGAATTTATCGAGTTCTGAAGATTTGTAACTTTGCCCCTGAAGTTCCATAAATTTACAAAAGAGACCCAGCTCGTGTTTTACACTATTTATTAGGTTTTTAGGTTAAGTTTTATTAACCTTGATATTTTGCTAAGTTTTGAGAGACTAGAGAGTTTGGGGCTATTCTTGCTACTTGTACTTCTTGAGAGAAGATCTTGAACCCATGTTTTCTATTCTTATTTTGATTCAGTTTTATATGATATATATTTCAGCTATGTCTTTCGTTTCATCTGATATATCTGAGTAGATCCCTAGTTGGGTTTAGGGATTTTCATAGAGGATTTCATGATTTGTTAGGTTTAATCCTAGTTAAGATTCAAACTTGTTAGTTCTTCATCTAGGATTGTACTTAATGCTTATTCTAACTTGATCACCTAGAAGTATGATGTTAGGTTGTTAAATTGGCATGACAGTGTGATTTAAAATCTGAACTAATCCTAGTGAGCATGTTAGATAATTGCAACGACAGTTGGATTAGATAACTTGTGAAAATATCAAACTTGCACTTAAAGGTTGTCTAGATCTTAAGTTTCGCAATGACAGTTGGTCTCTTAGGTTTATGTCATAGATATTTTTTGCAACGACAGTTGGTTAGCTATATTTTAGTGATTTGAGTTCTAGAACAGTACTTAATTAGATCTTGACCAGTTGTTTTATCTGCTTTGATCGATTTCCTAAGAAGTTCCCTAGACCTGACGCTTTTTTCCCATTGATTACATCCTCTTTATTATTTTATGCATTATCTTTTAAATACTTATTTACTGCTTAGCTGAGTTTGAAGTGAATACGTCTATTGTGAAGCCCCAGAATCTTTGTGGATTCGACTCCTAAGTACTACCGTGATCTCTTAATTTGAGAGAGTAGCTCTAAGGGATAATTTGAGCATATCAAACATACATATGTATCTTTATATATATTATAAAAGATGAGTTTCATATTGTTGTATGATTGACATGTGTCTTTTTTTTTAGAAAAGAAAAAACCAAAAATTGTTTATGTTGAGCTTAGACAATAACTTGGTTCAGTGTATAAAATTCACAAACGTTAGAGATATTCAATTCATCGTCAACAACCAAAAGTTACATTTGTTGGGCTTAGACAATGACTTGGTTCAATGTATAATATTCACGAACGTTAGAGATATTCAATTCATTGTCAACATTTGGTTCAATGTATATAAGGTTATATAAACTCCAAAAGATCGTAACTTCTCAATTTCCAAATGTATGCTTCCATTGATATAAAATGATTCTACCCCACAAATGACAATCACAAAGTTGAAGAGGTCAGAACGGTATTGTATCAAAAAATGTGCTCTATTTATTTAAAAAACTTCTAGATTTTTTCTATCGAATAATATTTTTCTGTTATGTACTATTTTATATGATTAACACGTGCCTAAAAAAATTTGTAGGAAAATAAAATAAATTGGTACGTCTTTTAGTTCTAAATTATAATTAATGCTACTAAGCCTAAATCATATAATGAAACATAGAAAACCAAGGTTTATTAGTCTGACAGTTAATTCCTAATGTCCCTTTGATTCACAATAGTCCATTTTCACAGTTAAAAAATGATTCAAAGCCTACGAACTCTAATAACTTTTTACCAAATTGGTTTGGTGCGTTTTTTTGGTTGTTTCAAATACAATGTTCTATCTTTACGGATATTTACCACCCATCTTTCTTATTGTTATTAATTTTTCTTATTTAAACTAAGAGATTGTTTATAGAACACTTCTAATGATCATATTTAACCATGTCTGATTTTGAAAAATATCATACAAGGGCATGAAGAGTTTTCCGTCCTGTTGAACTATGAGAGGCAAAAAATCAAAGAAAAAGGAGAAAATATTGAGTCTAAATGTCTTACTTTTGGTGGTTTATGTTTCGTGATGACACAAGTCCGCTTTACATGTTCAGTGCATGTTACAATATACACATTATTGATTCTATTCGTTTGGTTAGGAAAGAGTTAAATTTTAAAGGGTTGCACATGTTTAATTGATTGAAACGAACCTAATAAACTTATTACTGTATTTTATTAATCAAGATGATTGGATGTGGCTATCACCACTTTCTATTAGTCCCTTAGTCCTCTTAACACCAATGAATCCCACATAGATCTTCCATTTTGTTTTCATGTGCAAATCAAAGCAATGATAAAATAAATCATATGTCCAAACTTATGTCTGAGAAATTGCAGAAGATATGTTCTTTTAAAAATATAATATAGATTTGATTGATTTGTTTGTTTGAACAAACAACTTTTGTTTATTTTATCAATATTTTTATGTTTTTGTTTTCATGATGGTGGAGGGTTATATTCCAAAACAACGGTATTATTTTTTCAATGGTGTAGACATAACATCCGAAAAGACCACATAATGGTAAGTGATGTTGAAAAAACTAAATTCTATTATATAGTTATCAACCTGATATGACGTCTACCGATGTCATATGCTTCAACAATTTTAGTCCAAGTATTGGATAACCATGTGTTTTTTTAAGTGCTACATGTCCATTTTGGTAGGAAAATGAACAAAGAGTTACAATCTTAAGTTGAGTCTTGTATCGAAAAACGGTGTTTTCTCCAACAAACACATTTTTCTGGATTTTATTTTTTTTCTCAATCTTTTCACATGTATTTAAACAAATTTTAAAGAACTCATTTAATTGGAAAACTGGAAATCCATGTCGAAGAAATTGGATCGAAAATTAAAGGGTTTGAGTCTTAGAGATAGATAGAGAGAGTTCTCAGTAGTTTCAGCGATGATAATGAGTATCTTTGCAGCGGAGACGCATTTTGAATGCCACATGTCTTCTATTTTTTATGTATGAAAAGAACACGAAAGATTATGACTTATGATCACATGATTACGCTTTTCTCTCTTTTGGCAATCAATGCATCTCTTCATGTTTTTAAAGTATTATTTTGCAATCATTCTCAAACATCATTTTATGATGCATAACCAAATGATAGTATACAAAAAAATAGTGAAATTATAGGTTATTACTCAAATAGTCTTGCACCGGTTGGATGTAAACATGAATTCTCTGATGAACTCTTGCCACCAAGAGTGAAATCTCTTTCGAGATTAATCATTATTCTTTCTTTGATTTTAATAAAAGAGATCTATTGTTTCTCTTTGATCTTTCTCCATGAATAAAATCAATCAGTAAAAGATTTCTATTGATGTTTATGTGGATACAAAAAAAAAAAAAAGATTTTTAAAGAAGAGTTTCAAAGAAACGGAGAGTTACGCTACAACTAGCGAAAGATTTAATTGAACATGTGATGCTTAATATGAAGATAATTTTTTTATGATCGGTTAAATCATTTTAAAAATTAGAAACGACCATTGTTATAATTTTATTTATGGTTTGAAATGCAAAAACAAAGTGTTTAATTTTTTTTTTTTTAATCTAGATTTCTGAAATAGTATAGAAGATTTACAACTATACCGCACATGCGCGGGTTAAAAATCTAGTATTATATAAACTTGAGTATTGCACTCACGAGAGATAGACATGTGTCCAAATTATAATTAACGAGATCGTGACACGTGTCAGCTATAACTTCAGATCTTGACATGTGTCAAAATTGTTAATATAATAACAAAATCAAATAAAAAAACTAGATTTTGTGCTATTTTTGAGAATTGCCCAAAATTATTTAGTATTATCCAATACATTAAAATAGCTTGGACATGTAGTCTATGTGTTAGAACATTCTTAGTGTAGCTTTCAATGATTTTTTCTAATAAAAAGTTTAAAAAAATCTTACTGAAAAAGAAATAATAACACACGATCAAATCTTAAAAATCAAAAGATTATAAATTTTTATTTAAAATATACAAATTTATGATCTCTCAACTTCGCATCAAACAAGCTCAAAATCTAATTTTAATATGAATAAGAAACCAATTCATCAAAATTAGTTTAAAACCCTAGAAATAAGAGTATTTAAATAATAAAATAATAATTCAATAATACACATAAGAGAAAAAAAAATTAGATATATATGCATATATCACATCATTTAGTTATAAAGCGAATAAAAACATAGGAGATTAAAATCTAATTTTATTTTATATTTTGTAGAGATGAATTTTTTCCTCACTTTTTGCTTTTAAGTTTTATTTTACGGGTTATAAAATATTTTCTATGAAATCGCATATGTGCAGATCCTTATCTAGTAATATAATATAGCTGTGATTCTTTTTGTAATCCATGCAAAACTTTATTTAATCACCAATTAGATAATTATTATACTTATTTTAGTTCTATCTTTTATAAAATATAATAAAAATATATTCTTGCCGGAGAAAAAAATAATTATATAATATTAACAAGGAGAATATTTTAACATAAATTATTAACACGATCTATATCTTTTTTTTGTCACTCAAATACTTTATTATATAAGGCCTAACTGTTTACAAAAGAAATAAAAGTTTTGGCCAGCCCATCAGCACGATCTATATCCCTTAGTTTTTTTAAGAGTTAATTTGCTGTTTGGATCATTTTTTTGAAATTAATTGGAGGAATGGGCCAATCACTATTTAAAATTGGCTAAAGAAGGCGATGACGCTATTCATGGTATAGAGGGTTTAGTGGCATGCCCTCTCTGATGACTTGTTATTACGAAAATGTCACCCAGAACAAATCCAAAAAATTTCTCTCTTCTCAATTTTTTCTCCCCAAAAATCTTATAACTTGATTTTCTTATAAAGTTTCAATTAAAAAATTAATGCAATCAAAATCCTTAACTTTTTTGTGAATCTAAGAAGTTTAATATTGTTATATTTCACGGATTTGTAAAGTTTTATTTTATTTTATCACAATTTCGTACACCACTATATATCGTACACCACCATATCTCGTATACCGTTATATCATGTACACCATGATGTCATGTACATTTCGTACACCACCATTGATGTACGTTATGTAAAAAAGTGGTGTACAAAGATCATTATAGCATAAATAATTTATCAAAAGAATTTAAAAACAAATTTTTATTGTTTGAAATCTTTTTACAAACCTAATAAAACTCATTTTTAGAGTTGTACAAACCCATTAAAACCATCTTTTTCATATTGAGGGTTTGTTTTGACAAATAAATATATATTTTCATCAATTCTTGTTTTTTAATTTTCTTTTCCGAATCTAAAGAGTGCAATTTTGTTATATAAAATTTTCAACATACTATTTTTATTAAATATCAACTCAACAATAAATAAGATGGTGTATAAAATACTTCAGTGTACAAGATGGTAAAATGATATGGTAGTGAACAAGATGGTGTACGAGATATGCCAGTGTAAAAAATGGTGTACGTGATATGACAGTGTACAAGATATTACACATTACAAGTCATTGGTGTACATTTTAATTTGATTGGTGTACATTAAAATGATCTACATTTCAATTTGAACTGGTGTACATTAAAATGATGTACGTTTCTTTTTGAAACCAATCCAATTTCACTCATTTCATGTGTCTCACAATTTAAATGGGTCAAAAATATTAGAAAATATGTGTGTTTCTATTTTGAATATACATGATACTGCACAATTTGTTACATGTATTTCTATTTTGAAATGGTGTAAGTTTCTATTTTGAAATAATGTATGTTTCTATTTAAAATGGTGTACATTTCAAATTGAATTGGTGTATATTAAAATGGTTAAACAAGATGGTTACAACGATAATATTTCTAAAAATCGTTTGGTTACAACGATAATAGACTTTGGTTACTTTTCCATATCACCCAGTATTTTAATATATATTTATACATTTAAATCTTATGTAAAATTTCATACAGAAGGTTTGTGAATACTACAGAATGTAAAATTACATCTCTTCTACACATAATTGAACCAAGAACTACTTTTATTGTACACCAATGATTGAACATCTACGTCAAACCATATATCTTTGTACAACACTTTTTTACTTAATGTACACCATGTTACATAACATGAGTACGTACATCCTTAATTGAACACTCTTCCACGACCAAAGAGATACAGAGGGTCCTAGACATAGTATACCCCCTACGGGTCATTTTGCAAGAGGAGAGAAGTTGGTATTAGAGGAACAACTGTATTAATAAGGAGTGGGTCCAGACTCATTCTACTAATTATAAATAGTAAATGATCCAAATAACTAATTACTTTTGAAAATGTCCCTATCTCACAATTATTATTTTTTAAATGTAAAAACTAAGATGAATATTGAAAATCTAGAAGAACCAATGATTGGATGATTATTTAATTTCTTGTAAATTATATACAACACTAAATTGAATAACAGCTTAAAGTTTAAACACTGTAGGGGTTGGAGTCCACAGCTTGTGTTCTAAATCATTGAAACACACATAAGTTCAAATTCTGAAGGATAGTATATTGTTCTAATTATTCAATGTAATTTTGAAAAAATCGTTCCATCAATTTACTCTTTTTTAACAGGATAAGAATACAAAATTATATATCTTTCCTAAGAAACTGAGTTAGCGGCTCTGTAAAACATAGGTAGAAGTATGATGTATCTATTTGAACAGTTTTGTTTTTCAAATACTTGAAGAGCATCATGGTAAACAACGAAAGATTTTGGGTAGATCAACTGTTGAATCATACATGTTTGTTTAAAACGAACTGAGAATAATTTGAATCATACATGTTTGTTTAAAACGAATTGAAAATAATGAAATGTGTCAACCATGTGATTTTGGTCTAGTGGTTTCCACTTGAGTAGGAAGTCTCCATGTTAGTCTACACCATTTGGCTAGGGGTTCCAAGTTCTGAAAAGATTACGAGCCTCAGATCCAGAACCTCGTGGTTAAAAAACCTAAATAAAAATGAAATGTGTCTCAATTGTTTAAAACGCCCATTGGAACATGTGTACCTAACAAATTGGCTAGTTTGAATTTGATTTACCTGTTTAGTTGATGGAAAGCCATGTATGCATCCGTTGATATTTTTCTCCTTCTGGTTTACATAATGTTTTACATAGTGAATTTGATTTACCTTTTTTTCCCTTCTGGTTTACATAATGTTTTGAATCTGTTTGCATATGTAAATACCTGAAATACATGAAGCCATTTCATTGGAAACCCCCTCCTTTGTAGAGAACGGCATGACTTTAATAATCGAATAATCGAATGTTAAAATGTTGATTGAGTTGGCTTTGAAGGATGGGCCCAAATATGCAAACACATCTTTAAACGGCCTAATGGACCAGGAAGGAAATTGGATCAAATGTTTTTTATAAACTAAATTACATATAATACAAAGTGATTCGTCTAATCCTTGATAACCATTTCAACCCAAGCATATTCTTTTATTTCCTATTTTCTCTTGTAAATTGTTAATTACATGAGAAGAAATTATAAAGTTGATAGCATCGAAAATCTTAACCTTACATGTAACAATTTTTTTTAATAAATTTCAAAGTAAAATCTCTTGCGGAAATGAATTTTAATAAATTAAAAAAATTAATTAGTGTATATTGATTTATCGATTTAAACTATCTATTTATATTACAAAAAAAAAAAAATTTAGTCTCAGCAATTGTGAATTTATAAATATTTTCACTGTATTGGGTTTCATTGAAACATAACTTTTAACGAGTGTGGGTTGGTTATATGCAAAAGTTGAATCGAATTTACAAACCCTTATTTAAAAAGAGAAATTGTATCGAAAACAGTTAAACTTTAAATCACAAGGCCCATACCTAGTGCCATGCATCTATTTTCAAATAAAATTTTAATTTAAATACATTGTAAGACATGACCCAAAATTTCTGATTATAACAGGTTAGTCAGTGAGTTATTGTCTATATAGTTTGAAAAGTTAAACTGTTTAATATTGAATGAAAAAAATGTGTGAATTTATTTTGAGAGGTGGTGCATGTGTCCTATATTCTTTTATTTAAATTAATGTAATTTTTCTGTCATATATATATATATATATATATATATATAAATTAACAAAAAAATTTAATTCTTTATGCCTCATATAAATATATATTCTCTCCAGTGCCTCTGAATACTAAGAGCAACTCTAACCATAATATTAAATTTGGTGTTAAAATCACACTAAATTTGGTGTTTTAGTGTTCCAAAAAAATTTCATCTCTAACCACAACACTAAATTTAACACTAAAACTAATATTCTTAACAATTATATTATTAAATTTATAACTTTTTTAAATTTTTATAGCTTGATAAAACTACTTATTCTTATAACTAGTTAATTATAAGTTTAATACAAGATTACAATCGGTAAAAACAAGAGACTTTTTATAATATTAAAAAGTAAAAAGATACAAAAATATTGATGATATATTTGATTTTAGTTGATAAACTACTATTTAATTGTATTACTAAATCAAAAGTACAAATAAAATAATATTTTATTTTTAGTGTTTTATAAATAGTGGCACACCATATTTAGCGTGATATTTTTCATAAAACACTAAAACAAAATATTTGGTGCAAAATTTGTCATTCCATTAGAGAAGAATTGACACCATACTTGGTGTTTTAGCGGTCCGTTGGAAAAGTCCTAAGTGTCCAATGTACCAACCAAAACTGAGAAAATTGACTCAAAAACAAATTTAAAAATAAAACTCAAAATTTCATGTAAGAGCTCCATTGTAGAATTCAGGCCTAATGATTAATCAAGAAGCGATGGTAACACCTGAAAGGCGCGCCACAATATTCAAAGAACAATTGTAACGCTCTCTTATGAATCGGATAGATTGGTCCTGCGCATCACGGGCGAAGCCTGGTCTAAAAAGAAACTACTTAGTGGTGCTTCTTAAACATTTTCTTATATATTGAGATGAGAACGGCAAATTTCTAATATTTCTGTTTTGTTTTTGGGTTCAGTCTTACTTTTATTTGGTTAGTTTTATTTTACTAAAAAATACTAGAATAGCCCAAAACAATACAGTGGTTTAGTTAATGTTAGTTTCAGTTTGATTGAACGTTGGTTTGATTTTTTTCGAGTACGATCTAATTTTTTTTTAATCGTTGGTTGCATTGTTATTAAAGAATGTAATTCAATCATATGTGTTGGTACCGGGTTTAGCACCCTTACCATAACCCGACCCAAATCAAGACCGATTTTTTTTAAAGCCCAATCAAATTGGCTCATGAAGACTTAATTGACTTAATCAACTCGGAAAATGAAATGAAAAAGAAATCGAACTCGAAAAGGAAACCTTCGACGAAAATGCAACTCTAATTCAAGAAGGAAAAGGAAGCCCTAAACCTCCTCAAATCCCTATAAATAGAGAGTTGTTCTCCTCTTCACAAGACATTCAGCTCTCAGACAATACATCTAAAATCATCTCAGAGAGCGATCTAGAAGACTCTAAAACCCTAATTCGCCTAAACGCCTTTTATTTAACATGAACTACTAATGGTTTGATCCCTTTTCAAGGGTACGTAGGCAACCTTCACAAGGTGCAGCTATCCCATCGGCATAAACCCTAAATATCAATTCGACATCGGCATAAACCCTAACCCTTCTTGTAATCGTTGAGTTAAAGCTTATTGTCTCTGAACCCCAAGTTACTTTGTTTCCATAAAACTCCTAGTTGGGATTTTGAGGTTTAAAAGTTGGCGCCGTCTGTGGGGATTAGAGACTTTTTCACGCAAGAAACCCAACAGCTCGACGATGACAACAACACAACCTTCAATTCATCATAAAGATCAACAGATTCAGACTGCCTAATTACGGGGCGATTTCTCGACGGAGTACATCGATCCAGGCGGCACATTACCTATCTATGGAAAGCCCCGATAGTCAGCTTTTCAAAGAACCCGACCTCGCTTCGATCAGAGCTGTAACATGAGAGTTATCGCCGTTTTCGTGAGACCGACACAATCTGTCAAAAAACCTAAAACGCATATCCGTCGCTATCAAATCACCCAGCTTCGAGACAAGTTTCCCGACAAACCACAAGGATCCACGAGACCCAAAACATATCAATGAAAAGCCCCAAGACTTATCTTTCTACAGAGATCGACGTCGTCTCCATCGTGAAATTCATCCGATCTGTATCACTGAATCTGCGTATTCGCTTCTAAGTAATCCCAACCCAATTGAACAAGATCAAAGCTCACATATGCTCGAGCTCGCCAAATCTCACCAGCTCGCCAATCTCACATCAGTTCGCCCCTAACAAGATCTCTACTAGGATAAAGATCTCATGCTAACAACACCTTAAGCTCCATCATTGTCAGAGCAAGTTCTCAATTCAGTTCGACGAAAAAACAGAGTTTTCGTCATCGCCAAAAAGAAAAAAAAAAAAAAAAAGGAATGAACTATGCTACATCTATTACCCAAAAGGATAGTTCCAATTGCTAAAATTGAACTTGAAGTTTACTAGTGTTGTTTCAATCAAAGTTAAAAGGATGAAGAGAAAGAAAGAGAGATAAACATATCATTGGAGATATTTTGTTCACCATCGACGGCCACCACACATCACCGACACAAGTTTCATACAATGAGAAGATCAAATTGGAGCAGTCACAACAAAGGAAGAATCAAATCAAAGAAGAGAAAGGCGAAGAAAGAGAGAAAAACTAAGTAAAAACAATGAAGAAAAATCAGTGTGGAAGAGGCAACTTTGGAATGCTCCCTAACACTGGAGATAATGCCGACTGGTCAAGAAGAATCCACCATCATGACTATCATTAACTCAAGAATTCATAACAACTGACGGAGCTTTAATCAGAGTTAAACACACCAAGTTATGAGCGTTGCTTCCAGCACAAGAAACAGAAGAAACTGCTTGAATCTGTGCTAAGTATGAACCCATATTCAGTGTGAGACTAGAGGTCTTGTGAGACAATTTCTCGACGTCTCAGAAAGATTTAGAGTTCTATCAAGGAGTTTTTGAAAAGATCTTACTACAAGGAATTTACAGAAACCAACGCCTTATCAATCAGAGTTAACCTCCATCCACAAATCACATTGGAAGTTGGCCAAAGATTATCTGAATCTGCAGAAACGCAGAAAATTGGTCTGTTGCAGCATCTTCAAAAGAACGTGGAATGCTTATTAGAAATCCGATCTGGTTGAAAATTGGTCGAAAGCTTCATGGTATTACTGGCTAGAGATTAAACGGTGGGATCAAAAAATTAACGGTTCAATTTGAAGTTATTCGTGCATCTACAAGGCAGCTAAAAGAAGTGTTTTACACCAAGCAACATCATCTTCATCATGATAAGCCTCTATGACATCGTCTCCGGTTCACACCATCCCCACCAAGATAAGTTTTTCTAATCATTATTCACTTTTTCTTCACATTTACTTTAGACGCACATGGGTTTTGCTAGCTTATACATCTAAGCCGAGCATCGCGCCTTGCATTGCTTAAGCCGAGCTCAACCTCGCATTCTTACATCGACACCCTGGCCAGGTGCTCAATCATTTTTAACGCACTTCACATAAGTGCAATGGTTATGTAAGCAGGGCCCAGTCCAGCGAAACAATCAAGTCGCCTGAGACAAATAAGTCGACAACCGCATAATCGGGGCTAGACTTTTGACATCTAAAATGGGGAAGTATAAGTCGAGGTCACAACTCACATTTGTAACCTAAAAGCCGGGCCCAGTCCCGCATTACCGCTCCAAGTCGCCTGAGACAACATAAGTAGAGCGCATCTCACAAAATCAGGGCCTAACTTGGACATTTTCTAGGTAAAAGTATAAGTCGACCTCTTAGAAAGAAAGTCGACTTCTTCTAAAGTTGCATCTAAAAACCTAAAGCCGGGGCCAGTCCTGCACCTTTACACCAAAACACTTGGATCAAAGTCAGCCGAATCAACTTGCCACCAGCGAAGTTTCGAGTTCGCCACCAAGGGAAATCTTATCTAGGTAAGGCAGAAGACGTTCAACACTAGATCATGTTTACCAAATGAAGAATATGATCGCTAAATAAGCCGATCTAGTTTTGCATCATAAGCCAATCTCGATTATGCATTTTATGCCGACCTAGCTTCGCATCATAAGTCGACCTTCACTCGCAGTATAAGCCGACCTAGTTTCGCATCATAAGCCGATCTCAATTACTCAGTTTAAGCCAAGCTCAGCCTCGCATCAACTATTTAGCCGACCTAATCCTCGCCGTTGACCTTTAAGCCGAGCTCAGCCTCACAGCAAGTATTTAGTCTGCCTCATCCTTCCAGTTAGACTTTAAACTGAGTTCAGCCTCACGACAAGTCTTTAAGCCGAGCTCAGTCTTGCATCATCAAGAAAGTCGAGCTCAACCGCTCACAACTACACAAACAAGTCATTCAAGCTGAGCTCTACGCTTGCATTCAGAAGAAAAATACATCGACTAGCCTCACATTCGTCTTTATATTATTCGAGAAACCGAACTCTGCACTCACAAATAGAAGAGAAATCAAAAGATCATCAAGACTACTTAACTTACAAGTCATCAAAACGGCTCATCGCGCTTGTCTCTTCGACATCGAATATCTCACCTCTTAACATCATTGCTTTAGACGGGGTAAGTCGAGCTGCAGATCGCACCTAGTCTAAAGCAACTGGTCTAGTTTCTAAAGTCGAGCTCTGCCTCGCAATGGTTTTCTTAAAGTCGAGCTCCGCCTCGCATTGGTTTTCTCAAGTCGAGCTCCGCCTCGCAATGGTTATCTTAAAGTCTAGCTCCGCCTCGCATTGGTTTTCTAAATTCGAGCTCCGCCTCGCAATGGTTTTCTAAAGTCGAGCTCTGCCTCGCATTGGTTTTCTAAAGTCGAGTTCCGCCTCGCAGTGGTTTTCTAAAGTCGATCTCCGCCTTGCATTGGTTTTTTTAAAGTCGAGCTCATCATCGCATCAAATTTCTACACTAAAGCTCTCATCTTTTCATCGTCAAGTTCAAGTCTCACATCATAAGGATATAAGTCGTTCTCGATTTACATCAGGTCATCTACTTCTAACTTCGTCATAACTCGACCAAGTACTCGTTCTAACGAACTGGGGGGGACTAACTGTTGGTACCGGGTTTAGCACCCTTACCATAACCCGACCCAAATCAAGACCGACTTCTCTTAAAGCTCAATCGAATTGGCTCATGAAGACTTAACTGACTTAATTAACTTGGAAAAGGAAATCTATTCAGAAAAGGAAATCGAACTCGAAAAGGAAACCTTTGACGAAAATGCAACTCTAATTCAAGAAGGAAAAGAAAGCCCTAAACCTCCTCAAATCCCTTTAGATCGCACCTAGTCTAAAGCAACCGGTCTAGTTTCTAAAGTTGAGCTCTGCCTCGCAATGGTTTTCTTAAAGTCGAGCTCCGCCTCGCATTGGTTTTCTAAAGTCGAGCTCCGCCTCGCAATGGTTATCTTAAAGTCTAGCTCCGCCTCGCATTGGTTCTCTAAATTCGAGCTCCGCCTCGCAATGGTTTTCTAAAGTCGAGCTCTGTCTCGCATTGGTTTTCTAAAGTCGAGTTCCGCCTCGCAGTGGTTTTCTAAAGTCGATCTCCGCCTTGCATTGGTTTTTTAAAAGTCGAGCTCATCATCGCATCAAATTTCTACACTAAAGCTCTCATCTTTTCATCGTCAAGTTCAAGTCTCACATCATAAGGATATAAGTCGTTCTCGATTTACATCAGGTCATCTACTTCTAACTTCGTCATAACTCGACCAAGTACTCGTTCTAACGAACTGGGGGGGACTAACTGTTGGTACCGGGTTTAGCACCCTTACCATAACCCGACCCAAATCAAGACCGACTTCTCTTAAAGCTCAATCGAATTGGCTCATGAAGACTTAACTGACTTAATTAACTTGGAAAAGGAAATCTATTCAGAAAAGGAAATCGAACTCGAAAAGGAAACCTTTGACGAAAATGCAACTCTAATTCAAGAAGGAAAAGAAAGCCCTAAACCTCCTCAAATCCCTTTAGATCGCACCTAGTCTAAAGCAACCGGTCTAGTTTCTAAAGTTGAGCTCTGCCTCGCAATGGTTTTCTTAAAGTCGAGCTCCGCCTCGCATTGGTTTTCTAAAGTCGAGCTCCGCCTCGCAATGGTTATCTTAAAGTCTAGCTCCGCCTCGCATTGGTTCTCTAAATTCGAGCTCCGCCTCGCAATGGTTTTCTAAAGTCGAGCTCTGTCTCGCATTGGTTTTCTAAAGTCGAGTTCCGCCTCGCAGTGGTTTTCTAAAGTCGATCTCCGCCTTGCATTGGTTTTTTAAAAGTCGAGCTCATCATCGCATCAAATTTCTACACTAAAGCTCTCATCTTTTCATCGTCAAGTTCAAGTCTCACATCATAAGGATATAAGTCGTTCTCGATTTACATCAGGTCATCTACTTCTAACTTCGTCATAACTCGACCAAGTACTCGTTCTAACGAACTGGGGGGACTAACTGTTGGTACCGGGTTTAGCACCCTTACCATAACCCGACCCAAATCAAGACCGACTTCTCTTAAAGCTCAATCGAATTGGCTCATGAAGACTTAACCGACTTAATTAACTTGGAAAAGGAAATCTATTCAGAAAAGGAAATCGAACTCGAAAAGGAAACCTTTGACGAAAATGCAACTCTAATTCAAGAAGGAAAAGAAAGCCCTAAACCTCCTCAAATCCCTTTAAATAGAGAGTTGTTCTCCTCTTCACAAGACATTCAGCTCTCAGACAATACATCTAAAATCATCCTGAACATTCTGAATCATCTCAGAGAGCGATCTAGAAGACTCTAAAACCCTAATTCGCTTAAACGCCTCTTCTTTAACATGAACTAAAAATGGCTTGATCCCTTTTCAAGGATATGTAGGCAACCTTCACAAGGTGCAACTATCCCATCAACATAAACCCTAAATCTCAATTCGACATCGTCATAAACCTTAACCTTTCTTGTAATCGTTGGGCTAAACCTTCTTGTCTCTAAACTCCAACTTACTTTGTTGCTATGAAACTTCTAGTGGAGATTTTGAAGTTCAACCATATGCAAAATAATGCATTCTCCAATAAAATCATATCCAGACATGGTGCAATATGCTTCCAAGAGTTCAATACAATTATACTTCATCTCATTCACTCAATAATTTCAAAAATCTTAGATTGATTTTTTTTTGTTTCTAATTATAATATTTGTCATATTTTTAAATGTAACCACACTTGTGCGAATTCACTCGCTTAAAGTTCAAAAGCAAGTAATTTTATATTTTTCATATAAATTTGACGATTCCAACGTGGTTTTCTATAAACAAGAGTCATTCACCGTTTATGTAATATATAATGATAAAAAAAAAATCAATTGATTCAAGATTCGTCTTTCAAATTTTTTTCCTATCACCTAAATCTTCTAAATTCTGAATATGAAACTAAGGATATTAGTGTTATTACCCAAAAGGGATATTATATATTTATGATATTTTCACTTGCATGGAGTGATGAAAAATACTTTCCAGAAAACCAATCTAACACTTGCATAATTGCATATAGCTTTCACCTAGGCATAAATTATCAAATGTACCATGCAAGTGTAACCGTTATTACTTAGATATTAATATATTATATCTAATAGGAGTGATCATCTCATGTTTTTTTTTTTGGATTTGGTTAGGTAAATTCGGTTCTAGTAAATATATTATCTAGTAGGAATAATCATATCTCATGTTTTTCTCTGTTTGGATTTAGTTCGATAAATTCATTTCTAGTAAAACTATAACTGAACTTTAATAAAAATAAAAATAATTTAGTTTGGTTTGATTAAATTGAAATGTAGCTTTTATTAAGCGTATATGACCTTATATAATTCGATATATGTACTCAAGATCCATGTGTTTAAAACAAATTTAACATAGAGGTAACCACCAGATTTTGGGCGTCTATTTGCTAATGATTGTTTCTAAGTTAGGAGCTTAGAATTGAGAAAACTAATAATATACCACTTATTAATAATAATAGATAACCTTTGACCATTTTTTTCAACGTGGATCTAACCAAAAAAATAATCAAATAAAAATATTTTAAATTCTTTTTAATATTAAAAAATCAAAACAAATTATGGGACTATTTGGTGTTTCTTTCATCAATGGATTGGAAAAAAAATAAAATAAAAAATAAACAACGCTAACATTTATGACAATTCTATCTCTCTCTTCCAAATACTATAATTTCATTGTCCTTTTCAGCGAATCCAAGAGCTAAAAAAGAAAATGAATAGAAATAAATCAACGGTCAAGATCTCAAGATTAAAATCCAACGGTCAAAAAGAAATGACTCTGGTACTGACACCACCTCTCATAATTCTCGTTAGTAGGACCCTCTCTACTCTCTCTTCTTCCTCCCACTGTGTTCGAACCGGGTCGAATCCGTGTCGTTATCGGGTCGGGTCGGGTCGGGTCATTGATAAGAAGAGAGCAAAACCACTTACTCGCTTTCACCCCCACGCACTCTTCTTTCTCTTTCTGACACATATCTTTTTCTCTCTCTTCTGTTTTCAAA
Source organism: Barbarea vulgaris (assembly GCA_963667165.1). NCBI lineage: Eukaryota > Viridiplantae > Streptophyta > Magnoliopsida > Brassicales > Brassicaceae > Barbarea > Barbarea vulgaris. The sequence continues at coordinate 24,578,917 of OY763890.1, read as the reverse complement.
GCCAAAGTGTCTCTCTTAGACAGTGATTGAACTGCTTCAAACGATTTTATTACCACGAGAAAAATAAAATAAAAACACCAAGTTGAAGAAGAAGAAGAGATTAGTCTTTGTCTTAAATCTTCTTTCTTTCATTTCTTCTCCACAAAGATCTCACAAGAAAGTTTCTATTTTTTTTTTCCTTTTTTTTGGGTTCTTGGTTTTGGTGGAGTGTGTTTCAAATGTGTAGTTGTAGTGTTCTTGATTTGATGATGAGAAAGAACAGATTCTGGGTTTGTTCAGTTATATGTGTTTAAAGGGTTTTTTTTTATGGAAGGTTTGATTCATGACTCATGAGTCTATGGTGAGTGAATGGTGTGGATTTGGGGTTGAACAAAGGAGATGGAGAAAGACGAGTTTGTACTTCCGGAGCTAAAGAGTTATAGCTGCTGTAGTAGCTGGAAGTGAGAAAAAGAGGGGAAACAAAAAAAAAGAAAAAGAAATTTTAGATTGTACGGAAAAAATTAGGGTTTTCAAAAGTTTTGTAAGAAGTTAAAATTAGACATGAAGCTGTCAACATCTGGGTTGGGTCAACAGAGTCATGAAGGTGTTCTGTTTTTTCTCTTTTAAGTCTCTGGTTTGATATACTTATTGTTTTTCTGGAGAAGTTTCTTTAGTTTAGTATCTGTTTTGTAACAGGAGAGAAATGTCTGAATTCTGAGTTATGGCATGCTTGTGCTGGACCATTGGTCTCTCTTCCATCTTCTGGTAGCAGAGTTGTTTACTTCCCACAAGGTCACAGTGAACAGGTTCATAGCTTAGCTTAGCTTAAAAGATTGGTTCTTTTTTTTTTTTTTATGTGATGTTGTTTTAAAAGTATGGAGCTTTCTTTTTAATTTTTTTTTGCTTTTGCACTTGTTTATATATTTGGGCATTTCCATTTAAATTGAAGTGTACTTGTAGGTAGCTGCTACAACTAATAAGGAAGTTGATGGTCACATACCAAATTACCCAAGCCTACCACCACAATTAATATGCCAGCTCCATAATGTTACAATGCATGTGCGTAGTTAGTTCCATGTCCTTTTCCAACTTTCAAATTTTACTTGTTTTAAAAGTAGTAGTTTTTGTGATGATGTGCTTTGTAAGTATGGGTTTTTGGTTTGTACTTTTCAGGCAGATGTGGAGACTGACGAAGTCTATGCTCAAATGACACTTCAACCTTTGACTCCGGTACATAGAGATATATACATTATGAAGTTTTTTGAATTGTAAGTAAACTTTGAACTTAGGAATTAGTGTTTTTGTGTTGTGTATAGGAGGAGCAGAAGGAAACATTTGTACCGATTGAGTTGGGGATTCCGAGCAAGCAACCTAGTAATTACTTTTGTAAGACTCTTACAGCTAGTGATACTAGTACTCATGGAGGTTTTTCGGTTCCTAGACGCGCTGCTGAGAAAGTTTTTCCTCCATTGGTATAACACATTTTCATTAGCTTAGTTGCTAAACATTGTTATTGTGATTATATGTACTTCTTTTGATATATTGTCTCTTCCCTGTTACAGGATTACACACTGCAGCCACCAGCTCAAGAATTGAATGCAAGGGATCTTCATGATGTTGAATGGAAGTTTCGGCATATCTTTCGGGGTAGGTTTCATCTTTGCTTGGTATGAGATTATCCATTTAATAGCATGTATTATGTTCTATCTAGGTTGGTTTAATCCTTGGTTGACATTCTTTTTGGCCTGTGATCGCCGGTGTAACAATTTCAATTGTTTGTTAAGTATGTCCTGAACCAGCATTCTGCTGTTATTTTCGCGACTCATGTTCGCTTAATTCCGAGAAAACTACTGCTATTTTGTGTTCTTGTTGTTGTGTATCATAAATTGGGATTCCAAATTGTTTGAATCATTCTGCTTATTTTGCTTGCAAATAGCAAGTATTTACATGCTTCTTGTGATTATGCAGGACAGCCCAAACGACATCTCCTAACTACTGGGTGGAGTGTTTTCGTCAGTGCCAAGCGACTAGTAGCTGGAGACTCCGTCATTTTCATAAGGTTTAATTCTTCTTGTATGTTCACTTTGTGGCTGGCATGTGGTTAACCTTGTTACTTGTTTTCAGGAATGAAAAAAATCAACTCTTTTTGGGAATCCGTCATGCCTCTCGGCCACAGACTATTGTACCTTCGTCGGTTTTATCTAGTGATAGCATGCATATTGGACTCCTTGCTGCTGCTGCACATGCTTCTGCAACTAATAGCTGTTTTACCGTTTTCTTTCATCCAAGGTTAATATATCTAAACTATCTTTTTCTTCTTCTTCTTTTCTCTTCGTATATCTACTAATATTCTCTTCGTGTTCAGGGCTAGTCCATCTGAGTTTGTGATTCAACTCTCCAAGTACATTAAAGCTGTTTTTCACACGCGTATTTCAGTTGGGATGCGCTTTCGCATGCTCTTCGAGACAGAAGAATCGAGTGTTCGCAGGTGTTGATTCCACATATCTTGAAATTGCAAATGTTGAAACTATGAAAAATTATATCATTACATTACATACACATTATTACTTTAACATATATTCTGACAGATGCATGGGACACTTTCCAGGTACATGGGTACTATAACTGGTATCAGTGATCTTGATTCTGTCCGTTGGCCAAACTCTCATTGGCGATCTGTGAAGGTAACATTATCAAGCCCATGATTTCATGAGGATGCCACCAGTTTCTGATGATTTACTAAGTATACATTTCACTAGAACTCCATTAACATATTGAAGATCCGCGCAAATATTGGTGTAGGTTGGATGGGATGAATCGACAGCAGGTGAGAGACAGCCAAGGGTTTCTTTATGGGAGATTGAGCCTCTTACTACCTTTCCCATGTATCCATCTCTGTTTCCACTAAGGCTAAAACGTCCGTGGCATGCTGGTACATCATCATTGCATGGTACTCACCATTTGGCTCTTCTCCTAACTGTTATTAACGACTGTAGCAAGTTCCCGAATCATTGGCTAGAAAAATCTGTTTAATGTCACTCAGTTTTGTCATTGGTCTTACTGTTCTTATTCTACTGTTACTCTTTGTAGCTATTGACTTATATCATTGTGATGATACAGATGGAAGGGGAGATTTAGGAAGTGGTCTAACATGGCTTAGAGGAGGAGGTGGTGGAGAGCAACAAGGTTTGCTTCCTCTAAATTATCCATCTGTTGGTTTGTTTCCATGGATGCAACAAAGGCCGGATCTCACTCAACTAGGGGCTGATAATATTCAGCAATACCAAGCAATGTTAGCTGCTGGAATACAGAATATCGGTGGTGGAGATCCGTTAAGACAGCAGTTTGTCCAGCTGCAAGAGCCTCACCACCATTATCTTCAACAATCAGCTTCCCATAATTCTGATTTGATGCTTCAGCAGCAGCAGCAGCAACAACAACAAGCATCACGCCATCTCCTGCATGCTCAAACTCAGATTATGAGTGAGAATCTTCCCCAGCAGAATATGAGGCAAGAAGTTAGTAACCAACCACCTGGACAACAGCAGCAGCAGCAGCTGGACCAAAATGCGTATATTAATGCTTTCAAAATGCAAAATGGCCATCTTCAACAGTGGCAGCAGACAGATATGCCTTCGCCTTCGTTCATGAAACCAGACTTTACTGACTCAAGCAACAAGTTTGCAACAACAGCTAGTCCGATGCAGCAAACCTCTGCCTCGCCAGGTTCTGGAGATGGCAACAATCTTTTGAATTTCTCTATAACCGGTCAGTCTGTACTGCCTGAGCAGTTAACATCAGAGGGTTGGTCTCCAAAAGTATCCAACACTTTTTCTGAACCGTTGTCACTTCCGCAAGCCTACGCTGGGAAAAGTCTTGCTCTAGAACCTGGAAATCCCAACTTAAACCCGCAGAATCCTTCTCTTTTTGGTGTTGATCATGACTCTGGACTTTTCCTCCCAAGTACTGTTCCGCGCTTTGCTTCTTCATCAGGAGATGCTGAAGCTTCACCTATGTCACTAACAGATTCAGGATTTCAGAACTCGTTATATGGCTGCATGCAAGACACAACTCATGAGTTATTGCATGGAGCTGGACAGATTAACCCATCCACCCAAACTAAGAACTTTGTAAAGGTGCTGCTTGGTTCTGGACTCGGGGGCTTCTTTGTGACTCAGTTGTCTCTATACTGATTTGCTTACAAATAATAAAATGCAGGTTTATAAGTCTGGTTCGGTTGGGCGTTCACTAGACATCTCCCGATTCAGCAGCTACCATGAGCTGCGAGAAGAGTTAGGGAAGATGTTTGCTATCGAAGGGTTGTTGGAAGACCCCCTTAGATCAGGCTGGCAGCTTGTATTCGTTGACAAGGAAAATGATATTCTTCTCCTTGGCGATGACCCGTGGGAGTAAGTAAAAACGTCTCTTCTTCTATTTATATATAGATTTTGGGATAGATCTTGAAAGGCACGCGTAAAATGTGTTGCAGGTCATTTGTGAATAACGTTTGGTACATAAAGATACTATCACCGGAAGATGTGCAACAAATGGGGGATCATGGCGAAGGCAGTGGCGGTTCTTTCCCGCAAAACCCGAACCATCTCTAAAAAGCTACTTTGGTATCCGTGAAAGCGTTTGTTTCGTTTCCACTGATCTTTTTATATGCCATTCGTTCGCGTCTCCCTTGTTTTGATGTTTTAGAAAGAAACATAATCATATTTGTGAGTGTCCTGAAAACTTTAGGGCGTGTACTTTAGCTTTGTACTACTAGACACACTCTGGTCATAAACATAAGAACATAAGAACCTGTATTATTAGGTCTCTCATGTAACTCAACTTTTCTAGCATTATATTATCCAATTTGTTGCGTTACAAATTACAAAATTTTGATCCTAACATGAGCAGAGCATCATTAATGGCAGCTCTCAGTCTCTTATTATCTTTAACATCATAGAAGCAATTCTTTCCACTTCTGTGTACGCATACTTTTGCATCCTAAACTATTTTCATAACGCTAAAACTACAACAGGTAGATCAATGACTCTTGCTAGAAAAAGGATATTATTGTCTTTTCAAATATAAAAAAGGGTATTATTGAAATGGTTTTTTAGAAATGGCATTTCTCTTAAACAAAAGTGTCACTTGTGGCATTTCCTTTAATTTTCCAAAAAAAAAAGAGGGGGATCAAATGAAACCTTTGGACGTCAGAGACCTCATCATCAAGGTTTGACTCCCCTCAAAGTGCTTCACAGTGATTTACAAATTAGTTTGTAAAGCACTTTGAGGCATCATCATCTGATGTGTGAAAAAGAATTGTTTGATATATTTGCACACGATTATGCAACTAAGCTTCATCTGATTGAGAAAGTAAATAGTTTAGTAGAAGCAAAGAAGTTTTTCGAAAGGAGTATACAAAGGACTACTCTGTCTACAACACACTCTTAAGCTGTTAGACAAGATCTAGCAAAACTCTAAACAAAGCCGAGGCCATTTTCGAGAAGATGAGAGAGCTCGGTTTCTTCTCCAAACTTTTCCCCATTTAACTCGATGATATCTCTCTACTGCGAGCAAAGAAAACGAAGTAAGGTTATGAAGCTTCTAAGCAAGATGAAGAAAACAATATAGAGCCTGACTGATATTGGTGTCACGATGAACAACATTTTGACTTTTGAGACTAAGATGAAGTATAAGAGTAACGAATAGTTTGATAAATAAGTTTAGTAAGTAAAAAGAAAACAAGAAGTCGTTGTAGTATAGTGGTAAGTATTCCCGCCTGTCACGCGGGTGACCCGGGTTCGATCCCCGGCAACGGCGCAAATGTCTTTTTTTTTTTTTGATTTTTGAACCTTTAACATTGCTAATCTCGTGTTGCTTGGATTAAGAGCCTGATTTGATGAAATAGGAATGTTGTACGAATATGAGGGAATGAGAATGATTAGTCTGCTTTTTTTATATGCTCTGTTCTTGAACATCTCTGATTTAGTTTATGAATTTAGGGCTTCACAGTGATTTTCTTATTAAAATGAATATTAGGTTGTTCTGGATCTAAAGCTTTTTTCGGTATCAACAATTTCTACATTATTCAGCAACTGTTTTAGGTTCCTTATTCTAGTTTCATTTAATTATTTGGTTAAAGCTAGATCCTCTGTACTATGTTTATGTTACATTCTAGGAGCAGGATGAGGTCTATACATATATTTCCTGCATTATAGCTAGCTCATAACTTATTCTCATTAATAGATCATAATGCTTGATTTCTGTTTCTTTGCTGGGAGAGTGCATTGGCTTTGATAGTGTGTAAGCTTTTCTTATATAATATAATGATAGTTTAGATAATTGGACATATTGATACAATGTATTCATGCATGAGGGCTCACAAGTCTCATATTGGAAGCTAAAAAGGCAAAAAACTGAATATAGTTGAGAAAAATAGATGAAGAATAACACTACTACATTCATTATATAGATGAATGATTCATATCTTGAAACTTAAGGTTATCACAAATTCACTAGCAAAAACTACAGAAATAAATGGTTCAGAGAGAATCCTCATATAACTAACTAACCTTACTCTTGTAACGAATGCAAACAATGATCAAGAGAAGTAATCTGAATTATACATTGATGTCAAGTCAACATTCTTTATTTACAACTCTGTAACTCGACTTGAGTTTATCGCTAATCTACTTGGACTTATATCTAACTTATTCGAGCTTATCGTATCCTAATCAAATATACATTAGGACTTATCTTAACAAAAAACCACAGGAACGTACTTGCATCATTGAAAATAAGGGAGTATGACATTGCATTTGACTGCAAGGCTTCTTTATCTTTGTTTAATAAGTGAGTATGAAAAAGGAAAAAAAGCAAACAAACTATGCATATTAAACTTTTCTGATGTTCTATATTAATCACTTGTTCAGCAAACAAGAGATTCAAAATTCTCATCTAATAGATTTTGGTTTTGCATCATAGATATGAATAGAAATGAGTTTCAGATTTTTGAATCTGAAATGTAGAAGATATAGGAATAGTTTTTCTTCACTTAGTGTAAAAATGTAGAAGATAAACCAAAACAAACCAGAAAAATACAATCTATACTCTCTAGTAGAAAGTTCAAAATCCACAAATATCACAATTCATAACCCCATAGAGAATTTGCAAATGAAAAATTACATAGATGAAGTTTTCTGAGAAAATACGAGATGAGAAACCTAAACAGATAAAACTTGTACCAAGCATTCATTTCCTCTCTTTCTTTTTGATCCAAAGAGTACTTAAACGTGCACACACATCAGACTTCTCAACCTTGAGAGCATCATTCATGGCATATCTCAAACTCTTATCATCTTTAGCATCATAGAAGCATTTACGAGTCTTCGAATCCTTTATGAGTTTTGCCCAAATCGAACCACTACGAGCAAGAGTTGTCTCATTTCCTATCACCCATAAACTGTGCCTCGCTCGAGTGAGTGCCACGTTAGCTCTTTGACGTTTAGAGAGAAATCCCACTTTGCCTTTACTGTTACTTCTAACGGTGGATATGATGATAATGTCTTCTTCTCCTCCTTGAAACCCATCTACTGACCGAACATTCAAAGTGAAAAGCTGATCTGATAAGGAACTGTACTTATCTCTGATTCTCTCTTGGATTGCTCTCACTTGTCCTTTGTAAGGTGAAATAACTCCAACACTCATCTTCATCCTTCTTTCACTTGAGACTGTTTCAAAACCAAGCAAGTAAGAATACTGAAACAGATTAATATACATATATACTAATGGAGCTATAGAGATTTATACCTTTGAAAAGATTAGATATGATTTGAGAAATCACAGCAACTTCAACCATGTTCTTGGGACTATGTCCATCACAAAAATCTTCTTTTCCACATCCCACATTGATAAAAGAGAAAGAGCCAAACATTTTTCCTTGAAGAAACCTCTTTTGATAAATACTTTCTTGAACAATCGCAGCATCTGTGATTTTCCCACCGTAGAACTCTCTGTTGGGGAAACTACTAATCGAAGGATGCATTCGATATTGAACATCAAGCAAATGTTTGTTGTGTCCGAGTAAAACCAACCTTTCGAACAAGCTTCTTCCGAATTTCGCTTTCTCGCACTCTTCGTTATGAACCAATGCAGGTAACTGAAACTCATCTCCTAGTAGAATAGCGTGGTGGAGTCCCTGAAGTTGCAATGCAGCAACTGATTCACATTCCTTAAGCTGAGCCGCCTCGTCAACCACAAGAAATTCTACATTTCCTGTCCTTTCTGCATTCATTTCTGCAGCACCTGAGGCTGTACAGAAGATTATATGAGCGTTTTGTAGACAAAATCTCCTAATATCTTCATCTCCCAACAAGGCTGGAAACTCAAAACGTTTCGAAAGCAAACTTAGAGCTTGAATGCAATCAACATCCATGATTCTTTTTAAACTTCCCTTCTTGAAATCAAGCGTAGAAGAATTATCCTGCAAGAAATATCTGACACGCTGAAGAGCTTGACGAGCTGCGATCATTCTCTTCACTTGTTCAGATGAAATGAAAGACTTGGGAAGATGAGTGTACAGATCAACCATATCTTTCTCCAATTGTTTACTTAAGCCATTAAACTTCATCTTTACAAACTCTCCAAATGTAAGAATGTTTACAAATTCTTGCTTCTTCTTTAAATTTTCTTGCTTCTTTTTGTTTCCAGCTTCGTCCTTCGTCTTTTCAACTTTCTCCTTCTTCTTCTTCTTCTTCTTTTTCAATTCACGTTTATATTCCTTGTACTCGGCCTCTGTGTTCTCAAGAAAATCTATCAGTGACTCTAATCTCTGCTTCCATCCAGAAGATGATGAAAACAATTTCTGAAAACTATCGACGCGATGATCAAGAAACACATGGCAAAGATCATCATCAATTTTGATCCCCATTCTGTTGTGGTTACCAGCTAAAACAATATTCCCTAATCCACAATTGGCATGTTCTGAAGATTTCTTTGATAAAGCCAACAGCCTCGATGTTACTTCCACAACAGCTGTGTTTGTAGGAGCACACACAACTGTTTTGCACCTTAGTTTGAGAAGTACAAACAGAAGAGTCGCAACCGTCTTTGTTTTGCCTGTCCCTGGAGGTCCCCATATCAGTTTCACACTCTTCTTGTGGTTACAGTTTCTTGTCTCAAGACAGCTCAAGATTACAGATTTTTGGGAAGAGTTCAAGTTTGTTGAACGGATTATATCCAAAACATTTTGTTCCCATTTCCTTGAAGAAACAATTTGCTCTAAACCCTGGAATACAAGAAATCCATATTTGACAAACAAAAACATTATAGTTGATTCATTTTCTCAAGGGATTACATTGGAGCTAGACTTGAAAGATATTAAAAGAGAGGAGAAAATTGTATGGTTTTGAACTGAATTGCATAAAAATAAAGAGAGTCAAGACCATTTCTTATATACATACCGCATTATTTGGCTGAAGAACACTCTTGATGAGATCAAAGTTGGGAGCTTCATGGTGCAAAGAATTCCATATACGATTGTTTGTAGTTGAATTCATGAGAAAAACACCAAAACCAAGTGAAGTTTTCTCTTCATGTGATATTAATCTTGACAAAAACACAGATATATATGGATGAATCTTTCTTTTTTCTTCCGAGATTTTGGGATGACCATCAACAGAAACATAGGCAAGAAGCAATGGGTTCAAGTCATGGAAACTTCTTGGTCTTGCCTTTGTGAGAGCTATGAGATCTCCACAATGTGGTTGGTACTTTGCATCCATTAGTTTTAGAATGTATAGAGAATTGTTGCAACTTCCACTTGAATCCTTTGTCAAGGAACTAATTTGAAAGAGAGGGGCTTTCGATAAAGATGTGAAGCTTGAGCACAACGCAGCTCGCGTTTCCTCGAGTAAGTGAGGAACAAAGCACTTGAAGTATTCATTAGTGGAACTAAACCTATCTGGTATTGTCTTGATCTGTTACAAAACCATTGATTATATTTATAAGTTACCAAAATATGTCATCCAAGGAAGAAGGGTTAAAAGAAATGAAAAAGAACCTTTTGCTTGTAGAGATCTTTGTTGAGAATATCTTTGATAGACCAAGAAAATATTCTACCAAGTAGACTTGTTTTCTCGTTTCTTTCCATTGATTATCTTTGCGGTTATTCACTTTCTTTCCTGCGATTTAGTAAAGAAGAAAGCAAAAAATTGCTATGTAAGAACAACAATGAAAAGCCGAGTTATGTTGATGTTCATATATAACTCTTTAAAGATGTGATTTGTCTTACAAGGCAAGCAAATAGAGTGATAGGTATGGAGCGAAGCTTCAAGAAGAATGGTGTGGAGAGAACAAAAGTAAAGAGAGACTACAACGACAAGTATGAAGAGTGTATATGTAATTTGATTTTAAAGTAAGAAGAACGTGAAAGGTTTAGAATTTGAAGAGTTTTTTCTTTCTTTTTTTTTTTTTTTTTTTTTTTTTTTTTTTCTTCTTTCTTCTTTCTTTTCTTCTAATTTCACAATTTTACATAAAACGTCACTTTTTCTAAAATCATTTGTAATTTTGTACTTTACTAGATTTGTACCCGCGGTACACCGCGGGTCAATTATTTTGATATAAATTGTACTTTATTTTTATTGTTAATAAATATTTTTTATTTTGTTTGTGTAATTTTAACTTGCTTCTTTATAATGTTTATAAATATTTTTAAATATATATTTGTAGTTTTTTTTTATTGTTTATAATATAATTAACATGCTTTGAACATCAAATTATTTTATTTCTCTGTACCAATAACAAATTTTTGTTATTTAAATCAAACATACACCAAATGAATGATGTTTAATACTCTCAATAAAAAAATTTAGACCAAATCGTACCGAATTAGATATTCAATTAATCTGAACTAAAAACAAAACAATACAATTATCAATCATATGTAATTGTTAGTCATATCTAAACTCTTTTTTAATATTTTGTAAGTAGTTATAATATTAAAAATATATATTATATTTCTTACTATATCTTGTTTGTATAATTTTAACTTGCTTTTTGTTTATAAATATTTTATATATATATATATATTTGTTGTTTTTGTTTATTTATTGTTTATGATATATTTAACATACTTTCAACATCGAATTGTTTTATTTCTCTGTAGCAATAGCACATTTCTGTTATTTGAATCAAACATATGCTAAATGAATGATGTTCTATACTCTCATTGAAACAATTTAGACCAAATCATACCGAAATAGATATTAAATTTATCTGAAGTCAAAAAAAGAAAACCAATACAATTGTCAATCATATGTAATTGTCAGTCATATCTAAATCCATTTTAATATTTTGTAAGTAGTTCTAATGTTGAAAATATATATATTATATTTTTTACTATATATTTTATGATCTTAAACATGTCCATTTTGGGACGGAAACCCGTATTGTCCCGTACTTGTTGCGAACTTTCCATCATATAACCAATCATTGTTATATAAATATCCATTTTGGATTGATTATTTTAGAATTTTAAGTCTATTTTTATTTAAAATAACTTTTAATAAATAATTTATTATTATTATAAATAAGTAGTTATATATAATTGATTAGTCAATATTATATAGTTTTAGTATTAATAGTATTTTAAACTTTTAAGAGAGTTTTAATATTAATAAGTTTTTTTTAATTTTTAAGAGAGTTTAATATTAATATTTTAATGGAGTTAAACCGAATAAGTTTTTAAATTTTAAATATTATTTAAATTATTTTAACTAAAAAGGGGATTAAACCGAATAAATTAATAATATTTAAACTTTTAAGAGAGTTGTAATATTAATAAAATTTTAAGTTTTAAGAGAGTTTAAATATTATTAATATTTTTTAAAGTTAAAATGAATAAATTTTTTAAATTATTTTAAATTATTTCAACAAAGTACCGGATTAAAGCGAATAATTTTTTTTAAAATTTGGACGTATGATAAATCAAGTTTCTTGTTCATTTGTATTTAAAATAATTTTGGTCATTTTTATAATATGACTTTGAACCGTTGCACAAAAATTTTAGTCGATGTGGGATGTTTAAATTATTTCAACTAATGAACCGGATTAAACTGAATAATTTTTTAAAACTTTTGGACGCTTGATAAGTCAAGTTTCCTGCTCAATCGTATTTAAAATCATTTTTGTCTTTTTATAATATTACTCTGAACCATTGCCCAAATTTTTAGTCAATGTGAGACGTTGAACTCATACTTTTTTTCTTCTTTAATTGAGTTATATATGTCCGTTTTTAAAAATTTGAATCACAATATATGGAGAAAACAATTTATAGTTTTTATTGATTATATATATTATATAATAATTTAAAATAATTTGAATATAAGATCTAACAAATGTGATAGGAGAATCATAATTTATAGTATTAATATTACAATATTATTGCAATATTAGATAATGAAATAAATGATGAAGAGGAGAAAAAAACTGATGTAAAATTAGTATTTAATTTAATATTGCTGAAATTAATATTTTCTTTTGTGGGTGTTTGATTATAGGATTAACCATAAATTTTTTAATTTTATACTTTTAGAGTATTTGGAAACATCCTGTAAGATTTGGTTTTTTTTTAATAGTTTAGTACATAAATTATGCGCTTCTGCAAGTTTACCCAAGCATATATGTAATTTCATTTTGAGATTTTTAATCTGCAAAAGTCTTCTTATTGTATCATTTTACAAATATGCAGTATTACCAATTAGAACCACTAAAATAAAATAAACCGTAATATTATTAACATCACTTAACTTTTATCTATGATATGGATATAGACTAACTCATACTCTTATCCTACAAGAATATACTAACATATATTAACATAACTTATATTTTCCAATCAATTATTATATTAAAAATTTATTATTTTGTACACAAGGCGGATACAAACATAGTTTCTTATATTTGAGTTTTAGTTTTATGATATTCTACTGTAATTATAATTTTAAAATTCAAACGAAAATGCAAATAAACAATCAGGACCTTAATCTCATTTTGATACGAGTACTTCGATATTTTGGTTATGACTTATGACCGACCGCCCCTAGTTGTCCCAGTTATCCGCCAACTGCACCTAGTTGACCCAATTTTCCCCATTTAAACTCTACCCTTATTCCACAAATTGGGGATTCGAATCCGGGACGTGCGTAGCTGATTCGAACCCACAGCACGCACAGCAGACTCGAACCACTGAGCTGCTGTGTTTTTTTTTGAAATACTTACAATTCAATGCTATTTAACCCTTATTTCAATCTCATTAAGGGTAAATTTATCATTCAGCCACTTGTGACATTAGAGACCACAATTTCTCAATTTGTGGCATGAGAGAAATGGAGTCGAAGCCCATGAGGTCGATTTAATATCATAGTGCATATATTAATCACCACTCTCGCTTCTCCCCCCCTCCCCTTAATGGCTTAATCTTCTCCCTTCTCGTTACTTTTTCCGATTCACCTGTCCTCTTAAAAAAAAAATAAAAAAGAATAAACCAAAATTGACAAATCCTCTTCTTCTTTGATTTTCCAGTTACAAATCCATGACATCAATTATGAAAGCTCCAAATCTCCATCTAGAGGAATCAAATTATGTATAAGGAACGGAGTGGAGGAGGTGGTGGGTCGTCGAGATCGGAAATCCTCGGCGGAGCTATTGATAGGAAACGAATCAACGATGCACTCAACAAGAAACTAGAGAAATCTTCAACTTCCACGTTAGGGTTTTCGCTTCTAAAGAGAAAGATCCTCTTTGCATTCACATCTACTTCCACTGCTAAATCTCAGCTTCCCAATGGTTTGTTCGTTTTGTTTCTTTTCCTTATATTCCCTTTTGATTTATTCATATCTATGGTTTTTGGGTAGTTAATTGCATTATCTGATGATTTTTATTGGCTGTGGAATCTGAAACTGATAGTGAAGGTTCGGATGTGAGTGGATCAGAGGGTGAGGATACATGGTGGATCTCTTGGTTTTGTAATTTGAAAGGCAATGATTTCTTTTGCGAAGTTGATGAAGATTATTTCAATCTTTGGGGATTAAGTGGTCAAGTTCCTTACTATAGATGTTGAATCTTCCAAGAGTAAGTGATCTATCTCCTTTCTTTTTGTTTAAACTACAATCATTAAGGAGCAAGAGAAAGTTAGAAAATTTAGTCTGAAAATCTTGTATCTATCTATTTGGGGATTTAGGTGAGATGTTGACGGAAGAATATGCTGAAATGGTGGAATCAGCTGCTGAAATGCTATATGGTCTTACTCATGTTCGTTACCTTTTGACTACTAAAGGAATGGCTGCAATGGTTAGTGTTTCTGTGAACAATAACTTCGTAACTCTCCTCTTCAGATTCATTCTATTGTAAACTGAACACAAAAGTCTTCATCCTTATTTAATTTACAAGAGAATCATAACAGCATATGAGCGTCTTCTTCTCTTATGATTTTAGTTTAGTTATTTCTCTGGAGGAGGAATCAGATTCCCAGCTTATCCATGTCAATTCAGATCCGATCGACAATTTGGTGTTCTTGCGTCACAACCAACAACACAAGAGTTCATTGATGGATCCAGATTCAGTTTCCGCTGTATCAGATCGAGTTCACACCACTAAATCCAACTCCAAGAAGAGAAAAACTATTCCAAATGGCAAAGAATCTCCAGCTTCATCTTCTCTTACAGCTTGCAATACGAAGGTTTTTGATTCAGACCTCTTTCACAATCACTCGACCTGATCACTATGTTTCAAAAATGTAGACTTTAAGAAACTGCAGTTTTCTTGATTTCTGAAGTTTGTGTTTTGTGTAGACTTTATCTTAAAGTGTGTTCTTGATGTTCTAGAGATGTTTGTAGTCTTCAACATTGGGTTTCATTTTGGAATTGTGATCAGGTTTCATGAGAGAATGGTGGAACCAAGGCTGGGAAGAGAAGCAAGCGGGATGAAGCTGGGAGTAGTAAAAATGGAATAGAGAAATGTGATCGTAAAGGTGACAATAAGGATGATGCTAAACCTCCTGAACCGTCTAAAAATTATGTTCATGTTAGAGCTATAATGGGTCAGGCAACTGATAGTCATAGTCTTGCTGAAAGAGTACTAAACACCTTCGAAAACTGATTGTTTTTTTTTTGTCGACTTGGGGCTAATATGATGTTTACAATGTTGATGTTTTTGTTGTTGCCATATCATTTCCTCTTTATCGAATGTTTTGTATGTATAATGTGTTCATTTCTCTATGTATAGATGGTTCAACAGGGGGAGTCTTTAACGCAGTCTCTTTACACGATAGCTTACTCAGATCAAAGACTTATATCAGCATACTATTCCCCTGGCAAGAACATGCCAAGGTTCTGAGACACACCATTCCTCTCGAGCGATAGATTTGTTCAAGCTGAGGTAGTTTAGTAAGCTAATGTCGAATTCTTGCAACTCTTTTTGGGTGTATCGTAAACTCAAAATTGTTTTGTGTTTTTTTAAATCATTTCAGAC
Source organism: Barbarea vulgaris (assembly GCA_963667165.1). Taxonomy (NCBI): domain Eukaryota; kingdom Viridiplantae; phylum Streptophyta; class Magnoliopsida; order Brassicales; family Brassicaceae; genus Barbarea; species Barbarea vulgaris. The sequence continues at coordinate 24,563,416 of OY763890.1, read as the reverse complement.
ACCGGGAATCTGGGAAAATAATGACCTGCAAAGCACTGTCCAGATGGTTTTGGTTTTTGGAGATATATTGCAACAGAGCAACAACAACAACTGTAAGAAACATTGAAAACCAAAGTTCATTGAAACTTAAGAAACCAGTGTTATGCTTAGCCTCTTATATTTATATTTTCAGGTTATGAGCTAGCACTTCAGATGAAGCTTGAGCCAAATGCTCTGATCTAAGGTGTTTATGATTTATTATCTCTGTACATACAGAAACCACGTAGTGATGAGTACGGAGTGAAACGTAGAATTGATGTTTACTATCGTTTCATCTTTGCTTGTGCAATTGTTGATTTTTTCTGAACCTACGACGAAAACAAAACCAAAACTTCATATTAAGTATGTAAAAAATGACAAAACCCTTTCTGGATATTTCTATATTATTTACAATTGTTATGTATTATTTATTGCTCAGCTTGTAAGAAACATGAATATTTTTTTTTCTTTTTTAAACATAAAAAAATTTGATTCCTTCTAATATTTTTTATAACATTTTTGACAGTACAAGATTGAAAATCAAATGACTGGATTACAAAACTTCCCGTAGACTTGACCAATTGAAGTAATCTCATCTTAACCAGTTGACATACAAGAATAAAACCATGAAGTACTCTCATCTTAGGCATAATTATTCCCATAAATCTGCAAATGATGAAACCATCTATACTTTTCTCAACCGTTTAGTTATTTACTAATCTTTTCATAACCCATATTATCATCTATTCATAACTTATATTACATCATGTCTTTCGGTTCAATTACGAAATTGATGATGTGATCAAATATAAAGAGTTTTTTCGAACACTTGATAAAACATCAAGTTATATTTATGGAACCATAATTTTGTTAAAATGCAACTGAAAATAGAATCAATAATATTAAACCTCAAACTTGTCAAGCATTCCTGGAATCGATATGCTTGTCCTTAGATTTAAAACTGATCTCAAACGATTCACATTGTTGAAATTTTGGACTAATGTGCTGATACTTATCACTTTTATTCTTTTCTCTTAAACAAATAATATAATTAGACTCTCAATGAGAAACATGTTTTACATTTAAATAGGAAGTAAGAAAATGTTGTTAAGAGGACAACATCCTGACCTTTACGCTAGTAAATAAGTTACTTCTTTGTAAATCATTTGTAGCATCAAGATTAGCTAATGCTTTGTCCAGAGAAACTAAAGACCAGTAGTGATCACTTTCCTTTGAACCTTTTTCTTCCTTTATTTGTCCGTATAGCAATGATCTGCACATCTGAGGTAAGAGCAACTATGATATGAGAATCTTGCATAAAATTGTGTCTAAGAGTTAAAACACAAGAAACATATGCCAGTGATGAAGACAAAATAAGAAACGAACATATGCAAGTGTAAAATAAAATGTCGATGATTCCATTATACATTCAACAATTAAAAAATAAAAAGAAAAAGAAAATCGAACTTGATAGATTTCAAAGTTAGTTTGGTTTACTATCCCAAGTAGGAGGCTGCTATTTAAAACGGACCTAAAATCAGAATAATTACCAATTAAATAGAAAGTATAATGTAGTATAAAATTCCAGACCCTATAAGAATAAATTTGATGAAGGCATGTCACTAACATGCTGAAAGCCACGTTTATTAAATCCAGACCGCATAATCTCCTAAAGGCTAAAATAGAAAAAAATGACACGCCTTGAAATGACGATAGTATGGTAGGATTGTAAGTGCATGAGTGTATGTTAGATTGTCTTCTTAAATTGTGTAAAACAAATTTAGTCGTACTTATAAATCTGTACTAATGATGACCCAATATTTTCTCAAGAACTATATTATTTACGCTAAGGAACTGAAGTCTTCATTGTCCAAAAGTTATTAGATCTAAGTTTGTTATTCCTAGGCAAAGAATCAAATGGTTCTCACTAAGCACATGCCAAATTAAGTCCATCAAAATACAATTATAGATTTTTTTTATTAGTTAAACCAACGTCTTACCTAAACTCCTTAATGGAACCAATATATTACTACATGAATGTTTTTGAAAGCCAATTATTCCAATCAAATGAGGTTCTTTTGTATTAACCTGAATAGTATCGTGGCAACAGTGAGTATATGTACACATGCTACAACCGTGCCTATTGAGGAATCACAGACGATACCTGGCCATGTTGATATTCCAACATGTTCAAGAACTGGTTGGGTAGTGACTGTCCCGTCTATTTCCAGAATCTTCTCTCTTTTTGATCAAACACCAGAAAGCAGAAATGATTTTGACTGAGTCCTCATCATCTTTATGGCTCTATAAACAAAATAGACAGTAAAAATGAATGCAATGTGAGTCAAGATAAAGGAGTTCAGCTTCAAAGAATATAAAGTTTACCTCTCAAGTCCATATAAGTACTTGTCATAAACAGAGAACTGAAGACTTTGATGAAGTAAGCATTTCAAACAGATTTCAACATATGATTACATCAGCTATTATAGGAACTGCTGGAGCGATCTATGAGAAGGCTTCTAAACTAACTATTGCATTTTCATCTACCTGTTTCAAAAGGAAAAAGATGATAAAGAAAATAGTCTTATAAGGACTGCAGAAGAAATGAGAAAAGGGAGCCTTACAGCTGGGACTGTAAAGCCTGGCTAGCAACAGCTGGGACTTCCCAAACAACCATCATGTCAAAGGTTAAGCGCCAAAACTTTTTATCGGCTAGATGACCAGTTACTCCCACAGACAGTGAAAGTGCCTTGAAACAACAGTAATCTAGAAAGTTCCTTGCAAATAGAGAGGGCTGTTTCAGAGATTCAAATGCCTCTTGTTTGAAACTATCACGCAGCTCGTTTGCAGAAACACAGAGTATTCTGTATCAAAAGCATTTAGTCATACGAAAACTACAATAACCTCATTCTGCATCAAATGCTTGCAAGGGTATTATTTCTTTATTCAACCCCCTAAATAATCTTGTGGTATATTTTCCTGAGCCAATCATGACCTGTAATGCTAGAAATAAAATAATCTGCAATGATAATATTTACTTTAATTTTTAGGGAAGACCACAAACAAACAACGCTTAGGCAAAATGAGAAAGCAATGGTGTTTAAGTCAACTGACAATCAACTAACAAAGGCATAAGAAATTGATGATCTTCGTCTATTTTGTTTCAAGATTGTGAGTGTGCTGGAGCTCTCATTTTGTTCTTCTTAGATCTAACATCCGTCTGTTTGGCTTATTTCTGTTCAGAAAAACATCATCAATGGGATTGATAATGAATAGTTAAATACTGGATTTCAGAATTCAGAGTGCCCAAACACTCCTTGTAGATAATTATATTACCTTGGCTGCCAACAGTACACCTCCCAGATGACATAATAGATCAGTGACGATATTTCCTTCCCTTTCTCTTGCGTTTCCTTACTGTCCTTGCAAACATAATGCGATTGGAAACAAATGAAACACAAGGAAAGGACATAGATTTTAACAATAAACCCACATATGTTTATTTCGTACATATCCAACATAACTCACCGCAAAGGCTGTTCCATTCATGCGCTGGCTTCCCCGCATATCTGATTATTCCGCCTATTTAGACTGTTCTCAATTATTCATCCATCACATTTTACTATCTATAACTCTCACTATTCCAGCTAAATCCTTAACAACTCTATAATAGAAGAGCAATGAGAAGGTATCAACAATTAGATTGTCATATCAACAATCAGACTCAGATTTAACACTTAAAATGATTAGACTAAATAATATGCCAGGAATAAAAGACACCTGCAAACGTGCTAACCAAGCGATGAGAACAATGTCGGTATCCGTAATGATTCTGCTGCTGCGTGCAAGCACAACCTGATTCCTAAACCAAAAAAAATAAGGTCAATGAAACTCATAAATGTATAAAAGAAAGTGAGATATGGTTTATAAACTACCTTGCTTAGGGGTGAATTTTTAACTAACGAGAAACCTACGTTTGCGACTCAACAACACAGAAGGAATTATTAACTAACAGAACAAGTAACATACCTTGTGCCTTAATCTACAGAATTTATTGAATTCCTCAAGTCTTTTCCTTTTAGATACCTTGTGCTTTGTTCCTCAGAGTACTCCTGAGAGTCACTGCATCACCTACCTGTATGAAGCAGACGGGATTTTAGTCTTCCACGCACGTTTAAGAAACCCAAATGCAACTCTGATATTATAAGTTAAGAAAATAGTTTTATAAACAAAACAATTTAGTACATAAATATGAAAGGGAAAAGGAGTTTCAACTAAAATTATACGGTGTTATCTGAGCAAATACAAACATTTCTCACAATCATTCCTATTTTTATATAGAAAAAGGATATGGCCTTAAAAAGAGTAAGAACTTGAAGATTCTTTTTAACAATCTAAAAGACATTAATTCGTGACATGAATTGAAATCATTTTCATGAGTCTTCTACCTACGCTTTGACGTAGTGAGACTGCTAGTTTCTTCTTTAAAAGGTTGTGTCGACACATACAATAAAGCCGGGAACCTAGAAACACTTCCTTTCCCTTTAATCGCATTTGGACCGATCATTTCAATCATATATCTCCATTCATCAATCAGTCTTCTCCTACTGAATATGTGTTGCTTTATAAAACTCCTATCTGCGCATCAATCAAATTTCAAAAACATGATGAAGATATCTAGAAAGTCTCAAGCTTGGTAGTAAATTTCGAATTGGTTCTATTCCAAGAGATCAGACTTACATGAGAACAGATTTGATATAAAGATTTGGGTGGGTGGTACCTGAAATTTGCAGAAAGCAATCCGACGATCGAATTCTTGGAGAAGAATGTCTTCTTCTATTTGTGACATTTCCCAGAGATTTCCATCTTGTTCCTTTGCCGTTAATTCCCAACCATCAGGCATGTTCTACAATTCAGATCCACTCGAAACTTCCAATTTGTCAAATTCATGGTCTACGAAAATCCTGAATGTTTTAAGTAACCATAAAAAATATCAAAATCACCAACAATCAAACACCATCTTTTATGCACATAACAAAGCACCTGCAATTCTTCGTTTCTCATAATGTAAGCACCATTTGAGATTCATAAAAGGGTGAAGATTGGTGTATGCTATGGACAGTCTACCAAAGTCGAGCATCAACACTAAGCTATCAATCCTACATGCATCAAAGGAAAAATATGTAATAACAACTTGCAGAGAAGCTGCTTTGGCTTGGAAAGATGCCTCTAAAACGCCTCTTTCTTAAGCTTCCTTATTTTTTCTAGGTCATAGCAAAACGTTCCTCTTCTTAAATTAGGGTTTAGAACTGAAGATAACATGAGAGAAAGAGGAGGTAGGAAGTCTTCAATTCCTGGGCAGAGGAGATGATAAGGAGTAAGAGAATGAGGAAGAAGAAGGGGAAGAGTTTTGATCGGTGGAGAGATCTTTGATTCACAACTGAAAACGTTACAGAGGAAAAGAAGAACATAAAATATAGACGGTCAGGTTTGGAATTTTTTTTATTAAATTAAAATTGGACATGTGTCACTCCCTCAGATGATGATGTGGCAAGCAGAGGAGAGTGACATTCTTTTTTCATATATATGATTAGTGTCTTTGCTTGAGGCTAAATGTTCTTTTATTGTGTTTTACTCTTTTATTGAGTGTTGACAGGTTTTGGAACCTTTTAGAGTAAAGAAAGAATTTTGGATCATTCTGGATGATTGGAGATGCATGACTGTGCGAAAGCGTCAGAAATTTGGCCTCTGATGGAAGACCTCCTACCGTTAGTTCTTCCTAATATTTTGACACAAGCTAAAGGTGGATGTTAGCTTTCATTTCCAAGATGTTTGAAGGAAATCTAATTGTGCGATCGAAAGTTATGGCCAATTTACCAAAGACAGGTCAAACTGGCTCAAAGATGAGTACACCAGTGTAACTCAGGGTGGAGTACCGATAGGTTCTGCTTGAGAACCGATCGGTAAGGAGCCAAAAAGCGATTTTGGAAGCTCAAACAAAATCAGACCCGACCAGCAATTATTCTTTTCACTATATAAAACATAAGACTAAATCACTTCACTCCATTATGTTGATGACATCAAATTTGGAGAGCTACATCACCGCTAGGCCAATTGTGGTAGCCTTTGTTTTTCTTTCCTTGATCTGTTTCCGTCCAGTTTATAGTTTTCCTTTTTTCAATCCAATGTGCATAACATTATCCATTAAAAAAATTTCACATTTAAACAAACAATAAACTTGGAGATTAAAATCTGATGAAGCACACAAATAACATAAAAATAAAGAGTCACAATATTCTTTCTTCTTTAACTCTCGGTTAATAGAATATAGAATATTCTAAAAATCCTTATAGATATTCATTGTTAGTATAGTTCCTAATATGTCGGATTATCCCTCATGTTAATGTAAATAGAGAGACTCTTCAAGGGAGATTTTCCTAAATTTTCATGGTATCAAAGTGTAGCTCTTTAGTCTAAGATCGATTTTTTTTTTCTTCCCACTCAGTCTCTCTTCTCCCCTCTGCATCTTTCCCTGCTTCATTATATTCCCTGCTTTCTTTCTCCTCTTCTGAGACCATGGCTGCCATTATTTGTAAAGTCTTTAATATACTAAATATTACAAGTGTGTTGTGCAGAGTTTCAAGATTAAGTTGTTATCAGAAGTTATTAAACTAAATAAAAATATTATTATGAATAATTAATTAATAATATAATCAATTAAAATTTAACTATATATATATATATATAATAGTGATATAATTCATAAAGTTATAAACAACATAGGATAGTTCGCCCTAGAGACTTTCTCTATCGGGCCTGAAAACCGAGGCACCGCCGACAAAGCTTTTCCCATCCAAGATGAATCGCTTCCATCAGCGCTCCTCCGATCAGATCTTCTCGGTTCTGCCGACTTTGCTTCACCCGCGGAGCAACTGGATCTGCCGGATCAGTCATATATGCTCCATCTCCATGTCAAAACCCAATGTCCCATCTCGTGTTTGTTCACGTCGCTTGTTGTAGCCCGAAAGGACCTCTGTATACAAGAGTTTTTCGAGGAAGCACCTTCCTTTCCTTCACTGGGGCCTGTCTCATCAGACTTAAAAGTCTCTACGGCGTTTCTCAATGCTTCTACTTTCAATCGCCAGCTCTTTGCTTCAAGTTCAAGATTTACCTGTGGTGTTTGCCAATTGTGGTTGTGATGGGCCATTTTGCAACTTTTCATTTATTGACCTGGGTGAGCCCATTAAATTTCAGGTGCCATTTTCTCAATCCAAATATTTATAGATCCTAATTTATATTCATCAAATCAACAACTACGACTATTCTAGCATTTACTGTTTTGGGTTTCTACAAATTACATAAGAAATTGGTTGGACCTTCTTCGTATGAAAAAAATATTTTTCCTATGGATATTTTGGTATGAAATTGATTAAAAAAATTTCTTCAATTTTCAATTCATTGTTTCTTATTAAACTTTCTACCAGTTTTTTTCATAGGAAAATTCCTACAAATTTTTTACCATTCTCGATTTCCTATGGGAAATTTCTTACGATATAAGCTGTAGGAAATAGAGCAGTTTCTTGTAGTAGTGAAATTCATGTCACAAGATCTCCAATAGTTGTTGCCAAAATACCATGGCTGTCTACCACAGTCCATATTTCTGCATTCCCCTGTCTTACAAGATCTAAAAGATGGGAAGCAGTTTTGGAGTCTAAACTAAGAAGTGGGAGAGGAGTGAAATTTTTTGAGGCAGAGCCTAATCTAATCTTGGACATGGCTGCAATATCAGTCGAAATGAAAGCAGTTTTGACAGAGCTACGTAGTCACATTGTTGTGGTAATTATCCTCAAAGTGTGTTGTGTCTTTTATGAAAATGATGTTGAGCACATTATTTGGTGCCATCGGATCTCTCTTTCACTTACCTCGGCTTTGAAGCTCGTTCACATGTACATTTCTATCAATTTCTCAACGAGAATAATATCGTATTTAGGCATAACCCAAAAACGAGTTATTTTACCAAAGATACTTAGTCAAACATTATTATATATCTCATATTCCCTTTGGAGTTTTAGATCAAGATGATTATTTTTAACTATATTTTAACGCCCCGACCGCCATCGTCTGTGGGAACACACACCTAATACCCTTGAGGAAGTAGGCAGCACCCAAGGATGGCTTAGAATTCCCACATACTAATTTAGGTGAAAGCTTTTCCCATTCTCTTAAAGTAAAAAGGCAAGTAAATGGTTGGCGTATCTTCCACCAGCCTCAATCACTGCATGGGAAGAATGCAGATCAGCTTTTATTTGCACTTCTACACCAAATCTCTCTCTCACTACTCTAGGAAGAAAATTCCAGAATTTTAAATAGGAGATATGGACTCATTCTTTGATGCTTAGGACCGATTCAAAGGCTATGAAAGGGACTGCCCTCATCATGGTTTTACTGGAGTTTTTCTCATGAGTAATACCTAAAAGGGCATAGGCGAACAGCGCCAACTTTCCCTTGACACTTCAAGCAATGGTACATTGATCGATAACCTTTTTGCAAGCAGAAACAACAATCAATTTGGTGAATACAAGACACCACATTTTACTGATCTTGAGCTCCAGCATATGGTGGAAGTGGTTTCGATAATAGATTTGTTTTTAAGAATAAAGAAAAAGTCCTTCAGGTCTATGATAAAGAAGGGGTCGCTACCCGAGCGAAGGGAGAGACACATACCAATCAACCTACCCCTATGTGTATACAAAGACATATCCCTCACTCATCTTGTCATTTATTCGGAAACTAGCCCATAAGATCATCAGAACTACAAATCTTTAAACAAGGTTTTCCTCTTCAAGGAAGCATGCTAAATCGCATTGAGGTAAATCCAATAATACACTTTGATGATATGATCACATAGATTTTTCTTGAATGCACTAAGCAGCGTAGAGATGTGTATTGGGAAGCAGTGCTTCATACAGTGAGGTAACTTAAGGGAAGTACAGGAAAAGGTGCGATGTATGCGGCCAATGAAGATCTTGGCATTGATGCATATTGTGACTCAGATTTTGGTTCGCTTCCAAAGACGAGAAGATCTTTATCTGCCTATGTTATGCTTCTTCGGTCTCTTGGAAAACAAAAAACAAGATACCGTGTCCCATTCATCAGCTGAAGCTGAATATCGGGCGATGTCGGCAGCAGTACGTGTGCTCAAATGATTGTAGGAGTTACTGGCGGATCTTGGAGTTAAGGTGACTGTTCCGATGAGTTTGTATTGTGATAGTCAAGCAGCTATACACATAGCTTCTAATCTCGTCTTCCACGAGAGGACCAAGCACATTGAATCAGATTGTCATAGTGTTCAGGATGTGGTTCAAAGTGGGCTGATCGTGATGGAGCATGTGCGGACAACACAGCAAATATCAGATATTCTAACGAAAGCATTGGGAAATTCCAGTTTCAGTTACCTTTTTTCCAAGTTAGGCGTTTCGAATTTACACGCACCAACTTGAGGGGTAGATTAGGTTCTAGAGAGTTCTAAAACCTTATATTATGTGTATCAAATTTATGTGTAGATTTAGGTAAGATAGAATCAAGTTAGAGCTGATCTATACCTTGTATGAATATTTTATGTATCAAGTCAATAATAGCAAAAAGTTCTCAAGTATAATTCCTGTGTTTACAGACTAAAACGGTACATCTTATTTCGAATAAAAAGTAACATATATATAATTAACCATTACGAACTGGTTCATCATAGATCTAGTAAAGTTAACACCTTTTGGTATGAACTAAAACGGAAAACCATAGATCTGGACTATGGTCATCATCTTGTCCAAATAATGCATTACTTGAATTCAAAAAACAACAATATGAGATGCAAAAATAAAATGAAAACAAAAGACATTTGATTAAAATTATGGTTGGTTCTTGATTTAAGATGGTGGAAGTGTCTCACGAATAGCACTGGTGCTTCCTAAAGCCATAGATGGCCCAACTGATGTTGCTGCACCATCATTTCCACGAAATCCACCAATATCTGAAAGTAAGGAGGTATGTGTAGGGGTGAAATTATCAGGCATAGGAAGATTGGAATATGGTGGCACTTTATCTGGCCCTATGATGGATGCAAGCTCACTCCTTGCTCTCTCAGTTTGTTCATCCAAATTGTTGAGATCATTTTGGTATTGTAAGATCATGCCATAATAACCAGATATGGGGTCACGTTCACGAGCCTCTGCCTCATAACACAAAGCACTTGTAGCATTTTCACGTTGGGAAATATCGAGATTACTCATGATTTTGTAGACATTTTCTTCATAAAGTTTTTGGAGGATAAAATATCTACAAAATCGTGAGTAATCTCGATATTTCCCAACGTGAAAATGCTATAAGTACTTTGTGTTATGAGCCAGAGGCTCGTGAACGTATCCCCATATCTGGTTATATGGCATGATCTTACAATACCAAAATGATCTCAACAATTTGGATGAACAAATTGAGAGAGCAAGGAGTGAGCTTGCATCCATCATTGGACCAGATAAAGTGCCACCATATTCCAATCTTCCTATGCCTGATAATTTCACCCCTACACATACCTCCTTACTTTCAGATATTGATGGATTTCGTGGAAATGCTGGTGCATCAACATCAGCTGGGCCATCTATGGCTTTAGGAAGCACCAGTGCTATTCGTGAGACAATTCCACCATCCTAAATCAAGAACAACCATAATTTTAATCAAATATCTTTTATTTTCATTTTATTTATGCATCTAATATTGTTGTTTTTATCTGTTAGAATTCAAGTAATGCTTCATTTTATTTGGCCTAGATGATGACCTTATTCCAGATCTATGATTTACTGTTTTAGTTCATACCAAAAGGTGTTAATTTTACTAGATCTATGATGTACCGGTTCGTAATGGTTAATTATGTATGTTACTTTTTATTCAAAATATGATGTACCGTTTTAGTCTATAACCTGAGGAGTTATACTTAAGAACTTGTTGATATTACTGACTTGATAAATACAATATTCATACAAGGTATAAGATCAGCTCTAACTAGATTCTATCTTACCTAAATCTACACATATATTTGATACACATAATAGAAGGTTCTAGAACTCTCTAGAACCTTATACTCCCCCTCAAGTTGGCATGTGTAGATTCGAAGCGCCTAACTTGGAAAAATGGTAACTGAAACTGGAAATTCCCAATGCTTTCGTTAGAGAGTCTGATATTTGCTCTGTTGTATGTACATACTTCATCACTATCAGCCCACTTTGAACCACATCCCGAACACTATGACAATGTGATTCAATGTGCTTGTTCTCTCATGGAAGACGAAATTAGCAGCTACGTGTATAGCTGCTTGACTTTCACAATACAAACTCATCGGAACAATCACCTTAACTCCAAAATCCACCAGTAGCTCCTTCAATCATTTGAGCTCCCGTACTACTGCCTACATTCAGTTTCAGCTGATGAATGGGACGCGGTATCTTTTTTTTTTTTTACAAGAGACCCTAGAAGCATAACATAGGCGGATAAAGATTTTCTCGTCTTTGGACACGAACCAAAATCTGAGTCACAATATGCATCAATGCCAAGATCGTCATTGGCCATAAACATCACACCTTGTCCTGGACTTCCCTTAAGATACCTCACTATACGAAGCACAGCTTCCCAATGCACATCTCTAGGTTCATGCATGACCTTTGACAGTACATGAACAGCATGCATGACCTTTGACAGTACAGTACATCTAAATTGTGCAGGTTCCGCGAACAATGGCCCTTCATCGGAGAGCAATTTTTTATTTGTCTCCATTGGTGTCGATACTTTTTTAGAATCTAACAGCCTTATCTCACTGACAATATCCAAACCATATATCCTACGGGTGATGAAAAAACCATCCGGTCCTCGAGATATTTCTGTGCCAAGAAAATACTTCATCTTACCTAGGTTTTTCATATGGAAACACTTGTTCAAATAATCCTTAAACAAGGGCATAGTCTCTTTATCACTGCAACTTATGATCAAATCATCAATGTACACTAGAACTCTCAGATTAATTGTCCCTCTAATATATGTTTAAAGTGAATAGTTGGAGTAGGACTGCTTGAAACCAAACTTGAGCAGCGCCTGAGACAATTTCAAAAATCAATGGTGTGGTGCCTGTTTAAACCGTACATTGACTTTTTATACGATTTGAATGGATTTTAGTCCAAGCGGTTTCTGGCGAGGTTTTAATGTCGGAGAGTTCCATGATTGATCGAGCTCCGGTGATGATTTTGAACGGTAAATTGGGAATGTAAGAACGCGCTCATTTCATTCAAAAAAAAAAAGCCAAAAACTAAAAAAGCCAAAATCCATGGACTAAGTCCACTGTTTTTGATGCGGTGGCGTTTACACAGAACATATTTACTGACGCTTTTTTTCTTTATCGTGCGACATATTCGTTTACTGACCCTTTTTTTCTTTATCGTGCGACATATTCGTTTTAGTTTGCGATGAGGTGGAGTTCACGCTCTACGATGCGTCTGGGTATTTTTCTAAAAATACCACATAATTAAAATAGTAAGTAGGAAACTATTTAGAGGCAAAACCCGTAGTCTCTTGCCTCATTCTCCTATCAGCCTGAACGGTGGCATAAAAGGCTTACAAAGAAGATCCACCTCGTATTTTAGACTATTTTTTACGATTTTTAGGTTTAGTATTATCTATCTTGGATTTTGCAAGAGTTTTAGAGAGACTAGAGCTTGAGGCTGATCTTTCTATTTGTACTCCATTGAGATAAGATCTTGAACCCCTGTTTTTCTAATCTTTCATTTATTCTATATGATATCTATTTCAGTTGTCTTTTGTTTCAATCGATATGTCTGACTAGATCCATTTGTTAGGTTTAGGGTTTCTCATTAGGGATTTCATTAACTGTTAGATTTAATGACTAGTTATGATTCGAACTTGTTAGTTCTTCATCTAGGATTGCACTTAATGCTTATTTTGGATTAATCACCTAGAATTATGATGTTAGGTTGTTAAAAATTGACATGAAAGTGTAATTTAAGATCTGAACAAATCGTAGTGAGTAAATTAGATAATTGCAAAGAAATTTGGATTAGATAATTTGTGAACATATCGCACCTCCACTTAAGGCTTGTTTAGACTTTAAGATTCACAAAGAAATTTGGTTTCTTGAGTTTGATTCATAGATAGTTCTCGCAACGAAAGTTGGTTATTTATACATTAGTGATTTGAGTTCTACAACCGTTCTTAATTAGATGATGGATTTTACCGGTTTTAGATTGAGTTTGTTAACAATATATTTCTTGAGATAAGAAACTTATAAGTTATTCCTGTGAATATTTTTTAGCAAATAATAATCATAGATATTATCATTACTGAAAATACCACAATATTGACTAATTGAAAAAAAAAAGATAAAGAAATGGACATACTTTATTCTAATATAAGAAGGGGATATTTGATGCAATGGTTCCATTCGTTTCCCTGAAAGATAAAGAAGAACATGTTGTAATATATAATATAAATTTAAGCAAGACAATTAAAAGAAGAGAACAGAGAAAAGTTTAGGAATACTAAAATCTTACTCCTGATTATAAGCTACTAATCTAAACCATACTGGAGTTGTATCTTGTCGCTTATCCATGTTAGATGCTTTTTTGGTGGTCTGCCACAAATGGTTACTCAATTCATTAAAAGCTGGAATTCAAGCCAATATATATATATATTTTTAAAGCCAATATATATTGATAAACGACAAGATACAACTCCAGTATGGTTTAGATTAGTAGTTGCTAATCAGTAGTAAGACTTTCGTATTCCTTAACTTTTCTTTGTTCTCTTCTCTTAATTGTCTTGCTTAAATTTATATCATAGTCTACAACATGACCTTCTTTATCTTTCAAGGATACGAATGCTCCACTGAATCAAACATCCCCTTCTTATATTCAAGTAAAAAGTATGTCCGTTTCTTTAGATTCTTGCAATTAGTCAATATTGTGGTATTTTCAATAATAGTAAAACAAATGATTATGATTAGCTTTTGAATATCCACAGGAACAGCAACTTAAAAGTTTCTTATCTTAAGAAATATATCGTTAAGAAACTCGATCTAAAAAGCGAAGATGAGTTGACTTCATGTTCCTTATATATATTTATTAATCATTGTGTTTCACTTGATAGAATAATAAATACATTTTTTAGCATTTTATAGATTGCATGTAGAATTATACATCACTTATACCTTGTTTATATCGATTACTGACCAAATTTTTATTTATTTATTTGTGTTTTTTCTTGAGTTTAAGTGTGCTTTTAGTCTTTTATTGAGTGTTGACAGGTTTTGGAACGTTCTGGAGTAAAGGAAGAATTTTTGGATCATTCTGGATGATTGGAGATGCAGAACCGTGCAAAAGCGTCAGAAATTTGGCCTCCAATGGAAGACCTCCTACTGTTGGCTCTTCCTAATATTTTGACACAAGCTAAAGGCAGATGTTCGCTTTTATTTCCAAGTTGTTTGAAGGAAATCTAACAGTACTGCGATCGAAAGTTATGGCCAATTTACCGAAGACAGGTCAAACTGGCCCGAAGATGAGTACACCAGTGTAACTCGGGGTAGAGTACCGATAGGTGCTGCTTGAGAACCGATCAGTAAGGAGACAAAAAGCGATTTTGGAAGCTCAAACCTAATCAGATCCGACCAGCAATTATTCTCTTCACTATATTACTTCGCTCCATTATGTTGGTGACAACAAATTTGGAGAGCTACATCACCGCTAGGCCAATTGTGTGTAGCCTCTGTTTTTCTTTCCTAGATCTGTTTCCCGTCCAGTTTATAGTTTTCCTTTTTACAATCCAATGGGCATAACATTTTCCATTACATAAATTTCACATTTAAACAAACAATAAACTTGGAGACTAAAATCTTATGAAGCACACAAATAACATAAAAATAAAGAGTCAAAATATTCTTTCTTCTTTAACCCTTGGTTAATAGAATATATAATATTCTTAAAATCCTTGTAGATATTCGTTGTTAGTATAGTTCATAATATCTCGGATTATCCCTCATGTTAATGTAACGTTTCATTCTATATATTCAATGGTAAATAGAGAAACTCTTCATGGGAGATTTTTCTAAACTTTCATGGTATCAAAGCATAGCTCTTTAGTCTAAAATTGATTCTTTCTTTTCTTCTCACTGGGTCTCTTTTCTTCCCTTCTATTTTCATTCTATTATTTGCTTTCTTTCTCCTCTTCTGATACCATGGCTGCCAATATTTGTAAAGTCTTTAATATACTAAATTATTATCCGTGTGTTGTGCAGAGTTTCAAGATTAAGTTGTTATAAAAAGTTAGTAAACTAAATAAAAATATTATTATGAACAATTAATTAATAATATAATTATTTTAAATTGTATACTATATATATATATATTTATATATTTATATATTTATATATTTACTATTAATGAAAATATATTTAATAAAGTTATAAACAACATAGGATAGTTCGCCCTATAGACTTTCTCTCTCGGGCCTGAAGACCAGGAACCGCCGACAAAGTTTCTCCCATCCAAGATGAATCTTTTCCACCAGCGCTCTTCCGATCAGATCTTCTTGGTTCTGCCGACTTTGCTTCACCCGCGGAGCAACTGGATCAGCCGGATCAGTCATATATGCTCAATCTCTGTGTCAAAGCCCAATATCCCATCTCGCGTTTGTTCATGTCGCTTGTTGTAGCCCGAAAGGACCTCTGTATACAAGAATTTTTCAAGGAAGCTCCTTCCTTTCCTTCGATGGGACCTGTCTCTTCGGCGTTTCTCGATACCTCTACTTTCAATCGCCAGCTCTTTGCTTCAAGTTCAAGATTAACCTGTGGCGTTTTTCAATTGTGGTTGTGATGGGCCATTTTTCAGCTTTTCATTTATTGACCTGGGTTAGCCCATTAAATTTCAGGTGCCATTTCCTCAATCCAAATATTTTTAGATCATAATTTATATTCATCAAATCAATTACTAAGACCATTCTAGCATTTACTGTTTTGGGTTTCTACTAAAATACATAAGAAATTGGTTGGACCTTCTTGGTATGACAAAAAATATTTTTCCTATGGATATTTTGGTATGAAATAAAATATTTTTCCTATGGATATTTTGGTATGAAATTGATCAAAAAATTTCTTTGATTTTCAATTCTTTGTTTCTTATCAAACTTTCTATTCGTTTTTCTTACGAAAAATCGTACAAAAGTTTTACCAATCTCAATTTCCTATGGGAAATTTTTTACGATATAAGCTTTAGGAAATAGAGCAGTTTCTTGTAGTACTGAAATACATATCACAAGATCTCCAATAGTTGTTGGAAAAATACCATGGCTGTCTACCACAGTCCATATTTCTTCATTCCCGTGTCTTACAAGATCTAAACGATGGGAAGCAGTTGTGAGTCTAAACTAAGAGGTGGGAGAGGAGTGAAAACTTTTGAGGCAGAGCCTAATCAAATCTTGGACATGGCTGCAATATCAGTCGAAATGAAAGCTGTTTTGACAGAACTACGTAGTCACATTGTTGAGGTAAATATCCGCAAAGTGTGTTGTGTCTTTTATGAAAATGATGTTGGGCACATTATTTGGTGCCATCAGATCTCTCTTTCACTTACCTCGGCTTTGAAGCTTGTTTACATGTACATATCTATCTCCTTCTCAACGATATGCATTACTCAAATAGAGTTATTTTACCAAAGATACTTGGCCAAACATTATTATCCCATATTCCCTTTGGACTTTTAGATCACGATGTTGATTTTTTTTTAACTATATTTGAACGCCCCGACCGCCATCATCCGTGGGCACCCACGCCTCATTCCTTGCATCAGTAGAAGCATTGATAGATTATCCCAACCGACACGTTTGCTTCTCCACAATCAACAAAATAACTTTTTATCCAGCGATGGTTACGGATAACTCTTGGTGTATGTAGATATGTAGTGGGGAAGAACAGACCCTGGAGATGACATAGAGAATGTCTGTAACGCCCGTCTCCCAAAAAGGGATTATTGACAAAATTTATATATATGGGATATATATATATACATCAAAACGTCTTTGATCCGAATAAATCTGTGTAAGAGAGATTATCGCTTTAAGTTAATTCCGTTGGCCTCGGGAATGGAGTTCTCGAAGTGAGATGACGGGGTGAAAAAGAGGGGTCAAGAATCAATTTTCGAGCCGGATCGATCGATCGTGATTTTTCTTTGGTTGGTCTGGATCGACCGATCCGGCTATGGGATCGACCGATCCAGCTGTAAGAGGATCGACCGATCCTGCTATGGGATCGACCGATCCTGACTGTCGGCAGAGTTGTTAAACTCGACTTTTCTCTTTAAAAACGTGGTTTTGGGGTAGAGGAAAAGGGGAGTTTTGTTCTGAGCTTTCAGAGGACGAAATTGAGGGAGAAAGAAGAGAGAGAGAGGTGGAAGAAAAGAGTTTGTGTGTTAATCTAAGAGAGAAAGAGAGAATTGGAGGTTGAGTTGAGTTGGAGCTTGGAGGAGTTGGAGTTCGAGCTGGTGGAGCTTCGTGGAGGAGAAGAAGTCAGTCTAGGCTTGTGGAGTGGTTCTTGAGCTAGAATCCGTCAGCAATCAAGGTGAGTGCGTGACCATGGGCTGGACTAAGCTTGTAGAGCATTTGATTTCGGTTTTGATGCTTGTTTGATAGATTTGGTTAGATTCATAGAGTTTTGTGGATTGTTCCTTGTGTCCTTGAGTTGGGTATTGATGTATTACCTTTAGGATTCAAGTTTGTGGTGTTTTAGAAGTTGTTGTCCTCAATTCTACTTGGTAGAAGTCGAATCCGTGTGTTGCAGGGGGCTAGGATCGATCGATCCCGGCTAGGAACGATCGATCCCAAGCTGTTGTTTGGCCGATCAGAGTAAGCATGGATCGGACGATCCATGCTTGGATCGACCGATCCGGGTAAGTGGGGATCGGACGATCCATGCTTGGATCGACCGATCCAGTGGTCGATGGTTGGTCGATCCGGGTAGGGGTGGATCGATCGATCCATGCTTGGATCGATCGATCCAGTTGGGTCTGGTGTGATTTTTGGTTCGTAGCATCGTGTGTCGTGTCCGGTTTGGTGCGGGCATTGTGTGGTTCTACTTGCTTGTGTGTATAGCTCGTAGATGGGAGGATCGCCTCACTAAGTATTTATGATAATACTTACGCATCTCTGTGTGTGTTTGATGCAGGTAAAGATAAAGTGTGATCGTGGAATCAAGGCTATGAGGAGGAGGATGATTAGGACTCGTGTTGCTGTTTTATGTTGTTAAGTTTAATAAGCGAGTCTTATTTGTAATGCTTAAGTTGTTAGAAACCTTTGTGTGTGTATTATGATTTTCGTATTAAATGTTATCGTTTGTGCGTTAATTTCGTGGTTGTGGATCCGTTTGATAATTAATGGTATGAGACATTAATTATCGTGGTTTAAAAAAAAAAAAACGGGTCGGGTCGTTTCAATTTGGTATCAGAGCGTATACGGTTCTAGGACGAATTAGAATTGTTTGAGTGTAGAGTCTTAGAATCATCCTCTCCGAGCCTTCAAGTGATTCCACAGTGAGTTGTGTTTTTATTGAATTTTGTTTCAGTTGTTTTGGGTTTTTAGTATCTGCTTTTGAAAGTGTAGATGGCTAGAGGAGCTGGAGGTCGTGGCCGTGGCCGTGGTAGGGGCCGAGGTCGTGTTCCAGTGGTGGGTTTGGGAGAGGCACAGAGTGCCACGGTTGAGCAAGGCGGAGTTTTGCATACGGGTCCGTTGGGGTCTGAGGGTGCGGCCGGTGAGAGTGCCGGTGAGGCTGGAGTTCCAGCAGGTGCTGCGGGTGTGGCAGCAGATGATGCTCAGGCCCAGGATGCCCGTATTGCGGAACTGTTGACCTTGCTGTTGGAGCGGTATCCAGAGAGGGTAGCGGTACAAGCTCCAGTTGTGCCACCAGTAGTTGAGGCACAGCCGAGAGTTGTGGTTGAGGAGGAGCTCCCATCCTATCATAGGATGATGGAGCAGATGCAGAGGATGGGCACTACGTTCTTTCTGGGTGGTGTCGGTCCTGAGGAGGCTAATATGTGGAGGTCCCGGTTGGAGCGGAACTTCCAGTTCTGTAGGTGTCCAGAGGGATACCGAGTCGACTTGGCAGTTCATCACTTGGATGGTGATGCACATCTGTGGTGGACGAGTGTAGTCGCCAGGAGAGGTCCGGTGGAGTTGACTTGGAGAGATTTTGTGGGGGAGTTTAACTCCAAATACTTTCCGCAGGAGGCAGTAGACCGGTTGGAGGCGAGGTTTTTGAGTCTGACTCAGGGGGACCGGACTGTACGGGAGTTTGAGACAGAGTTCAACCGGCTTTCCATTTATGCTGGTCGAGTCATGGAGGGGGAGCAGGCCCGAGTGCGACGGTTTATGATAGGCTTGCGGCCTGAGTTGAGGACCCGTTGCCTTGGTAAGTTGTTTGGCACTTTGGGAGAGTTGGTTGAGTTGGCCGCATCTATAGAGGATGGTCTGAGGGAGGAGGTAGTATCGTCTACTTTGAGTTTCCAAGCCAAGAAGATGCAGCAGCAATCAGGGTCGAGTAAGGGGAGTAGGCAGGTGGCAGGACAGAAGAGGAAGTGGGGAGGCACTTCTGGAGGTACTCAGAGTGGTCCAGGATGCTTCGGGTGTGGAAGCAAGGATCACAAGATTGCGAGTTGTCCCTCGAGGAGTGCAGGACGTGGAGACCCTGTGAGGAGTAGCCAGAGTGGCCAGGGATATTTTGGGTGTGGAAGTATGGATCACAGGGTGGCCAACTGTCCACAGAAGGGAGAGGTCCTTTCAGATACCCGGGTGTGCTTCCATTGCAAGGAAGTGGGGCATATCAAGCCCAAATGCCCTAAGTTGCAGCAGGGAGGGGTAGCAGTAGCACCGTCGAGTAGGCAGAGTGCGGTGGCACCTCGGGTTTACACCGTCGAGGAGGCAGTTGAGGGGAGTGCTGGACTGCAGATGGTGCCAGCCACAGCACCACCGATCAGGCAGATAGCACCTGCGCCTCGGGTGTATTCCATCGCGGAGACGGGAGAGCCGAGCTCCAGGCCGTTCACAGGTACTTCTTAGACTTATCCGTGTTAAATTCTTTCGGTTATAAAACTTTCTGTCTCCGTGAGGGGTGGTTAAGGTTCTCGGCACATGGGTATGTGCAGGGACCTTATTTGTGGGAGGTGTTGAATCCCATGTGTTATTTGATTCCGGGGCATCGCATTGCTTTGTCACTCCGGAATTGGCCGAGAAGGCCAAATTGCGAGGCAAACACAATGAGCCATTGGGTTTTGTAAAGGTTGCGGGAGGGAAGTTTCTATCTATTCTTGGTCGAGTTAGAGGCGTGGATGTTCAAGTAGCCGGAGAGTCTATGCCAGCGGATTTGATCATATGCTCAGTGGAATTGTATGACGTCATTTTGGGCATGGATTGGCTCAGTAAGTACATCGCACATCTAGACTGTCGACGCGGGCGTGTAATTTTCGAGAGGGAGAGGCAGAGGTTGGTTTATCAGGGAGTGAGACCAACTTCCGGGAGTCTCGTAATATCAGTCATTCAGGCGGAGAGCATGATCGAGAGGGGTTATGAGGCTTATCTGGTGACCATCATTACCCCTGAGACTGTTGGAGATCTGGAGGTTAGAGATATTCGGGTTGTTCAGGATTTCCAGGATGTGTTTCAGTCGCTGCGGGGATTGCCGCCGTCACGGTCAGATCCTTTCACGATTGAGTTGGAACCCGGAACAACGCCAATATCTAAGACACCGTATAGGAT
This sequence comes from Barbarea vulgaris, assembly GCA_963667165.1. Classification (NCBI taxonomy): domain Eukaryota; kingdom Viridiplantae; phylum Streptophyta; class Magnoliopsida; order Brassicales; family Brassicaceae; genus Barbarea; species Barbarea vulgaris. The sequence goes on along the minus strand of OY763890.1, from coordinate 24,542,554 downwards.
GGCTCCAGCAGAGATGGCAGAACTGAAGAAGCAGCTGGAGGAGTTGTTGAGTAAGGGTTTTATCAGGCCGAGTACTTCACCATGGGGAGCACCGGTGTTGTTTGTGAAGAAGAAGGATGGTAGTTTCCGGTTGTGTATCGATTACCGGGGACTTAACCGAGTCACTGTGAAGAACAAGTATCCTCTTCCACGGATTGATGAGTTGTTGGATCAGTTGAGAGGGGCTACTTGGTTCTCCAAGATAGACTTGGCTTCTGGATACCATCAGATTCGGATTGGTGAGGAGGATATCCGGAAGACAGCTTTCAGATCGAGGTATGGGCATTATGAGTTTGTGGTGATGCCTTTTGGGTTGACGAATGCACAAGCCGCGTTCATGAGATTGATGAACAGTGTGTTCCAAGAGTATTTGGATGAATTCGTGATCATTTTTATTGATGATATCTTGGTGTATTCGAAAAATCCTGAGGAGCATGAGGAACATCTGAGAGTTGTCCTGGAAAAGCTACGAGAGCATAAGTTGTTTGCTAAGTTGAGTAAGTGTAGCTTTTGGCAGAGGGAGATTGGATTTTTGGGTCACATTGTTTCCGAGGAGGGAGTTTCAGTAGACCCAGAAAAGATTCAGGCCATCAGAGATTGGCCGAGGCCAAGGAATGCCACGGAGATCAGGAGTTTCCTTGGTTTGGCAGGTTATTATCGGAGGTTCGTCAAGGTTTTGCGAGTATGGCTAAGTCTTTGACAAAGCTGACAGGAAAGGATGTTCCTTTCGTTTGGTTTCCAGAGTGTGAGGAGAGTTTCGCGAACCTGAAGACGATGCTGACTAGTACACCAGTGTTGGCACTGCCCGAGCCGGGTGAGCCTTATGTGGTGTATACGGATGCCTCGAGAGTTGGCCTTGGTTGGGTGTTGATGCAGCGGGGAAAGGTGATTGCCTATGCTTCGAGGCAGTTGAGGAAGCATGAGGGCAACTACCCTACCCATGATCTTGAGATGGCTACGGTGGTGTTTGCCTTAAAGATTTGGAGGTCTTATCTGTATGGCGGGAAGGTTCAGGTATTCACAGATCATAAGAGCCTGAAGTATTTGTTCACTCAGCCCGAGTTGAATTTAAGGCAGAGACGTTGGATGGAGTTAGTGGCAGATTATGATCTGGAGATAGCCTACCATCCTGGTAAAGCAAATTTGGTTGCTGATGCCCTGAGTCGCAAGCGAGTATCTTCGGCTAGCGAGCGGGACATGGAGTCCTTGGTGTGCGAGATTAGCACGTTGAGGTTGTGTGCTATATCTCAGGAACCGTTTGGCTTGGAGGCGACTAATCAGGCAGATCTTTTGAGCAGGGTTCGGTTGGCTCAGGAAAAAGATGAAGAGTTGATTAAGGCCTCTATAGCAGAGGGTTCAGAGTATCATGTCTCAGCTAATGGGACTATCCTTGTGCATGGGCGGGTATGTGTACCCAAGGATGAGGAGTTGAAGCGAGAGATTCTGAGTGAGGCTCATGCGAGCAAGTTTTCGATTCACCCAGGAGCGACTAAGATGTACCGTGATCTGAAATGGTATTATCATTGGGTCGGGATGAAAAGGGATGTTGCTAACTGGGTCGCAGCGTGCGATGTGTGCCAGTTAGTGAAGGCAGAGCATCAGGTTCCGAGCGGGCTGTTGCGGAGTTTACCCATTCCCGAGTGGAAGTGGGATATGATTACGATGGATTTCGTAGTAGGGTTACATGTTTCTCGGACCAAGGATGCTATTTGGGTCATTGTTGATCGATTGACCAAGTCGGCGCATTTTCTAGCCATTAAGAAAACCGATGGAGCTACGGTTCTGGCTAGGAAGTATGTGCAGGAGATAGTGAGACTTCATGGAGTACCGGTGAGTATAGTGTCAGACCGGGACCCTAAGTTCACTTCGAAGTTCTGGAAGGCATTCCAGGAAGAGATGGGCACTAGGGTGCACTTAAGTACGGCATATCACCCTCAGACGGATGGGCAGTCCGAGAGGACCATCCAGACTCTTGAGGACTTGCTGAGGATGTGTGTGCTTGACTGGGGTGGTCATTGGGTGGACCACTTGAGCTTGGCAGAGTTTGCTTACAATAATAGCTACCAGGCAAGCATTGGGATGGCCCCATACGAGGCACTCTATGGGAGGCCATGTCGTACACCCTTGTGTTGGACCCAGGTGGGGGAGAGGAGTATGTTGGGTGCGGATTTTGTTCAGGAAACTACGGAGAAGATCCGAGTTTTGAAACTAAACATGAAGGAAGCCCAAGATCGGCAAAAGAGTTATGCCGATAAGAGGAGAAAAGACCTCGAGTTTGAGGTGGGAGATAGGGTATATCTCAAGATGGCATTGTTGCGGGGTCCGAACAGATCCATTACTGAGACTAAGTTGAGTCCGAGGTATTTGGGTCCGTTCAAAATTATTGAGAGAGTTGGTCCGGTTGCATATCGGTTGGAGCTACCGGAGGTTATGCGAGCACTTCACAAGGTCTTCCATGTGTCGATGCTGAAGAAATGCTTACGTAAGGATGAGGAGGTATTGGAAGAAATTCCGACAGATCTTCAGCCTAATATGACCGTTGAGGCGAGACCTTTGAGGATTCTCGAGAGGAGGGTCAAAGAGCTTCGTCGGAAGAGGATTCCAATGATGAGGGTGTTATGGGATTGTGACGGTGTGCAGGAAGAGACTTGGGAACCAGAGGCAAGGATGGAAACGAGATTTAAAAAGTGGTTCGAGAAGCAAGCTGAGGCTTGAGTTTCCAGTGATGGTTTCTAAGTTCACATTTTGAGTTGTATGCATGTTGTATACGATGAATATTATGAGGAATTGAATAAGAGGAGTATCTTATGAGTTTATAACTTGTGATGTCATGTGAGTAAAGAAAAGTTTATTAGATTATAAACTGGAAGTATTCTTCGAACAAGGATAAATGGAATGCCCTGAGTGAGTGGATATACCATAAGATAACATGTGTAGTGGTTATAGGATTGGTTGATATTCCGGGATGGGAATATGGTTGGTGAGTGTCACCATGTGATGAGGTGTGTGGACTCTGTGAGATAGATTCGGTCGGACATGCTTATAGACGTTAGACTTGCTTGCTCCAAGGACTTGTGAGTCCTGAGAGTGGGAGTGGTATGAGTGTGATACCCTTAGCTTGAAGGACTTTGTGACCTGAGAGTGCGAGTGGTATGGTTGCTATACCCAGAGCTCGAAGGGCTGACGAGTCCTGAGAGTGGGAGTGGTATAGATTGGATGCCGATAACTTGCAGGACTTTGTGGCCTGTAAGAGAGAGTGGCATGAGGTACCCAGAGCCCAGAGTGCATTGCACAGAGGGTGGGAGTGGTACAAGTATGAGTTGGGAGCAGTGTATGTCTATAACGTGCGTATAAGCATAACGGTTGAATAGAGATCTCGAGAGTGGTTGGGTTGTGACTTGGGAATGAATCGTGTTTCTAGTTAAACTTGTTAAGGGAAAATGAGATAAGTGGTTTGATCGGATGGCTCATGAGCAGTTCTATGCGGTAAATCTGATTCTCGAACGTATGGTACTTGTTTGTTTTATTACGTTCGACATGAGGAATCGCTAAAAAGAATGGCTAAGTACTAAAAGCTATCTTATCTAATTCTTGTCGAAAGTTCTCTGAAGCAAGTTGACGCTAGAGGGTTCGCGGGATTGTTGGGTAGGTAGAGTTGTATGGTCGGGTTGACCATGAGAGGGTAGGGATCGTTGCGACGATGGTGTGTTGAGTTTATAGCGGATTGAACTGTGTCTAAGGATTCGAGGACGAATCCAGTTTGGTGGGGGAGAATTGTAACGCCCGTCTCCCAAAAAGGGATTATTGACAAAATTTATATATATGGGATATATATATACATCAAAACGTCTTTGATCCGAATAAATCTGTGTAAGAGAGATTATCGCTTTAAGTTAATTCCGTTGGCCTCGGGAATGGAGTTCTCGAAGTGAGATGACGGGGTGAAAAAGAGGGGTCAAGAATCAATTTTCGAGCCGGATCGATCGATCGTGATTTTTCTTTGGTTGGTCTGGATCGACCGATCCGGCTATGGGATCGACCGATCCAGCTGTAAGAGGATCGACCGATCCTGCTATGGGATCGACCGATCCTGACTGTCGGCAGAGTTGTTAAACTCGACTTTTCTCTTTAAAAACGTGGTTTTGGGGTAGAGGAAAAGGGGAGTTTTGTTCTGAGCTTTCAGAGGACGAAATTGAGGGAGAAAGAAGAGAGAGAGAGGTGGAAGAAAAGAGTTTGTGTGTTAATCTAAGAGAGAAAGAGAGAATTGGAGGTTGAGTTGAGTTGGAGCTTGGAGGAGTTGGAGTTCGAGCTGGTGGAGCTTCGTGGAGGAGAAGAAGTCAGTCTAGGCTTGTGGAGTGGTTCTTGAGCTAGAATCCGTCAGCAATCAAGGTGAGTGCGTGACCATGGGCTGGACTAAGCTTGTAGAGCATTTGATTTCGGTTTTGATGCTTGTTTGATAGATTTGGTTAGATTCATAGAGTTTTGTGGATTGTTCCTTGTGTCCTTGAGTTGGGTAATGATGTATTACCTTTAGGATTCAATTTTGTGGTGTTTTAGAAGTTGTTGTCCTCAATTCGACTTGGTAGAAGTCGAATCCGTGTGTTGCAGGGGGCTAGGATCGATCGATCCCGGCTAGGAACGATCGATCCCAAGCTGTTGTTTGGCCGATCAGAGTAAGCATGGATCGGACGATCCATGCTTGGATCGACCGATCCGGGTAAGTGGGGATCGGACGATCCATGCTTGGATCGACCGATCCAGTGGTCGATGGTTGGTCGATCCGGGTAGGGGTGGATCGATCGATCCATGCTTGGATCGATCGATCCAGTTGGGTCTGGTGTGATTTTTGGTTCGTAGCATCGTGTGTCGTGTCCGGTTTGGTGCGGGCATTGCGTGGTTCTACTTGCTTGTGTGTATAGCTCGTAGATGGGAGGATCGCCTCACTAAGTATTTATGATAATACTTACGCATCTCTGTGTGTGTTTGATGCAGGTAAAGATAAAGTGTGATCGTGGAATCAAGGCTATGAGGAGGAGGATGATTAGGACTCGTGTTGCTGTTTTATGTTGTTAAGTTTAATAAGCGAGTCTTATTTGTAATGCTTAAGTTGTTAGAAACCTTTGTGTGTGTATTATGATTTTCGTATTAAATGTTATCGTTTGTGCGTTAATTTCGTGGTTGTGGATCCGTTTGATAATTAATGGTATGAGACATTAATTATCGTGGTTTAAAAAAAAAAAACGGGTCGGGTCGTTTCAATGTCAAACTTATCATAACGGAATGCCCTACCAGCACACATAAGGAAACATCAAACCAACAAAGTCAAGGAGCAAAGAAACCCCATGTGGTTCACATTTCACTTCGACCCATATGAAACATGCTGAAGGCTCAATTAAAGCAAAAGTGAAGCTAAAGGAACCCTCTATACCACTCCAATTTCAGAATCATCCCTCATACGGAGTTGAAAGAAAAAGGCAAAGAAGTTATGAAGGAGAATCAAAGCAATGCATTCGTTCTTCAAGACATCAATAGAGGAAGACCTACCGCAGATAGGAGATGCCTCAAACCATTGAGTGCAGAAAAGCTAAGGGAGCAACAAATCCCTGAACTAATGGCTATCAAGTGTAAATCTCATCTATGTCAAGTTAAAGACATTAAACAAATGTTTAATGGGAGGCAACCCATTGCTATGTTTTTAGATTACTTTTATTTCATTTTTCTTTGTTAGTTTTCAGGTTTTAGTTTCAGGTTTTGTATAATAAAATAGAAAACAAAAGAAAAGGGGAAGAAGAAGGACAACCCGGAGCCGGAACTAGGAACCAAGCTCTTGAGCTCCATAAAGAGTCCCTATAGCGCCAAAAAAGCCATCCAATGCTCTAGCGGGGCCTCTAGGAGTGCTAGAGGTAGCCCTGGTCTGTCCAGCTCCAACATGCTTCAGACATCATGTATTTCATTAGGTAAGTCTCATTTAGTTTAGCTCTCATCTATTACTAATGGTTTTACACTATTGTTTCAGAAAACTCAAAAACATAAAATATACAGTGAAACCTCTATAAATTAATACGTCACTAAATTAATATTTTTTTCCTGTCCCAAATTGATATTTTGACCCAAATATCACCTCTATAAATTAATAAACACGATAAATTAATAAAATTTCATCAAATACCTTGGTCCCCATATTATTAATTTATAGAGGTTTTACTTGCGAAAAAATGAATTGAGAGGTATAATATCTAGGTATAACTCTACCTGCAATCCATAAAATGCTTTAAAATGTATTAATTATTCTATCAAGTGAAACACAATGTATTTAAGAAAGATAAGGAACAAGAATTCACCTCATCTTCGCTTTTTAGATTGAGTTTGTTAACAATACATTTCTTGAGATAAGAAACTTATAAGTTATTCCTGTGAATATTATTCAGCAAATAATAATCATATATATTATCATTACTGAAAATACCACAATATTGACAAATTGAAAAAAAAAAAAAAAGATAAAGAAATGGACAAACTTTATTCTAATATAAGAAGGGGATATTTGATGCAATGGTTCCATTTATTTCCCTGAAAGATAATGAAGAACATGTTGTAATATATAATATAAATTTAAGCAAGACAATTAAAAGAAGAGAACAGAGAAAAGTTTAGGAATACTAAAGTCTTACTCCTGATTAGAAGCTACTAATCTAAACCATACTGGAGTTGTATCTTGTCGCTTATCCATGTTAGATGCTTTTTTGGTGGTCTGCCACAAATGGTTATTCAATTCATTAAAAGCTGGAATTCAAGCCAATATATATTGATAAACGACAAGATACAACTCCTGTATGGTTTAGATTAGTAGTTGCTAATCAGTAGTAAGACTTTCGTATTCCTTAACTTTTCTTTGTTCTCTTCTCTTAATTGTCTTGCTTCAATTTATATCATAGTCTACAACATGACCTTCTTTAATTATCTTTCAAGGATACGAATGCACCACTGCATCAAACATCCCCTTCTTATATTCAAGTAAAATGTATGTCCGTTTCTTTAGATTCTTGCAATTAGTCAATATTGTGGTATTTTCAATAATGATAAAATAAATGATTATTATTAGCTTTTGAATATCCACAGGAACAGTAACTTAAAAGTTTCTTATCTTAAGAAATATATCGTTAAGAAACTCGATCTAAAAAGCGAAGATGAGTTGACTTCATGTTCCTTATATATTTTTATTAATCATTGTGTTTCACTTGATAGAATAATAAAGACATTTTTTAGCATTTTATAGATTGCATGTAGAATTATACGTCACTTATACCTTTATTTGATTACTGACCAAATTGTTATTTATTTATTTGTGCCTTTTCTTGAGTTTAAGTGTGCTTTTGGTGTCTTTTAGTCTTTTATTGAGTGTTGACAGGTTTTGGAACGTTCTGGAGTAAAGGAAGAATTTTTGGATCATTCTGGATGATTGGAGATTAAGGACTGTGCAAAAGTGTCAGAAATTTTGCCTCCGATGGAAGACCTCCTACCGTTGGCTCTTCCTAATATTTTGACACAAGCTAAAGGCGGATGTTTGCTTTTATTTCCAAGTTGTTTGAAGGAAATCTAACAGTGCGATCGAAAGTTATGGCCAATTTACCGAAGACAGGTCAAACTGGCTCGAAGATGAGTACGCCAGTGTAACTCGGGGTAGAGTACTGATAGGTGCTGCTTGAGAACCGATCAGTAAGGAGACAAAACGCGATTTTGGAAGCTCAAACCTAATCAGAACCGACCAATTATTCTCTTCACTATATCACTTCGCTCCATTATGTTGATGACAACAAATTTGGAGAGCTATATCACCGCTAGGCCAATTGTGTGTACCCTCTGGTTTTCTTTCCTAGATATGTTTCCCGCCCATTTTATAGTTTTCCTTTTTACAATCCAATGGGCATAACATTTCCCATTACATAAATTTCACATTTACACAAACAATAAACTTGGAGATTAAAATATTATGAAGCACACAAATAACATAAAGATAAAGAGTGAAAATATTTTTTCTTCTTTAACCCTTGGTTAATAGAATATAGATTATTCTAAAAATCCTTGTAGATATTCCTTGTTAGTATAGTTCCTAATATCTCGGATTATCCCTCATGTTAATGTAAGGGTTCATTCTATATATTCAATGGTAAATAGAGAAACTCTTCAAGGGAGATTTTCCTAAACTTTCATGGTATCAGAGCATAGCTCTTTAGTCTAAAATCGATTATTTCTTTTCTTCTCACTTTTCTTCCCTCTGCATCTTTTCTATTTTCATTCTATTCTTTGCTTTCTTTCTCCTCTTCTGATACCATGGCTGCCGATATTTGTAAAGTCTTTAATATACTAAACTATTACCCGTGTGTTGTGCAGAGTTTCAAGATTAAGTTGTTATAAAAAGTTAGTAAACTAAATAAAAATACTATTATGAATAATTAATTAATAATATAATTATTTTAAATTGTATACAATATATATATATATATATATATATATATATATATATTTTACTATTAATGAAAATATATTTGATAAAGTTATAAACAACATAGGATAGTTCGCCCTAGAGACTTTCTCTCTCGGGCCTGAAGACCGAGGCACCGCCGACAAAGCTTCTCCCATCCAAGATGAATCTCTTCCACCAGCTCTCTTCCGATCAGATCTTCTTGGTTCTGCCAACTTTGCTTCACCCGCGGAGCAACTGGATCAGCCGGATCAGTCATATATGCTCCATATCCGTGTCAAAGCCCAATATCCCATCTCGCGTTTGTTCACGTCGCTTGTTGTAGCCCAAAAGGACCTCTGTATACAAGAATTTTTCCAGGAAGCTTCTTTCTTTCCTTCGATGGGACCTGTCCCTTCGGCGTTTCTCGATACCTCTACTTTCAATCGCCAACACTTTGCTTCAAGTTCAAGATTAACCTGTGGCGTTTGTCAATTATGGTTGTGATGGGCCATCTTTCAGCTTTTCATTTATTGACCTGGGTGAGACAATTAAATTTCAGGTACCATTTCCTCAATCCAAATATTTTTAGATCATAATTTATATTCATCAAATCAACTACTACGACCATTCTAGGATTTACTGTTTTGCGTTTCTACCAAAATACATAAGAAATTGGTTGGACCTTCTTGGTATGACAAAAAGTATTTTTCTAATGGATATTTTGGTATGAAATTAATTTCTTTTATTTTCAATTCTTTGTTTCTTATCAAACTTTCTATTCATTTTTCGTACGAAAAATCCTACAGAAGTTTTGCCAATCTCGATTTTGTATGGGAAATTTCTTACGATATAAGCTTTAGGAAATATAGCAGTTTCTTGTAGTGTGAAATACATGTTACAAGATCTCCAATAGTTGTTGGAAAATTACAATGGCTGTCAACCACAGTCCATATTTCTTAATCCCCCTGTCTTACAAGATCAAAACGATGGGAAGCAGTTGTGAGTCTAAACTAAGAAGCGGGAGAGGAGTGAAATCTTTTGAGGCAGAGCCTAATAAAATCTTGGACATGGCTGCAATATCAGTCGAAATGAAAGCAGTTTTGACAGAACTATGTAGTCACATTGTTGAGGTAAATATCCTCAAAGTGTGTTGTGTCTTTTATGAAAATGATGTTGGGCACGTTATTTGGTGCCATCAGATCTCTCTTTCACTTACCTCGGCTTTGAAGCTCGTTCACATGTACATATCTATCTCCTTCTCAACGAGAATAATATCGTATTTATGCATTACTCAAATAGAGTTATTTTACCAAAGATACTTGGCCAAACATTATTATCTCATATCCCCTTTGGACTTTTAGATCACGATGATGATTTTTTTTTAACTATATTTTAACTCCCCGACCACCATCATCCGTGGGCACCCACGCCTCATTCCTTGCATCAGTAGTAGCATTGATAGATTATCCCAACCGACATGTTTGCTTCTCCATAATCAACAAAATAACATTTTATCCAGCAATGGTTACGGATAACTCATGGTGTATGTAGATATGTAGTGGGGAGGAACAGACCCTGGAGATGACATAGAGAATGACATACTTATCATAACGGAATGCCCTACCAGCAAACATAAGGAAACATCAAACCAACAAAGTCAAGGAGAAAAGAAACCCCATATGGTTCACATTTCACTTCCACCCATATGAAACATTGATACGATTCTGGGTGGAGAATCGTGTCCCAATCTCTCACCGTAAGCTAAGATGACAAGTTTATACTCCAGGCTTGAGCAGCAAGCTGTTCTGGAGTTTCGATGGGAGGATAGACGCCACGAGAGGATGCGGAAGGCCTCTTGATAAGTCTCGTTCGAACAATCTAATCACTAGAATTGTTCTTGGGTTTCTGATTCAAATCACTCGAAAGAGAAAAGAGATTTTGATTAAAAAGTTGCTTAAGAATTACATAAGAGTCTCAGAGAATATAAAGAAGAGAGGAGACGAAGAGGAGAAGAAAGGAGGAGCGGAGGGAGTTAATGCTCGGTGAGTTTCGAGACATGCCTTGGAAACTCACCAAAGACCAACTCAAAATAAACACACAACTGAAGTCTCACGCAAATAAAAACTCTCAGACATAAGTTTAAAATTCAAATAACTAAAATAGAAATAAGATAGAAAGAAAAGAGATAGACGGTCTGCGCCAAATAATCTCAAGACGGCCGAACTAGGTCGGACCAATGCCAAGCAAAGATGAACCTATGGACCACGAACCTCATTAAAAACCTTCCTTTGGAAAACCACTTGGGAAAAACCAAAGGCAAGGGAAAAAGAGTGTAAGTGAGCCATAGGGCTTGACACTAATCTTCCCGGACATGAACCATGACCAAGGTGGCTGCGGTATCACTTGCGTCCGAGTGACCCCTTTGAACCAAAGCTTGACGTAGCAAGGCTCCAACTGCATGAATGAGTTCCTTAGTCCTAGAACAAGTCTTAGAACCAACTAGCACTTCCTTGGCCGAACAAGAACGCGTCCTAGCTCCACATGGATCATCCGGAACTTCCTTCTCGACCGGTCCAAACATTTCCTCGACCGGGTCTAACATTTCTTCGGCCATCGGCTGTTCATCCTGGTTGCTATCCATTCTCGCATCAGGCTCCCCCAGTTGAAAAGGATTTGTCCTCAAATCCGGAGTACCTGCCACAAACAACATTAACTTAGAAGCATCAAAAGGATAAAACAAAAGGGACTTAGCTCGAAAGCGAAAAGAAAAGAAATGAGTATTGTCGAGAATCCTCAAGAGAGGTTCAGCTTCATGGTGGCATCCTTGGTGAGCTTTGATCAGAACATTCATCTTCACACGAGCAGATACTTGGGAAATGTTCAGCTCCTTTGTCAAAACAACTCCAATTCCAGTCCTTGCAAGGAAATCGGAAGAGCAAGCTTCTAGATCTGGTGGCTCCTCCTTTGTACCTGCAATTTTTTTAACAGCTTTGGCAAAGAGCAAGTGTGTTATCACAGTCATGGAAGTACCATAAAGAGATAAACACTTCTTAGTTTGATTCAAAACATTATCCTTGTCAAGTTCTTCTTTTTCATGCATCTTAATACAAGAGTTTTGTTCTGAATATTCTTTGAATAATCCTAAACTCTTCTCAATGATTTCTGGATGAAATAAACTCATACATACAGACCTTAAATCATGAGAAAACAAACGGGATAAAGAAAAACTTACCTGATTCAAGTCCTGGGTATATTTTGTGTTTAATACGGTAAATGCAAGTGGTGTTGGATCCGGGGGTTCTTCTTGGTTCAGGGCATTGTTGGTGACCATCTCGTACTCTCTAGAGGTGTCTAAAAACTCTCCTGGTCGCCAATGATAGGTTAAGAATGATCCAGATGATGAAAGATCCATTTTAGGCTCCACGGGAAACTTTTGAAGTGATGTGATCCAAAACTCGAACGGTATAGGTCTTGAACGTTCTAGATAGTCTCCAGGTCTCCAAATGTGGCTTTGAGATGCATCTTGATGAAGACTATGGATGGTTTTTCCAGTGGGTAGCTTTGCTTGCAATTCAATGTCTTCCGGAAATTGTTCACGGTGATCTCTCGCCTCTAATTCCTTAAGAAATTTATCATCACTTTGCTCTCTTTTTCCCATAGCTCTAGCACAAATCACTTCATCATAGAAAAAATCCGCATTGAGATAGTAGAAGTGATCAATTTGTAGTCTCCGTGGATTATCCTCTAACGTTACATCCTGAAATAAATTAGTAAGTTCACTCGGTGGCACCGGTGTAAGGTTAGAAGCACCAGAAGTTATATCATGATAAACAAATGCTTTAGGCAAATCAAAATGTTTAGTTTCTTCGACCTTACCAGCCATAGAAAAGAAGTTATCTTTCTTACCATCATGCATCAATCTACAGTCTGCATCACTTCCTCTCCCTTGAAAAGGTTTTGATATTGAAATGGTACAATCTGCACCAAGAGAAAGCAACTTAGCTCGCATTCGTTTTTGGGAGTCTAGATAAGTACCTCAGGTCTTGATTGATGGTGAAACATCTGGTGGTTTCTCCTTGGGCATAATATTGCATTTAACTCTAGGTAATTCATTATGGACCAGAACTGCTTCCGCTTGAATGATTCCTTTTAATTCACGTGTTGTGACTTCCTTAGGCGATTCTTGGCTTGGAGCATGTTGTAGTGGTGCTGGTGGTTCTTCCTTGTTGATGATGGTGTTGTTGACGTTCTCACTCTCTCTATTAGCTATGGTCTCAGCTCTAGTCTTCAACCGAAGCTGATCTTGGTAAATTTCTTGAGATGTCATCGGAACTAAGACGGTTTTTCTTCCCTTGTACTAAAAAGAGTATCGATTAGTAAATCCTTCATGCATGACTCTTCTATCGGACTGCCATGGTCTCCCAAGAAGTATATGACAAGCTTCCATAGGTAGCATATCACATAGAATTTCATCTCCATATCCGCCTAGAACAATAGGAACCATCACTTGCTTCTTGACTTTCATTCTTCCACTTTCGTTGAGCCAATGAATATCATACGGATTTGGATGATCCATGACCTTTAAGCTGAGCTTCTCAACCATATACTCACTAGCCACATTAGTACAGCTACCTCCATGATAACAAGGCTGCAAACTTTCCCTAGAACATGACATCGTGATTGAAACAGATTTTCTCTTTGCTCTTGCACATCTATTTTGATTGAATACTCAAAGCTCTCCTGGATATAAGCAATTCTCTTCTTGGTCATGCCTCAATATCTCTGATAGGATCTGGTACAGGCTTTGGTTGAAATGATTGGAACTTCTCATTCATCATTTCATCGAACCTTGCTGCTATCGCTTCAATTGGAGACTTGTCGCGGTTGTGAGACACTTTCTCTCTATTATCAGCCTTCATTTCCTGCAAATAAACACAACATACAACCAGTAAAGAGTCCTTTTGATAATCAAATCGGTCCTAATGCTTAAAAACACGAAAATGACTCTTGGTATTCAATTTCATCTGATGACCACTGTCAACGACTGTTTTCAGAAAATGATCTCGAAAAATTATCAAAACATATCCAAAAATTCGCAAACCAATTTTACAAAATACTAGACTCAAAATAGGTTCTGATCCAATTGGTTTTACGATTTTATCACAAGCCAATATTTAATTAAAATTCGAACAACTTGGTACGAAAATCACTTAACTTCTCGATGTTGCTCTGATACCACTTGATACGATTCTGGGTGGAGAATCGTGTCCCAATCTCTCACCGTAAGCTAAGATGACAAGTTTATACTCCATGCTTGAGCAGCAAGCTGTTCTGGAGTTTGGATGGGAGGATAGACGCCACGAGAGGATGCGGAAGGCCTCTTGATAAGTCTGGTTCGAACAATCTAATCACTAGAATTGTTCTTGGGTTTCTGATTCGAATCACTCGAAAGAGAAAAGACATTTTGATTAAAAAGTTGGTTAAGAATTACATAAGAGTCTCAGAGAATATAAAGAAGAGAGGAGACGAAGAGGAGAAGAGAGGAGGAGCGGAGGGAGTTAATGCTCGGTGAGTTTCGAGACATGCCTCGGAAACTCACCAAAGACCAACTCAAAATAAACACACAACTGAAGTCTCACGCAAATAAAAACTCTCAGACATAAGTTTAAAATTCAAATAACTAAAATAGAAATAAGATAGAAAGAAAAGAGATAGACGGTCCGCGCCAAATAATCTCGAGACGGCCGGACTAGGTCGGACCAATGCCAAGCAAAGATGAACCTATGGACCACGAACCTCATTAAAAACCTTCCTTTGGAAAACCACTTGGGAAAAACCAAAGGCAAGGGAAAAATAGTGTAAGTGAGCCATAGGGCTTGACACTAATCTTCCCGGACATGAACCATGACCAAGGTGGTTGCGGTATCACTTGCGTCCGAGTGACCCCTTTGAACCAAAGCTTGACGTAGCAAGGCTCCAACTGCATGAATGAGTTCCTTAGTCCTAGAACAAGTCTTAGAACCAACTAGCACTTCCTTGGCCGAACAAGAACGCATCCTAGCTCCACATGGCTCATCCGGCTTCCTTCTCGACCGGTCCAAACATTTCCTCGACCGGGTCTAACATTTCTTCGGCCATCGGCTGTTCATCCTGGTTGCTATCCATTCTCGAATCAAACATGTTGAAGGCTTAGTTAAAGCAAAATTGAAGCTAAAGGAACCCTCTATACCACTCCAATTTTAGAATCATCCCTCATACGGAGTTGAAAGAAAAGGCATAGAAGTTTTGAAGGAGAATCAAAGCAATGCATTCGTTCTTCAAGACATCAATCGAGGACGACCTATCGCAGATAGGAGATGCCTCAAACCATTGAGTGCCGAGTGCAGAGAAGCTAAGGAAGCAACAAATCCCTAAACTAATGGCTATCATGCGTAAATGTCATCTATGTCAAGTTAAAGACTTTAAACAAATGTTTAATGGGAGGCAACCCAATGCTATGTTTTTAGATTACTTTTATTTAATTTTTCTTTGTTAGTTTTCAGGTTTTGTATAATAAAATAGAAAACAAAAGAAAAGGGGAAGAAGAAGGACAACCCGGTGCCGGAACTAGGAACCACTGTCTCCAGCTCCAACCTCCTTCAGACATCATGTATTGCATTAGGTAAATCTCATTTAGTTTAGCTTTCATCTATTACTAATGGTTTTACACTATTGTTTCAGAAAACTCAAAAACATAAAATATACAGCGAAACCACTATAAATTAATACTCGATAAATTAACACGTCACTAAATTAATATATTTTTTCTGTCCCAAATTGATATTTTAACCCAAATATCACCTCTATAAATTAATAAACACGATAAATTAATAAAACTTCATCAAATACCTTGGTCCCAATATTATTAATTTCTAGAGGTTTTACTTGCGAAAAAATGAATTGAGAGGTATAATGTCTAGGTATAACTCTACCTGCAATCCATAAAATGCATAAAAATGTATTAATTATTCTATCAAGTGAAACACAATGTATTTAAGAAAGATAAGGAACAAGAATTCACCTAATCTTCGCTTTTTAGATTGATTTTGTTAACAATGTATTTCTTGAGATAAGAAACTTATAAGTTATTCCTGTGAATATTTTTCAGCAAATAATAATCATATATATTATCATTACTGAAAATACCACAATATTGACAAATTGAAAAAAAAAAAAAAAGATAAAGAAATGGACATACTTTATTCTAATATAAGAAGAGGATATTTGATGCAATGGTTCCATTTGTTTCCCTGAAAGATAATGAAGAACATGTTGTAATATATAATATAAATTTAAGCAAGACAATTAAAAGAAGAGAACAGAGAAAAGTTTAGGAATACTAAAGTCTTACTCCTGATTAGAAGCTACTAATCTAAACCATACTGGAGTTGTATCTTGTCGCTTATCCATGTTAGATGCTTTTTTTGGTGGTCTGCCACAAATGGTTATTCAATTCATTAAAAGCTGGAATTCAAGCCAATATATATTGATAAACGAAAAGATACAACTCCAGTATGGTTTAGATTAGTAGTCTTGCTTCAATTTATATCATAGTCTACAACATGACCTTCTTTAATTATCTTTCAAGGATACGAATGCACCACTGCATCAAACATCCCCTTCTTATATTCAAGTAAAATGTATGTCCATTTCTTTAGATTCTTGCAATTAGTCAATATTGTGGTATTTTCAATAATGATAAAATAAATGATTATGATTAGCTTTTGAATATCCACAGGAACAGTAACTTAAAAGTTTCTTATCTTAAGAAATATATCGTTAAGAAACTCGATCTAAAAAGCGAAGATGAGTTGACTTCATGTTCCTTATATATTTTTATTAATCATTGTGTTTCACTTGATAGAATAATAAAGACATTTTTTAGCATTTTATAGATTGCATGTAGAATTATACGTCACTTATACCTTGTTTATATCGATTACTGACCAAATTGTTATTTATTTATTTGTGCCTTTTCTTGAGTTTAAGTGTGCTTTTGGTGTCTTTTAGTCTTTTATTGAGTGTTGACAGGTTTTGGAACGTTCTGGAGTAAAGGAAGAATTTTTGGATCATTCTGGATGATTGGAGATGCAGGACCGTGCAAAAGCGTCAGAAATTTTGCCTCCGATGGAAGACCTCCTACCGTTGGCTCTTCCTAATATTTTGACACAAGCTAAAGGCGGATGTTTGCTTTTATTTCCAAGTTGTTTGAAGGAAATCTAACAGTGCGATCAAAAGTTATGGCCAATTTACCGAAGACAGGTCTAACTGGCTCGAAGATGAGTACACCAGTGTAACTCGGGGTAAAGTACCGATAGGTGCATCTTGAGAACCGATCAGTAAGGAGACAAAACGCGATTTTGGAAGCTCAAACCTAATCAGAACCGACCAGCAATTATTCTCTTCACTATATCACTTCGCTCCATTATGTTGATGACAACAAATTTGGAGAGCTACATCACCGCTAGGCCAATTGTGTGTACCCTCTGTTTTTCTTTCCTATATCTGTTTCCCGTCCATTTTATAGTTTTCCTTTTTACAATCCAATGGGCATAACATTTTCCATTACATAAATTTCTATTAAAGAAAAATACATTATATGTATTTTTCTATTAAAGAATATATATTTCATAAAGTTATAAACAACATAGGATAGTTCGCCCTAGAGACTTTCTCCCTCGGTCGTGAAGACCGAGGCACCGCCGACAAAGCTTCTCCCATCCAAGATGTATCTCTTCCATCAACGCTCCTCCGATCAGATCTTCTTGGTTCAGCCGACCTTGCTTCACCCGCGGAGCAACTGGATCAGCCGGATCAGTCATATATGCTCCATCTCCGTGTCAAAGCCCAATATCCCATCTCGTGTTTGTTCACGTCGCTTGTTGTATCCCGAAAGGACCTCTGTATACAAGATTTTTTCCAGGAAGCTCCTTCCTTTCCTTCGATGGGACCTGTCTCATCAGACTTAAAAGTCTCTTCGGCGTTTCTCGACAACTCTACTTTCAATCGCCAGCTCTTTGCTTCAAGTTCAAGATTAACCTGTGGCGTTTGTTAATTGTGGTTGTCATGAGCCATTTTTCAGCTTTTCATTTATTGACCATGGTGAGCCCATTAAATTTCAGGTGCCATTTCCTCAATCCAAATATTTTTAGATCCTAATTTATATTCATCAAATCAACTATTACGACCATTTTAGCATTTACTGTTTTGGGTTTCTACCAAAATACATAAGAAATTGGTTGGACCTTCTTCGTATGAAAAAAATATTTTTCCTATGGATATTTTGGTATGAAATTGATCAAAAAATTTCTTTGATTTCCAATTCACTGTTTCTTATCAAACTTTCTACCCGTTTTTTCGTACGAAAAATCCTACAAAATTTTTACCATTCTCGATCTCCTATGGGAAATTTCTTACGATATAACATGTAGGAAATAGAGCAGTTTCTTGTTGTAGTGAAATTCATGTCACGAGATCTCCAATAGTTGTTGGGAAAATACCATGGTTGTCTACCACAGTCCATATTTCTTCATTCCCCTGTCTTACAAGATCTAAACGATGGGAAGCAGTTTGAAGTCTAACCTAAGAAGTGGGAGAGGAGTGAAATCTTTTGAGGCAGAGCCTAATCAAATCTTGGACATGGCTGCAATATCAGTCGAAATGAAAGCAGTTTTGACAGAACTACGTAGTCACATTGTTGAGGTAAATATCCTCAAAGTGTGTTCTGTCTTTTATGAAAATGATGTTGGGGACATTATTTGGTGCCATCGGATCCCTCTTTCACTTACCTCGGCTTTGAAGCTCGTTCACATGTACATATCTATCTCCTTCTCAACGAGAATAATATCGTATTTATGCATTACTCAAATAGAGTTATTTTACCAAAGATACTTGGCCAAACATTATTATCTCATATACCCTTTGGACTTTTAGATCACGACGATGATTTGTTTTAACTATATTTTAACGCCCCGACTGCCATCATCCGTGGGCACCCACGCCTAATACCCTTGAGGAAGTAACCAGCACCCAAGGATGGCTTAAAATTCCAACATACTACTTTAGGTTAAAGCTTTTCCCATTCTCTTTAAGTTAAAAAGCAAGCAAATGGTTGACCTCTCTTCCACCAGCCTTAATCACTGCATGTGAAGAATGCATATCAGCTTTTCTTTGACACTTCTACACCAAATATCTCTCTCTCATTACTCTAGGAAAAAAATTCCACAATTTTAAAAAGGAGATATGGAGTCATTCTTTGATTCTTGAGAGCGATTCAAAGGCTATGAAAGGGACTGCCCTCAATATGGTTTTACTGGAGTTTTTCTCATGAGTACTTTCTACAAAGGCATAGACGAAGAGCACCAATTTTCCCTTGACACTGCAAGCAATGTTGATTTCACGACAAGGACCGGTGAAACAGCTCGTACATTGATCGATAACCTTGCTGCAAGAAGCAATAACGATCACTTCGGTGAAGACAATACACCACATTTTACTGATCATGAGCTCCAGCATATTGTGGAAGTGGTATCCATGATAGATTTGTTTATTAAGAATAAACAAAATATCTTTTTGGTCTATGATAAAGAAGGGAAAGACACATACCAATCAACCTACCCCTATGTGTATACAAAGACATATCCCTCACCCATCTTGTCAATCCTTCAAAAACCAACCCATAAGATCAACTGAACTACATAGCTTTTAACAAGATTTTCCTCTTCAAGGAAGAAAGCTAAATCACATTGAGGTAAATCCAATGATACACTGTGATGCTATGATCGCATAGATTAGTCTTGAATGCACTAAGCAGCAATATTTAGATAATTCATTATGGTGATTCTTCTTCTTCAACTCCACTTGGTTTCATTCCTCATTTGCTGCTTCTAGTGGGAGACTATCTTGTTCCCACTGATTTTCAAATCGTGGAGATGAAAAAGAACACAAATAGATAGTTGATCATAGGGTCCTCATTCCTTGCATCTGTAGGAGCATTGATAGATTATCCCAACCGACACGTTTGCTTCTCCATAATCGACAAAATAACTTTTTATCCAGCGATGGTTACGGATAACTCTTGGTGTATGAAGATATGTAGTGGAACCGACCCTGGAGATGACAAAGAGAATGTCAAACTTATCATAACCGAATGCCCTACCAGCACACATAAGGAAACATCAAACCAACAAAGTCAAGGAGCAAAGAAACCCCATGTGGTTCACATTTCACTTCGACCAATATGAAATATGCTGAAGGCTCAATTAAAGCAAAAGTGAAGCTAAAGGAACCCTCAATACCACTCCAATTTCAGAATCATTCCTCATACGGAGTGGGAAGAAAAAGGTAAAGAAGTTGTGAAGGAGAATCAAAGCAATGCATTTGTTCTTCAAGACATCAATAGAGGACGACCTACCGCAGATAGGAGATGCCTCAAACCATTTGAATGCCGAGTGCAGAGAAGCTAAGGGAGCAACAAATCCCTTAACTAATGGGTATTATGCGTAAATCTCATCTATGTCAAGTTAAAGACTTTAAACAAATGTTTAATGGGAGGAACCAATTGGTATGATTTTAGATTACTTTTATTTCATTTTTCTTTGTTAGTTTTCATGTTTTAGTTTCAGGTTTTGTATAATAAATTAAAAAAAAAAAGAAAGGGGAAGAAGAAGGACAACCCGGAGCGGAACTAGGAACCAAGCTCTGGAGCTCCATAAAGAGTCCCTAGAGCGCCAAAAAAGCCATCCAATGCTCTAGCGGGGCCTCTAGGAGTGCCAGAAGTAGCCACTGTCAGTCCAGCTCCAACCTGATTCAAACATCATGTATTGCATTAGGTAAGTCTCATTTAGTCTAGCTCTCATCTATTACTATTGGTTTTACATTATTGTTTCAGAAAACTCAAAAACATAAAATAATGTCAAACTTCTGAAAATTAATACTCGATAAATTAATACGTCACTAAATTGATAATTTTTCCTGGTCCCGAATTTAGATTTTGACCCAAACATCACATCAATAAATTAATACACACAATAAATTAATAAAAAAATTAAAATATATTGGTCCAAATATTATTAATTTATAAAGGTTTTACTTGCGAAAAAATTAATTGAGAGGTATATTGTCTAGGTAATAACTCTACCTGCAATCCATAAAATGCTAACAAAATGTATTAATTATTCTATCAAGTGAAACACAATGTATTTAAGAAAGATAAGGAACAAGAATTCACCTCATCTTCGCTTTTTAGATTGAGTTTGTTAACAATATATTTCTTGAGATAAGAAACTTGTAAGTTATTCCTGTGAATATTTTTCAGAAAATAATAATCATATATATTATCATTACTGTAAATACCACAATATTGACTAATTGAAAAAAAAAAAAAAAATGGACATACTTTATTCTAATATAAGAAGGGGATATTTGATGCAATGGTTCCATTTGTTTACCTGAAAGATAAAGAAGAACATGTTGTAATATATAATATAAATTTAATCAAGACAATTAAAAGAAGAGAATAGAGAAAAGTTTAGGAATACTAAAGTCTTACTCCTTATTAGTAGCTACTAATCTAAACCATACTGGAGTTGTATCTTGTCGTTTATCCATGTTATATGCTTTTTTGGTGATCTGCCACAAATGGTTATTCAATTCATTAAAAGCTGGAATTCAAACCAATATATATTGATAAACGACAAGATACAACTCCATTATGGTTTAGATTAGTAGTTGCTAATCAGTAGTAAGACTTTCGTATTTCTTAACTTTTCTTTGTTCTCTTCTCTTAATTGTCTTGCTTAAATTTATATCATAGTCTACAACATGACCTTCTTTATCTTTCAAGGATACGAATGCACCACTACATCAAACATCCCCTTCTTATATTGAAGTAAAGTATGTCAGTTTCTTTTGATTTTTGCAATTAGTCAATATTGTGGTATTTTCAATAATGATTAAATAAATGATTATGATTAGCTTTTGAATATCCACAGGAACAGTAACTATAAAAGTTTCTTATCTTAAGAAATATATCGTTAAGAAACTCGATATAAAAAGTGAAGATGAGTTGACTTCATGTTCCTTATTTTATTAATCATTGTGTTTCACTTGATAGAATAATAAATACATTTTTTTAGCATTTTATAGTTTGCATGTAGAATTATACGTCACTTATACCTTGTTTATATCGATTACTGACCAAATTTTTATTTATTTATTTTTGTCTTTTCTTGAGTTAAAGTGTGCTTTTAGAGTCTTTTAGTCTTTTATTGAGTGTTGACAGGTTTTGGAACGTTTTGGAGTAAAGGAAGAATTTTTGGATCATTATGGATGATTGGAGATGCAGGACCATGCAAAAGCGTCAGAAATTTGGCCTCTGATGGAAGACCTCCTACCGTTGGCTCTTCCTAATATTTTGATACAAGCTTGTAACGCCCGTGTTCCGAAAAATGGTATTTTTGGAATTATATCCGGAATTTATGCGTAGAATTTCTGGAAAATATTTCCGAGAATTTTTGGAGTAACTTAAAAGTTACACCGCATTTTTCTCGTAGGGGTGTTCGGTATCGATTTGGAAGTTTGGGGTCAGTTTGTGGACTTTTGAGAATTCAAGGACCAGTCCATAAATAGAGTTAATAAATGATTCTGCACCCAATTCTTCCACAAGCAGCTCCACCATTCTCCACTTTTCTTCTCCACCGTAGATGTCTCCATCCTTCTCCACTTTCCTCCCCCCCCTACAAGCAGCTCTACTCCACTTTCTCCATTAAAGGCTACCTCCCCACTATTTTCTCCATCAGCCTTCTGAGCATTGCCGACACTTCAGTTCCAAGAAGAGAAAGAGAGAGAGAGAGAAGAGTGAGGCTGAGTTTGATTTGAGGCAAAGGAGAGAAGGTGAGCTGTGAGAGGGTGTGGAGAGCAGGAGAGGAGTAAGGTTGGGGGCTGTGTGTGGGCGTGGAGAGCAAGAGAGAAGTGAGTTGGTGGCTGTGTGGCGTAAGAGACAAGAGGAGAAGGAAACGGAGGTTGCCGTGAAGGGGAAACTTCAAGCCTTCCCTTTTAATCTCAGCTGTTCCACAGTAAGGATCTCCTCTTGCTAGTTGTTGTGTTGTTTGGTTTTGGTTATTGGTTGTCTTGTTGGTGTGTTGTTGTCGGAGGGTTGTTGCTGCCGTGAGATGTTCCGGAATCATTGGTTCATCCGGTGGAGAGTGTCGGTTAGGCGTGAGACACGAGTTAGGAGACGTGTTGGTGTGGTGGTAATTTGTGGCCGCGAGGTGTGAGCGGTGTTGGTTGCGGAGAGTGCTTGAACGTGACTCCGTGATGGTGGGTTGTTGGTGAGGGGATGGTGTTTGATCGCGTGGCCAAGTTTGGGTGAGTGGTGCAAGTCGGTGATAACGATATGCACACAGATCGATCGATCCAGGCTAGATCGATCGATCCAGGACGGATCGATCGATCTGGAAAACACTCGGCCATGCAGGATCGATCGATCCAGGGCAGATCGATCGATCTGGCCAGGATCGATCGATCTGAAAAGTGCTCGCCAAGTTTGGATCGATCGATCTGAACCAAGATCGATCGATCTGAGTTTCAAAAAGAGTCAAACTTGTGTCTTAAGTTTCTTTATTTGATTATTGTTAGGCATGCGTTTGGGGAATTGAAGGTCTATTCATTCCGGGAAGTTTTAAGAAAGTTATGTGTGTGGCTAAGGTGAGTGCAGGACCATAAGCTGATCTAAACGCTTAAGATTATTTGATGTGTTTGCATGATATAGGCCGTACATGATCTCGGGTGGATCTAGATCGAGTGTTTCTTGAGATAGTTGATTTATTGTTCGGTATTTTTCGTGTTTAATACGTTGAGTAATTTTAATCGTTTGTGTGTATAGCTTGTAGATGGGAGGATTGCCTCACTAAGTATTTATTGAAATACTTATGCATCTCTTTTATTGATGCAGAAAAAGAAAAGATGTGACCGTGGAATCAAGGTAAGGAAGAGGGGATGATCTAACCTCGTTGTGTGTTTAAGTAATTACGGTTTTAGTACTTTTGAATAAAAATACTATTAAATCATGTGTGATTAATTAACCCAAAAGGATAAAAGATTTAACAATCTCAAGTCCGGATTCTTGTTTATCAATAACCGCTAATAGACAACAAAAATTGTCTATTGAAGCCAAGGTGGCTATACAGACCAACTTCGACTCTCAACTCAAGTCGTCATATTCTGGAAAGATCAATCGATCTAATATCCTTACGGATAAACAATTAAAAATGTATTTTATTGTTAGAGTGATTATTATTATTCATCAGTAGTTGAATATTAATTGATTGGAAAGTAATTAATATTTATGTGGATATTAATTAATTAAAAAAAAAAATGTCGGTGCGGTCGTCTCACCCGAAAATTAATTAAAAAAAAAAAAAAGTTTCTTATCTTAAGAAATATATCGTTAAGAAACTCGATATAAAAAGTGAAGCTGAGTTGACTTCATGTTCCTTATCTTTATTAATCATTGAGTTTCACTAGATAGAATAATAAATACATATTTTTAGCATTTTATAGTTTGCATGTAGAATTATACGTCACTTATACCTTGTTTATATCGATTACTGACCAAATTTTTATTTATTTATTTTTGTCTTTTCTTGAGTTAAAGTGTGCTTTTAGAGTCTTTTAGTCTTTTGTTGAGTGTTGACAGGTTTTGGAACGTTTTGGAGTAAAAGAAGAATTTTTGGATCATTATGGATGATTGGAGATGCAGGACCATGCAGAAGCGTCAGAAATTTGGCCTCCGATGGAAGACCTCCTACCGTTGGCTCTTCCTAATATTTTGATACAAGCTAAAGGCGGATGTTCGCTTTTATTTCCAAGTTGTTTGAAGGAAATCTAACAGTGCGATCGAAAGTTATGGCCAATTTACCGAAAAAAGGTCAAACTGGCTCGAAGATGAGTACACCAGTGTAACTCAGGGTAGAGTACCGATAGGTGCTGCTTGAGAACCGATTAGTAAGGAGACAAAAAGCGATTTTGGAAGCTCAAACCTAATCAGATCCGACCAGTAATTATTCTCTTCACTATATCACTTCGCTCCATTATGTTGATGACAACAAATTTGGAGAGCTACATCACCGCTAGGCCATTTGTGTGTAGCCTCTGTTTATTTTCCTAGATCTGTTTCCCGTCCAGTTTATAGTTTTCCTTTTTACAATCCAATGGGCATAACATTTTCCACTACATAAATTTCACATTTAAACAAACAATAAACTTGGAGACTAAAATCTTATGAAGCACACAAATAACATAAAAATAAAGAGTCAAAATATTCTTTCTTCTTTAATCCTTGGTTAATAGAATATAGAATATTCTTAAAATCCTTGTAGATATTCGTTGTTAGTATAGTTCCTAATATCTCGGATTACCCCTCATGTTAATGTAACGTTTCATTCTATATATTCAATGGTAAATAGAGAAACTCTTCAAGGGAGATTTTCCTAAGCTTTCATGGTATGAGAGCATAGCTCTTTAGTCTAAAATCGATTATTTCTTTTCTTCTCACTGGGTCTTTTTTCTTCCCTTCTATTTTCATTCTATTATTTGCTTTCTTTCTCCTCTTCTGATACCATGGCTGCCAATATTTGTAAAGTCTTTAATATACTAAATTATTATCCGTGTGTTGTGCAGAGTTTCAAGATTAAGTTGTTATAAAAAGTTAGTAAACTAAATAAAAATATTATTATGAATAATTAATTAATAATATAATTATTTTAAATTGTATACTATATATATATATATATATATTTTACTATTAATGAAAATATATTTCATAAAGTTATAAACATCATAGGATAGTTCGCCCTAGAGACTTTCTCTCTCGGGCCTGAAGACCAGGCATCGCCGACAAAGCTTCTCCCATCCAAGATGAATCTCTTCCACCAGCGCTCTTCCGATCAGATCTTCTTGATTCTGCCGACTTTGCTTCACCCGCGGAGCAACTGGATCAGCCGGATCAGTCATATATGCTCAATCTCCGTGTCAAAGCCCAATATCCCATCTCGCGTTTGTTCACGTCACTTGTTGTAGCCCGAAAGGACCTATGTATACAAGAATTTTTCCAGGAAGCTCCTTCCTTTCCTTCGATGGGACCTGTCACTTCGGCGTTTCTCGATACCTCTACTTTCAATCGCCAGCTCTTTGCTTCAAGTTCAAGATTAACATGTGGCGTTTGTCAATTGTGGTTGTGATGGGCCATTTTTCAGCTTTTCATTTATTGACCTGGGTGAGCCCATTAAATTTCAGGTGCCATTTCCTCAATCCAAATATTTTTAGATCATAATTTATATTCATCAAATCAACTACTAAGACCATTCTAGCATTTACTGTTTTGGGTTTCTACTAAAATACATAAGAAATTGGTTGGACCTTCTTGGTATGACAAAAAATATTTTTCCTATGGATATTTTGGTATGAAATTGATCAAAAAATTTCTTTGATTTTCAATTCTTTGTTTCTTATCAAACTTTCTATTCGTTTTTCTTACGAAAAATCCTACAAAATTTTTACCAATCTCAATACATATCACAAGATCTCCAATAGTTGTTGGAAAAATACCATGGCTGTCTACCACAGTCCATATTTCTTCATTCCCCTGTCTTACAAGATCTAAACGATGGGAAGCAGTTGTGAGTCTAAACTAAGAAGTGGGAGAGGAGTCAAATCTTTTGAGGCAGAGCCTAATCAAATCTTGGACATGGCTGCAATATCAGTCGAAATGAAAGCTGTTTTGACAGAACTACGTAGTCACATTGTTGAGGTAAATATCCGCAAAGTGTGTTGTGTCTTTTATGAAAATGATGTTGGGCACATTATTTGGTGCCATCAGATCTCTCTTTCACTTACCTCGGCTTTGAAGCTTGTTCACATGTACATATCTATCTCCATCTCAACGAGAATAATATCGTATTTATGCATTACTCAAATAGAGTTATTTTACCAAAGATACTTGGCCAAACATTATTATCCCATATTCCCTTTGGACTTTTAGATCACGATGATGATTTTTTTTAACTATATTTTAACGCCCCGACCGCCATCATCCGTGGGCACCCACGCCTCATTCCTTGCATCAGTAGAAGCATTAATAGATTATCCCAACCGACACGTTTGCTTCTCCATAATCAACAAAATAACTTTTTATCCAGCGATGGTTACGGATAACTCTTGGTGTATGTAGATATGTAGTGGGGAGGAACAGACCCTGGAGATGACATAGAGAATGTCAAACTTATCATAACGGAATGCCCTACCAGCACACATAAGGAAACATCAAACCAACAAAGTCAAGGAGCAAAGAAACCCCATGTGGTTCACATTTCACTTCGACCCATATGAAACATGCTGAAGGCTCAATAAAAGCAAAAGTGAAGCTAAAGGAACCCTCTATACCACTCCAATTTCAAAATCATCCCTCATACGGAGTTGAAAGAAAAAGGCAAAGAAGTTATGAAGGAGAATCAAAGCAATGCATTCGTTCTTCAAGACATCAATAGAGGAAGACCTACCGCAGATAGGAGATGCCTCAAACCATTGAGTGCCGAGTGCAGAGAAGCTAAGGGAGCAACAAATCCCTGAACTAATGGCTATCAAGCGTAAATCTCATCTATGTCAAGTTAAAGACATTAAACAAATGTTTAATGGGAGGCAACCCATTGCTATGTTTTTAGATTACTTTTATTTCATTTTTCTTTGTTAGTTTTCAGGTTTTAGTTTCAGGTTTTGTATAATAAAATATAAAACAAAAGAAAAGGGGAAGAAGAAGGACAACCCGGAGCTGGAACTAGGAACCAAGCTCTTGAGCTCCATAAAGAGTCCCTAGAGCGCCAAAAAAGCCATCCAATGCTCTAGCGGGGCCTCTAGGAGTGCTAGAGGTAGCCACGGTCTGTCCAGCTCCAACCTGCTTCAGACATCATGTATTGCATTAGGTAAGTCTCATTTAGTTTAGCTCTCATCTATTACTAATGGTTTTACACTATTGTTTCAGAAAACTCAAAAACATAAAATATACAGTGAAACCTCCATAAATTAATACTCGATAAATTAATACGTCACTAAATTATTTCCTGTCCCAAATTGATATTTTGACCCAAATATCACCTCTATAAATTAATAAACACGATAAATTAATAAAATTTCATCAAATACCTTGGTCCCAATATTATTAATTTATAGAGGTTTTACTTGCGAAAAAATGAATTGAGAGGTATAATGTCTAGGTATAACTCTACCTGCAATCCATAAAATGCTTAAAAATGTATTAATTATTCTATCAAGTGAAACACAATGTATTTAAGAAAGATAAGGAACAAGAATTCACCTCATCTTCGCTTTTTAGATTGAGTTTGTTAACAATATATTTCTTGAGATAAGAAACTTATAAGTTATTCCTGTGAATATTTTTCAGCAAATAATAATCATATATATTATCATTACTGAAAATACCACAATATTGACAAATTGAAAAAAAAAAAAAAAGATAAAGAAATGGACATACTTTATTCTAATATAAGAAGAGGATATTTGATGCAATGGTTCCATTTGTTTCCCTGAAAGATAATGAAGAACATGTTGTAATATATAATATAAATTTAAGCAAGACAATTAAAAGAAGAGAACAGAGAAAAGTTTAGGAATACTAAAGTCTTACTCCTGATTAGAAGCTACTAATCTAAACCATACTGGAGTTGTATTTTGTCGCTTATCCATGTTAGATGCTTTTTTGGTGGTCTGCCACAAATGGTTATTCAATTCATTAAAAGCTGGAATTCAAGCCAATATATATTGATAAACGACAAGATACAACTCCAGTATGGTTTAGATTAGTAGTTGCTAATCAGTAGTAAGATTTCCGTATTCCTTAACTTTTCTTTGTTCTCTTCTCTTAATTGTCTTGCTTAAATTTATATCATAGTCTACAACATGACCTTCTTTATCTTTCAAGGATACAAATGCACCACTGCATCAAACATCCCCTTCTTATATTAAAGTAAAAAGTATGTCTGTTTCTTTAGATTCTTGCAATTAGTCAATATTGTGGTATTTTCAATAATGATAAAATAAATTATTATGAATAGCTTTTGAATATCCACAGGAACAGTAACTTAAAAGTTTCTTATCTTAAGAAATATATCGTTAAGAAACTCGATCTAAAAAGCGAAGATGAGTTGACTTCATGTTCCTTATATATTTTTATTAATCATTGTGTTTCACTTGATAAAATAATAAATACATTTTTTAGCATTTTATAGATTGCATGTAGAATTATACGTTACTTATACCTTGTTTATATCGATTACTGACCAAATTTTTATTTATTTGTTTGTGTCTTTTCTTGAGTTTAAGTGTGCTTTTAGTGTCTTTTAGTCTTTTATTGAGTGTTGACAGGTTTTGGAACGTTTTGGAGTAAAGGAAGAATTTTTGAATCATTCTGGATGATTGGAGATGCAGGGCCGTGCAAAAGCGTCAGAAATTTGGCCTCCGATGGAAGACCTCCTACAGTTGGCTCTTCCTAATATTTAGACACAAGCTAAAGGCGGATGTTCGATTTTATTTCCAAGTTGTTTGAAGGAAATCTAAGAGTGCGATCGAAAGTTATGGCCAATTTACCGAAGACAGGTCAAACTGGCTCAAAGATGAGTACACCAGTGTAACTCGGGGTAGAGTATCGATAGGTGCTGCTTGAGAACCGATCAGTAAGGAGCCAAAAAGCGATTTTGGAAGCTCAAACCTAATCAGAACCGACCAGAAATTATTCTCTTCACTATATCACTTCGCTCCATTATGTTGATGACAACAAATTTGGAGAGCTACATCACCGCTAGGCCAATTGTGTGTACCCTCTGTTTTTCTTTCCTAGATCTGTTTCCCATCCAGTTTATAGTTTTCCTTTTTACAATCCAATGGGCATAACATTTTCCATTACATAAATTTCACATTTAAACAAACAATAAACTTGGCGATTAAAATCTTATGAAGCACACAAATAACATAAAGATAAAGAGTCAAAATATTCTTTCTTCTTTAACTCTCGGTTAATAGAATATAGAATATTCTAAAAATCCTTGTAGATATTCGTTGTTAGTATAGTTCCTAATATCTCGGATTATCCCTCATGTTAATGTAACGGTTCTTTCTATATATTCAATGGTAAATAGAGAGACTATTTAAGGGAGATTTTCCTAAACTTTTATGGTATCAGAGCGTAGCTCTTTAGTCTAAAATCGATTATTTCTTTTCTTCTCACTGAGTCTCTTTTCTTCCCACTGCATCTTTTCTGTTTTCATTCTATTCCTTGCTTTCTTTCTCCTCTTCTGAGACCACGGCTGCCAATATTTGTAAAGTCTTTAACATACTAAATTATTACCCGTGTGTTGTGCAGAGTTTCAAGATTAAGTTGTTATAAAAAGTTAGTAAACTAAATAAAAATATTATTATGAATAATTAATTAATAATATAATCATTTTAAATGTAACTTACTATATATATATTTTTTACTATTAATGAAAATATATTTCATAAAGTTATAAACAACAGAGGATAGTTCACCCTATAGACTTTCTCTCTCGGGCGTGAAGACCGAGGCACCGCCGACAAAGCTTCTCCCATCCAAGATGAATCTCTTCCATCAGCGCTCCTCCGATCAGATCTTCTTGGTTCTGCCGACCTTGCTTCACCAGCGGAGCAACTGGATCAGCCGGATCAGTCATATATGCTCCATCTCCATGTCAAAGCCCAATATCCCATCTCGTGTTTGTTCACGTCGCTTGTTGTATCCCGAAAGGACCTCTGTATACAAGATTTTTTCCAGGAAGCCCCTTCCTTTCCTTCGAGGGGACCTGTCTCTTCGGCGTTTCTCGACAACTCTACTTTCAATCGCCAGCTCTTTGCTTCAAGTTCAAGATTAACCTGTGGCGTTTGTCAATTGTGCTTGTGATGGGCCATTTTTCAGCTTTTCATTTATTGACCATGGTGAGCCCATTAAATTTCTGGTGCCATTTCCTCAATCCAAATATTTTTAGATCCTAATTTATATTCATCAAATCAACTATTACGACCATTTTAGCATTTACTGTTTTGGGTTTCTACCAAAATACATAAGAAATTGGTTGTACCTTCTTCGTATGACAAAAATTATTTTTCCTATGGATATTTTGGTATGAAATTGATAAAAAAATATATTTGATTTTCGATTCATTGTTTCTTATCAAACTTTCTACCCGTTTTTTAGTACGAAAAAATCCTACAAAAATTTTACCATTCTCGATTTCCTATGGAAAATTTCTTACGATATAACCTGTTTGAAATAGAGCAGTTTCTTGTTGTAGTGAAATACATGTCACAAAATTTCCAATAGTTGTTGGGAAAATACCATGGCTGTCTACCACAGTCCATATTTCTTCATTCCCCTGTCTTACAAGATCTAAACGATGGGAAGCAGTTTGGAGTCTAAACTAAGAAGTGGGAGAGGAGTGAAATCTTTTTGAGGCAGAGCCTAATCAAATCTTGGACATG
Organism: Barbarea vulgaris; assembly: GCA_963667165.1. Lineage (NCBI taxonomy): Eukaryota > Viridiplantae > Streptophyta > Magnoliopsida > Brassicales > Brassicaceae > Barbarea > Barbarea vulgaris. The sequence goes on along the minus strand of OY763890.1, from coordinate 24,511,449 downwards.
GCTGCAATATCAGTCGAAATGAAATCAGTTTTGACAGAACTACGTAGTCACATTGTTGAGGTAAATATCCTCAAAGTGTGTTGTGTCTTTTATGAAAATGATGTTGGGAACATTATTTGGTGCCATCAGATCTCTCTTTCACTTACCTCGGCTTTGAAGCTCGTTCACATGTACATATCTATCTTCTTCTCAACGAGAATAATATCGTATTTATGCATTACTCAAATAGAGTTATTTTACCAAAGATACTTGGCCAAACATTATTATCTCATATTCCCTTTGGACTTTTAGATCACGATGATGATTTTTTTAAAACTATATTTTAACGCTCCGACCGCCATCATCCGTGGGCACCCACGCCTAATACCCTTGAGGAAGTAACCAGCACCCAATTGGATGGCTTAAAATTCCAACATACTACTTTAGGTTAAAGCTTTTCCCATAACATTAGTTATATAACAAATTTAATACATTGCCATGTTTTCTCATGTCATCCATTAGTAACTAGCCAAGTCATAATGCTTTCTACCACCTTTCCACTGCGTTAGTTCCACACCCTCGCATATGATTCTGTTTCCAGCAATCACTCCTAGATGATGAAACTCCCAATATCCCCAAACTTGCAGTACTTTATCTCAATTTTTTTTTTTTTTTGTCAAAATATATGTTTATATTTATTTAACAAAAAAAATAATTAAAAAATTACAGCTTGATAGGTCATATAATCAAGGGTAATTGCAGTGAATGACCATGAAACAAAAAGTTATTCGCAAAATGACTTTTCTTGAATAGTACATGTCAGAAGTATAAACAAAATTACTCACTTAACCTTTTCTTTCACTCAGTTTACGTTTCTCTCTCTTTTCATCACTCTTCTTCCTCCTTTCTTCTCCCTCTCTCTCCGATCTTCTTCTTCCTCCTTTCTTTCTCTCTTTCTAATTTATATCTTCTTCTTTTTACTTTTTGTTCTTTTTGACCATCAGTTTCTAACTTTCAATTTGATTTTACGTAATCATCACCAACACCACATTCACTAATCTCCTCACACTAGTATCGTCGTCATCACCGTTCTCACCTCCTCTCCCCCCCCCCAAAGCTCCAGTCAACACCAAAACTACCATCACCGATTCACCGTCATCCTCTCCTCACACCAACACCACAGTCATCACTGTTCTCACCTCCTACCACCCCAAACTTCGGTGAACACCAACACCACCACCATATATTCACCGTTGCTTTCTCCTCACACCAACAAAAAATTCATCACTGTTCTCACCTCCTCCCCAAAACTCTAGTGAACACCAACACCACCATCATCGATTCTTCGAAATGCCAGACATATATTTGTTTTTCTCACAAGATTTTGCGAAATCTTATGTTATTGTTTTCAATATAGCATCATTTGTATTTATAACATGTTTTTGTATATTTCACGTTATATATTTTTGTAAGTTATTATTTTCTGGAAAAAAAAAACACAGTAAATTTTCACATAAGACAATACTCTTCTTATATGACATGTATTTTGTACATATGTCATGATATCCCAAGTATTCTCTCTCTTATTAATTAATTATTTTTTTCTCAATCACCATCGTTTTCTCCTCCAGACCTTCACAATCATTGTTATTTATTGTATTTGCAAGTTATTTTATAAAAGTACATGATTTTTTATGGTATTATAACTGAATATTTTTTTTAAATCAAATGACAATTGAATGACGGTAAATTGAAACGAGGGCGATTTGGTCAAAACACATCTTCTAAAACGTGGGTCAATGGTTATTTTCTAATACAAAATCTGACAATGGTCATTTTCCTAATTGACCAACAATTCTTGGTTATTTTGCAAATAAACCCTATAATCAATACAGATTTTTAAATTAAATCTCAGTTTTACTCATTTTATTTCAACTTATTAATTAGAGAGAATATTTGATTTAGTGTATTAATAAATGACATTAACGAAAAAAATTTAAAAAAAATTGTGTAAAAAATGTCAGAATGATACTTTTTAAAAAACGAAGGGAGTATCAAACATAAAAAAGAGTACCGAATCAAACCGATCTTTATAAAATAGTTGAATGGATCCCTATAATTCTATACACGAATAACCTAAATTTCTAAACTAGAATTATATCTGATCCAAACCGAGAAACGGATAGATATTCGAATTATTTGAAATACAATTATATTCCTAAAAATATTAATTATACTTAGCATTTATATAACCCAATTATTCAAAATTACATTTATAAATATGAATATAACATTTATTTTTACATGAAATAAGCAAAATACCAAAATTAACCGAAACATCCCAAAAGTTTTAGTTATATTTATGAAAATTTAACTAGACTGTATTCAAATTTAACCAATTTTTAGATTTAAAAAAAAAATTAGTTGTTTTCAATATTTCGGGTATCCGAATCTGGCTAAAACTGAACGGAAATTTTAAAATACTCGAATGGAGTATAGTCTCATTATTTATTTTAGGTTTGACTTTTAGTTTGATACATTGACTTATCAAACGGCATCGTTTCACAGCACATATTCCCAATCAGTCACCTCATATAGTAAACAGAGAAGTTGACATTTTACAAGATCTCAGTTTCCTTCATCAGAAAACAAGCTCAGCTCGCATCAATGGCGATCACTGATTTTCTTCCTAAAGAGTACGGATATGTCGTCATCGTCGTCGTCTTCTACTGCTTCCTCAATTTCTGGATGGCTTTCCAAGTCGGCGGAGCTCGCAAAAGGTCTTTCCACAATCTTTCAAACTATCTTTCTGATTCAGAAATCAAACAATTCTTCAGTATTATTCATCATCTTAAATTGTTTTTATCTCTGTATTGTTTCCAGATCGAGTTCTTAAACTTATGGCGATTGAATTAAATTTGCAGGTACAAAGTTCCATATCCAACACTATACGCTATAGAATCAGAAAACAAAGATGCTAAGCTTTTCAACTGTGTTCAGGTTTCAAGATTCTTCTATCTTTGTTTTTTTTTTTACTTTCTCATATTTTTTTTAGATGTGAGATCTTAATTTGGAAATCTCATTTTTGGTGTTGCAGAGAGGTCATCAGAACTCTTTAGAGATGATGCCAATGTATTTCATACTGATGATACTTGGTGGGATGAAGCATCCTTGTATCTGTACAGGTCTTGGCTTGCTTTATAACGTTAGCCGATTCTTTTACTTCAAAGGCTATTCCACTGGTGATCCTAAAAACCGACTCACTATCGGGTTTGTTCTTCTTCTTCGTTCTTTTTATGTTTTAACCAGTGTTCAAAAAAGCTGTGTCGTCTAGGCGCTAGGCGTTCCTAAACCGTTTGGATTTTCTAAAAATTGGTTATATTAGGCGGACAGTAAAAACTTTTAGGGAAAATTGGAAATAAAGGAGTTCTACCAAAAAATTTGTCCATTTATACCTTTATTTTTAATTTGTCACTCTATCCTAAACTACCCCTACTACTAGATTAATATTAATTTTTTTTTAAAAACCAGATAAACATGTAGAAACACAATTTTGAAGAAGGTTTGAAGAAGAAACTTTTTTATTTTAATCAGTTTTAAGTAGGTTTTTAGAGGTTTTAAAGTTGTTCTGAAAAATTTAGAATACGTTTTCTATCTTTCTGGAAATATTAGAATTCATATTCTAAAATTTGTACATGTTCTGAAAATATTAGAATTCGTATTCTAAAATTTGTACATGGTCTGAAAAATTTCAGATAAAAAATTTAGAATATGTATTCTAAACGTTTTAGAATACGAATTCTGAAAAATTTAGAATACATATTCTAGAATTTGTTCATGTTCTACGAAAATTAGAATATGCATTCTAACTTTTTTATATGTTCTGAGTTTTTTAGAATACAAATTCTGAAAATTTTGGAATACATATTCTAGAATTTGTTCATGTTCTATGAGAATTAGATTACATATTCTAAAAAAAAATAAATTTCAGAAAATAAACTAACTAAATCTACAAATAAGGAAACTAAATCTTTTTAATAAGGGATAATTATAAAAAATAGATTTAATTTTTTAAAAATTGGTGATTAACCAAAAATCGAATTTAATTTAATTTTAATTTATTTAATAAAAATTGGATTAACATTAAAACGAAAAAAATGTAATTAATGTAAAAAAAACATATTATTTTGAAAAAAAACAAACATATTATTCGGAAGTCGTCAGCTATGAGGACTAAATTATAAATTTTTTTTTTGATAAAATCTGATTTTCTTATGTTAGATTTTTAATGAATTATATTAAAATTTAGAATACTTTTAATTTGATTATACTAAAAATGTAAAAAAAAAAAAAAAAAAAAAAAAAAAGACTATAGTTTATTTGTAGTGAAGTCTCTTTTTGAATTAGACGATTTAGATTTTATAATTTAGTTGAAATTTTTTAAAAGGTATGGGTAAAATGGAATTTTATATTTCAAAAAGATTAATACACCAAAAATTAAAACAAAAGTATAGATGGACAAAAAAATTTAAAAAGTTCCTTTATTTCTAATTTTCCCAAACTTTTTCCCAAACTAAACTTTTGATGAAGTAACATAAGATCAGCTGTAAAATGGGTACTGAAGTAAACATATAAGTAAAGGAAACAAAACTGCAAAATCTGGCATGTATAGATGTGGGAATCATAAGTCTATTTGTCTATCTTATGTGTTCTATGACTTGGTTACATGTTATTTCTGATATGAATTGTATGATCACTGACATGGTTTCTCTTCATACCTTACTGAAATTTTGGTTTTACTGTATTTTTCGATAATACTATTGAAGAAAATACTTTCACTTTCGGTTCGTTTGGTTATGTTATTCTACTTTGGGGCTTTAAATAAAGCTTGTGAAAAAAAATACTACTAAGGTTTAAAGCTTATGAAATTAAAACAGGACAATGTTTATTCTATACGTTATCTAAAATCTATTTCCTTGTTGACAAACTTGTTTCCTCTGTTCTGCAGGAAATATGGCTTCTTAGCAATGCTAGGTCTAGCCGTCTGCACAATCTCATTTGCTGTTACACTGCTTCGCGGCTGAGCCTAGCCTGTCGTATGTGGTTCGACAGTCTGAGTTTAGTAACATAAGTGTGTTTACTTTCTCCACATAATGGTTAAGCAAACTAGTATCATTGCTAAATGCAAACACAACTCCTACTCAAGAATTTCACATTTCTTTTTTTGTCGTTGAAGATAAATACAACCAATTGTAATACGTTGTGTGCCTGATGTGTTGTATTTGTAAACATTAGTCCTACTACTATTGGTAACACCTTTATGGAAAATTATGCAATAATCTTCTTTAAATTTTATAACTTACAAAGTCTACAATGAAAAATGGGTGTAAAATTTTGATTTAGATGATAGGAAAAGAGTAAAGGTTTAATTATTCTGAATTATTTTTGAAAGATAAGTTTTTCTAGAAATGTTATTGTGTTTTTAGTAGAAAATAAATATTCTTGTTTTATTTGCAAGCATACCTAAACCTGTCAAGCAAGTTTCGCTTGTGCCTTTCATGGGATGGAACATTTGGAAAGTACGGAATATGTTAGTTTTCAATAATAAGAGAGCATATTACAAGTATTATTTCCAGGTCACTTATGGAGCTACATTTATGGAACAAGCTCTGGAATATCAGGATGTTTGTGTGAAGAACTGCGCTTAGGCAAAGACAGTTTACTAAAGAGGAACTCTACAATAATTGTGTACCTCATATTTGTTTTGTAGATGCATCTTGGAGCTCTAAAGAACAACCAGCTGGGATTGCATGGAAGCTATATCGGAAAGGAGGCTGTGGTCTTATCCAAGGCAAAGCTGCAATCCAGCCTATAGCTTCACCCCTAGAAGCAGAAGCAATTGCTCTAAAGATGGCAATCCAAGAAGTTTACAAACTACAGTATTATGAGGTGACTTTTTTTGAAGATTGTCAGGCTTTTCTATACCTCATTTCAGACTCCACAAGGTTCAGACCAAGATATAAGTTGTCAAGTTGAGATTAAACCCGAAGTTTAGGACATTTTGAACATAAGCGACAAAGGTGGGCAATATGTGTTTGATTATGTTCCTAGAACTCACAGGCTAAAGTAGATGTTCTAGCTAAAAAAGGTAGACAATGTGATAGTGAATATGTAGTTTCTTATCTGCTGTAAACTTTTAACTCTGGAAGTAATAGAAGAATAGTTACAGACAAAAATAAAAAAAATAAAAATTTTTATTTTGTTAGAAATGGATGATTATCCATTTAGTAACCGACGTAGATATGGCCGACCTAAACCTCTATAAATATGTAATCTTCTTTATGAAAGATTCACTTCCTTCACCTATACGAAAAACATTTGTTCTCTACACACTACAATAATAAATAATATTTTATTTACAACACGTTATCAGCACGAGTAAGCTCTATATCCCAGATACAAATAAATTTCTATCCGATCAAATCTTCGAGGTAATATTTAAATTATATTTAAATTATTTTAAACTTATTTATTTATGGGTGACTGTCTTCCCCAAAATAGATCGTTAGACATGCTCTGCATTTACGATCATGATCATATGGTAGCCTATGATCATATGGATGGCTCTGCCTCCTCCAAAGACTATGTTTAATACATGTCTTTATTATATTTATGGAGTAAAAGGTTATACCTCCTCCTGATCTAATGGATGGCTCTGCCTCCTCCACAATCATATGGATGGCTCTGTCTCCTCAAGGATTGTGTTTAATTTATGCTTTTATTATGTTTTATGATATTTATATTTATATCTTTCAGTTATTTATTTATACGCTTTTTCATTAAGCTTATGTGATGTTATTTTATTATATAGCTATCATGTCGAATTTGGCAAAGCTTAATATCCCTGCCCTTGATGTTTTTGGGAAAAATTATATGTCATGGGCATTAGATGCCAAAATATATCTAAAATCAAAGGATTTGCTTAAAACCATCGAGCCGTCGGAAACAACGACTGATGAGAAAAAAACAAAAGCCATGGTATTTTTACGTCACCACCTCCATGATGGTTTAAAAGATGAATACATCACGAAAGAGGATCCCGCAGATCTTTGGCAATGTCTCAAAGATAGGTTTGATCACCAAAAATATGTGATCTTACCAAAAGCCAAACATGAATGGCTAAATCTACGGTTTCAGGACTATAAAACTGTAAGTGAGTATAATTCCGCCATATTCGGAATCACTTCAAGGATGATATTATGTGGAGAGAATGTTTCCGATTATGATATGATCGAGAAAAATTTCCAAACATTTCATCCTACAAATCTAGTCCTGCAGCAACAGTATCGAGCAGAAAATTATACTCGGTACTCTGACTTGATGCAAGTCCTTCAAGTTGCTGAAGAAAATAATGAGCTCGTGATGATGAACCATCAAACTCGTCCAACTAGATCAGCTCCACTGCCTGAAGTGAATGTTGCTTCATCCAGTTTTAATAATTGGCAAGGACGAGGACGTGGACGCGGTCGAGGTCGTGGTCGCGGTCGTGGAAGAGGTGGTGGACGAGGAAGAGGAAGGAGTTCCCATCTTAACAATTTCAACGCTGGAAAATCAAACAAAAACCTTCATATGAATGATGGTAGCCGCGTTGTGAAAAAGCAAACTGAGAATGTTTGCTATAGATGTGGAATGAAAGGACATTGGTATCAAACATGTCGTATACCAAAACATCTGGCCGATCTGTATCAAGCATCACAAAAGGATGTTGAGGCCAACCTCATCTCTGATGAGCCTGGCCCTTCCTTTCATGGCTTAGAAGATGACTATTCTCTCGATATTGCAGATTTCTTTGTTGATAATGGCAACGGGAAATAGAGAGATGAAGAAGACATGATAGCACTATCCTTGTATCATATGAATAATGTTTTTAAGTCTTTGAATAATGTTTTAGCTGTGATATATTGTACCTCATGTTTTCCTTAGTTTGTTGTAATATAGTTTTTTGTTATAACCTTTATAAGTTTATGTCTTTTACTATAATAATGCATATAAATGCTTTATTTCAGAAAATGTCAAATTTTGAGATTGAGGATGGAGATATATGTCTAGCAGACAGTGCTACGACTCATACGATACTCAAAGATGAAAAATATTTCTCTTCTCTCAAAATAAAAGACTCCGCTGAAAGCGTGAGTACTATTTCTGGAAATACAAAGATTATCATAGGCTCTGGAAGAGCAAGTTTCTCAATGCCAAGGGGAACGAAATTTGATATAAATGATGCATTATATTCCCCTAAGTCTCATAGAAATTTGATAAGTTTCAGAGATATCCGAAGTAATGGATATCATATAGAGACTATGAATAAAAATGGCATTGAATATCTTTGCATTATAAAAGCGAGGAAACATATATTGGAAGAGCTGCCAATGTTATCCTCTGGCTTGTATTGCACAAAGATTCACATGGTCGCATCATATGCCACAGAATATTCTGATACATTTAAAGATTGGCATGAAAGACTTGGACATCCTGATTCAGTCATGATGCGAAAAATTGTGCAAAATTCTAATGGCCACTCATTGAAAAACCAGAAGATTTTTCAATCTTGTGAGTTTTCATGTGATGCATGTTCTCAAGGAAAACTCATCATTCGGCCATCTCCAGCCAAAATTGGAAATGAATCTCCAGTATTCTTAGAGAGAATACATGGTGATATATGTGGTCCTATCCACCCACCATGCGGGCCGTTTCGATACTTTATGGTATTAATTGACGCATCTAGTAGATGGTCACATGTGTGTCTATTGACAACACGAAATACGGCTTTCGCAAAATTCATTGCCCAAATAATCAGGTTAAAATAATCAGGTTAAAGGCACAATTCTCTGATTATGCCATAAAGAAAGTCAGACTTGATAATGCTGGTGAATTTACTTCACAAGCCTTTAATGACTATTATATGTCAATGGGAATCAATATAGAGCATCCGGTTCCTCACGTTCATACACAAAATGGCATGGCTGAATCTTTGATTAAACGGCTGCAAATCATTGCTAGGCCGTTAATATTGAGAACAAAACTCCCAATTTCTATATGGAGTCATGCAATCTTGCATGCTGCAGCATTGGTCCAGATACGACCAAGTGCTCAAAATGTATATTCCCATTTACAGTTAACATCTGGTCAAGAACCAAATGTTTTCCATCTCCGTATTTTTGGATGTGCGGTTTATGTTCCTATAGCCCCACCACAAATAACAAAAATTAGGCCTCAACGGAGATTGGGTATATACGTCGGTTATGCATCATTGAGTATAATAAGATATCTTGAACCGCGAACTGGTGATATGTTTACGGCACGTTTTGCCGATTGCCATTTTAAAGAAGATGAATTTCCATCGTTAGAGGGAGAAACTAAACAAGTACCAAAAGATATTACGTGGGTTACACCATCTTTGGTACATCTTGATCCTCCTACTAAAGAACGTGAGATGGAAGTACAAAAGATTGTACATTTACAAAATATGGCAAATCAATTACCAGATGCGTTCACAGATACAAAAAGGGTAACAAAGTCTTATATTCCCGCTGCAAATGCCCCATCAAGAGTTGAAATTCCAAATAAAGAACTTGATGGGAGTAAAACAAATGAACCTAAAGTTTAGTTGAAACGCGGGAGGCCAATGGGCTCTAAAGACAAAAATCCCCGAAAGAAAAAGAAAATGGGAGAAGAAAATGAAAAGGTTATAGAGGAACCAGAAAAAGAAGAAAGTCCTCAGGGAGAAGATACTACAGAAAAGTATGAGATTTCCATTACCTATGCCCAAGATGGAAAGTTATGGGCTATAAATGAAATTGATGATGAAAATGGAATATTCTCCTTTTCTGTATCTAAAGAGATTGATCATGAAAATGATGATGCTGATCCAAGGTCTGTATTAGAGTATCAGAAAAGACATGATTGGGAGAAATGGAAAAGTGCCATGCAAACTGAATTATTCTCCCTCAATAAAAGAAATGGCTGTGGACATGTGGTCACTGCATCTGATGATGTAAAACCTGTAGGGTGCAAATGGGTTTTCGTGAGAAAGAGAAATGAGAGAAATGAAATTTCACGATATAAAGCCCGGCTTGTTGCACAAGGTTTTTCTCAAAGACCAGGAGTTGATTATGAAGAGACATACTCTCCGGTCATGGATGCAATTACATTTAGGTACTTAATGAGCCTAACTGCATCTAGAAATCTAGATATGTACCTTATGGATGTAGTGACAGCATATTTATATGGATCACTAGATAATGATATATATATGAAAATCCCAGAAGGATTCAAAATCCCTGAGGCACTAGACTCAAAGTCTAGAGATATATGTGCGGTCAAGTTACAGCGATCACTTTACGGATTAAAACAATCCGGACGCATGTGGTACAATCGCTTAAGCGAATACCTATTGAAGAAAGGGTATGTAAATAATGAAATATGCCCTTGCGTCTTTATCAAGAAATCTCCATCGGGATTTGTGATCATTGTTGTATACGTTGATGACCTAAACATAATTGGAACTCAAAAGGAGATTGATGATGCAAAAACTCATATGAAAGAAGAGTTCGAGATGAAAAATCTTGGAAAGACAAAATTTTGTCTTGGGCTCCAGATAGAGCATTTCCAAGATGGAATATTTGTGCATCAGTCAAATTATATTCAAAGAATCCTAAAACGCTTTTACATGGATAAAGCGACTCCTTTGAGTACTCCAATGATCAATAGATCTCTGAATGCTGAGAAAGATCCATTCAGGCCTTGTGAAGATGGAATATTTGTGCATCAGTCAAATTATATTCAAAGAATCCTAAAACGCTTTTACATGGATAAAGCGACTCCTTTGAGTACTCCAATGATCAATAGATCTCTGAATATTGAGAAAGATCCATTCAGGCCTTGTGAAGATAACGAAGAAATTGTTGGTCCCGAAGTACCTTATATGAGTGCTATCGGTGGACTTATGTATCTTGCAAATTGTACAAGACCAGATATAGCATTTGCTACTAATCTGTTCGCAAGATACAATTCATCTCCTACACGGAGACATTAGAATGGTATCAAACACATTTTCCGTTATCTTCAAGGCACAATTAACTTAGGATTATTTTACCCTAGAAAATTCAAGTTTCGTCTAGTTGGTTTTGCAGATGCAAGTTACTTATCAGATCCGCATAAGGCTCGATCCCAAACCGGATACGTTTTCACTAGCCCTAGGCCTCCGGTTTACACCGAACAAACCGAACCGAGGAAACCAAAATTTTCGGTTATCGGTACCCGAAATTAATGAGACATTAAACCGATCGGTAAAATTAATTTGAGATTTCGGTATACGGTTCGGGTCGGTTCGGTAACCGGTTTTCGATCGGTTTCTTCGGATAAGAGATACACCATATAAAAACAAAACAAAACCTAATTTCTAAACTATCAACATTCCCCTAAATCTATTCTCCTCACGCGGCACCTCCATCTTTCATCTTCTCCATCTTAGTTCATCTTCCATCTTCTCCATCTTCTGCATTTCCCTAAATTTCTAAACAATCTTCCTTCTTCTCCATCTTCTAGCTTCTCCATCTTCCATATTTGTTCATCGTTTTTCTTCGTCACTTATCTCCTTTGTCACTGTTTTTCTTCGGCTCGATTCACGGGATTCATCATTATTGGCGTTCTCATCACCAAGTTCTTGGCTACACTCATTAGTAAGTCTTCGTTTTGATTATTAGACTAAATTTGATGTTTGTTAGCAGCTTTGACATTTGATTCTCGTTAATAGGAGTCTTTTGATGTTGGGATTTGTTCTATTGACAGATCTGATAGCTTGGAAGAGAGAGTGGCGACTAATGCAGATTCGTGATGGATCTGATCATTTCACGCGGCGGCTATGGAAGATTCGTGGCAGATCTGAATAGTTCACGCGGCTGCTAGGCTGCTAAGGCAGATTCGTGACAGATTTGTGTTTTGTGGAAAACCCTAATTTTTTATGGGTTTGGGTCTGTAAAATTTGTAAATGCCAAAGGCCCATTAATTTAAATGGTTGCTATGCTTGTTTGATTATGTAAATGTAAATTTGGCCCATAATTTTTATTTTGGTCTATTAATTTAAATCGAAATAGAAAAAAAATCGGTTAATTTCGGAATTGATTTAAAATCCAATAACTGAACCAAAAAAACCGATTACCGAACCAAACCGAACCGATTTAATATTCGGTTCAATTTGGCAAGATTTTTTAGAAACCAAATTTTCAAAAAACCGAATAACCCGACCTGAATAAACCGAATGCCCAGGGCTAGTTTTCACAATTGGAGGCACTGCAATTTCATGACGTTCGCAGAAACATACGTTAGTCGCTACTTCCTCAAACCATGCATAAACCATTGCCCTCCATGAAGCATGTAGAGAATGTGTCTGGCTCAGATCTATGATCCATCACATAGAAGAAGCAAATGGAGTAGCAACAAATAAAGAGCCGACAACCATTTATAAGGATAATGCTGCATGTGTCGCCCAAATTAAAGAAAGTTTTATCAAGAGCGACAGAACGAAGCACATTCCTCCAAGGTTTTTCTCTTACACTCAAGAACTCGAGAAAAATCAAGAAGTTGATATTCAATACGTTCGATCAAGCGACAACGGAGCAGATCTCTTTACAAAGGCGCTTCCTACTATAACATTCAGAAAACATATTCACAGCATCGGAATGCGTCATCTACGAGATCTATAAGGAAAAAAGTATATCTATCTTTTCCAGGGAGAGATTACGTTACTGTACTCTTTTTCTCTTGTCATGGTTTTTTTTCCACTGGATTTTTTCATGATGAAGTTTTTAACGAGACAGTACGTAATACATAATTATGGATAATCAAGGGGAAGTGTTAGAAATGGATGATTATCCATTTAGTAACCGACTTAGATATAGCCGATCTAAACCTCTATAAATATGTAATCTTCTTTATGAAAGATTTACTTCCTCCACCTCTACGGAAAAACATTTGTTCTCTACACACTACAATAATAAATAATATTTTACTCGTTTCTTTTTTGTTCTCAATATACCTACCAGTCACACAAATTCCTTCAGTTTCTCTTTCTCCTATTAAAAATGTAGTCAATGTTACAATCCAATTTTGAATTTTCTTTCTGTTCGTCATAAAAAGATCTGATCATTTTGTTGTGTGTCCACGGTTATTCTTATCTCTCTACATGTGTAACGTGTTAGACTCCAAGATCCGCCTGACATGATTATTTTTGTACCATTAAACTTTTCAAAATTAAATAAATAAATTCTAATAATAAAAGCCTGCGGTATTCATCATAAAATATTTTCAAAAAACAAAACAAAGTGAACGAAAAAAGATTTGAAAAAAAAAAGATGGATCAGAAAATAGGCTTGGATGTCTCTAAAGAGAAATCAATCGCTCAGTTTGTTCAGCTTCGATCATTTGGGGAAATAATCCTCACTTCCATCTAATCAAACAATTAATTAGATAAGAAAAAAAAAAAAAAAGTCCGAAAATTGATTATATAAAAAAATATCTCAAAAATAAAAGGGATCAGAATATTGGCTTGGAGTCTCTCTAAAAGAAAGAGACATAAATAGCTCCGTATAATCAGCTTCGATCATCTGGGGAAATAATCATCACCTCCCAAAGTTCTTTCAATTACAACATATTAAACTAATCAGAAAGAAAACCAAATAAATCAACGAAGAACAAAAAGAGACACAAAACTTAGAGTCTCCATCAAATACGATTACAGTTTTCAAGAATTGTGTATGACTTTGTAACGATTCGGTTTTTATATAGGAACGTTTGGTGGCTCTGACAAGATAAACCTTGTATTCTCCGATTGTAAACCTTTTAGGGTTTATGGAATGGGCTTTTCTTTCGGCCAATTTAATTTTTAGGCCCAATCAAAAATTTTAGTTTTATAACAAGAGAATTGAATATGGGTCTGAACCAACAATGTGCTTTTCCTTTTATTTTTTTTAGACGAGGATATTACCGTTAGTAGTACGTAGGGGTGAGCAAATTATGATGAATCCAAGATTCGATCCGTTATCTACTCCGATTTGATCTAAAAATCTGGTTATTCATTATTCAGGGTTTCCGGATCCAGATCTAGATATAAAAATTATGGATCCGGGTAATACTAATTTTAGGAATGGATATCCGGATTCCGGATGATGAATTACATAATACCTATGTTAGTCTTTCTAAAATGGAATTATAATAAGGTTTTTTGGTGAATTTAAAAACCTAAAATAGTTTACCACATAAAATTTGTTTGATTGTGCACTTGTTTCAGTTTTGGGAGGTCGATCACTGAATGTGGTCTCTAACTCCCAAGGTCTCGTTTCACATTGCAGTTCTATTGGCGTCGAGTTTAGAAGACTACTCCACGACATTAGAAGTTCAAGTGTTTTGTTGGCCACAATCTATCCTTGTTGGTTTTATTTACTTATGTGTAGTTGTTGTTTAATTTGCCAAGATGGCTTGTTTATCACAGTTTGTGAACAATTACTCATTTATGGAGAGTAAGAATCTATGAAATGAGAGTTTGACCCAAAAAAAAAAATTATTCAAAGTTCAACTTCACAAATATTTTTTCATTGACAATCTCCAAAATTTTAGATAAAAATGTAAAATTGATATCTTTTAATCATTAACTTCGATTTTAAACATATGTGTATCATTTTACCATTTCATCTCTTTGATATTGTGAAAAATATAATAGTTTTTGTTTTAAAATTTATCACAGAACGGATCCGGATATACGATTTTTACACTTATACCCAAAATTTGGATATCCGGAATTTTTGGATCTGGATCTTGATAACAAAAGTATTATAAAAATGTCGGATATCCAGAATTTTGGGTATCAGTGTAAAAATCGTATATCCGGATCCGTATAAAATAATATTAACAAAAGTATTCCGATATCCAGAATTTTTGAATCAAAATCTGGATACTATAAAAATGTCGGATATCTGATCCATGTCCACCTAACCGTTACAGATCAATGTGAAAACGTGTATATGTTATAAATAAAAGTTAAAATACACGAGAAAATATGAAATATAATATTTTTGGATGAAACGAGATATTGTATAATAATAATAGAGAAATGATTTTTAAAATGTAAACACAGATTAATGTTATATCGTGTATATGTTATAAATAAAAGTTAAAATACACGAGAAAAATATGAAATATAATATTTTTGGGTGAAACGAGATACTGTATAATAATAATAGAGATATGATTTTCAAAATGTAAACACATAGACTCTTTAACGCTCGTTGTAGACTACTGTCACTAATGCTTTTTAGCTTAAAATCTTAGTGAATTGTTTTTTTTTTCACTCAATCCAAATTTTAATTTAATTTGATTACTTAAGGTGGGATATTACACAACATTTTTTTCGATTTTTTCATATTTTTTTTTAATTTTCAAATTTATGGTTGGACTCTTGCATGAACGATACTATTTAAGGGGGTGTATTGGATCAAATATTTGGTGTAATTTGAGTTAGAACCCAAGTATTGTTCTTTGAGTTTTAATAAGATTTGACATGATTTAGTTGAATTTTGGTGAACTAAAAATTTTGTTATTAAATTCTCTGAAATTTTTACCTAAAACTATTGGATTTTGATCTTTATATTTTTAACTAAGAAATCTCATATAATTTCACCTGAAACTTTCAAATTCAATTCTTATAATATTTTAATAACAATGGGTTTGATTGTATATTTTAAAATCATTAGTCCAACAACACTAGATTTTAAGAGATATTTTTAAAAGAGTTATTTACTTAAACAGCACAGAAACGTTGTTAAATGACTACCATAGCTGGAATCTTTTGAAAATTACTTAAATATCAAAATGATTAAGGAAATGTCTATTAAGGAAAATTTAAAACTCTAATTTACGATTATGCCATTTTGATTAAAAAAAAAAAAAAAAAAAAAACACTGTTCATCGTCTTCCATGTGCGAAAATACTGTTCATCATCTCTTATCTGCGAAAATCGAACTCCAGTGTCGTCTGTTCGTCTTTTACGGTCGCGCCTCTGCTCCTTTGCCTCTCCACAGTTGCATTTTGTCGTAGTAACTTCGATCCCAAAAACCCAACACCATCTAAAATCCCCAAATCGATATTTTTCCTTCCAATTGAAGAACTCTAAATCTGTAAATTCAAAAATCGAGTGTAATTCTCTCGTCTTGTTTGAAATTTATCATTCTTCTTTTTTATATTTCATAATTATAAGCTCGATTTCACGTTCCAGAAGCTTAAAAATTGAGGATGAACAATATCTATGGAGTTTCTAGCGGAACTTCAAGCACCCTGCGAGAACTGTTATGGCCGATTTATTATTCAGTTATGGCCGATTTATGATTTAGTTATGGCCGAGTTATGATTTAGTTATGGCCGATTTATGATTTAGTTATGGCCGAGTTATGATTTAGTTATGGCCGATTTATGATTTAGTTATGGCCGATTTATGATTATTCAACAAAGGCTAATTTATTGTTCAACATCCTTTCATCTGCGAAAATCGAAAAATAACTCCGGTGTCGTCTGCTCGTCTTTTACGGTCCCGTCTCTGCTCCTCCGCCTCTCCACAATCGCATTTCGTCGCAGTATCCTCGATCCCAAAAATTCGACACCATCATTATGATGAAAACTAGAGATGAACAAAAACGGCGGTTAAACCTAATTATGATAGACTAAACCTAATTTTGGAGCGGATGTAATTACTGACATTGAAATATAATTGATGAAATGGAAACATGCCACCTAAAGAACACATAAATCAGCCACAAAAAGTCAGCCATTACATAAACGATAAGTACGTCGTCCCTGAAATATTATTTAAGTAATTGATGACATGGAAACATGCCACCAAAAGAACACATAAATCAGCCACAATAAGTCAGCCATTACATAAACGACAAGTATGTCGTCACTAAAATACTATTTAAATAATTGATGACATGGAAATATGCCACCAAAAGAACACATAAATCAGCCACAATAAATCAGCCATTACATAAACGATAAGTATGTCGTCACTGAAATACTATTTAAGTAATAATAAAACTTTATATAAATCAGCCACTTAATACACATAAATCAGGTGAAAAAATTAAGTCGGCTACTACATCAAGTAAATCTGTCGTCAAAAGCCCGATATTACAGTAATTATTTGTTAATTACTTAGTCAGCCGTAATTAACCTGACTTTTAACTTAATCTGCCTAATAATGGCAGATTTAAAGAAAGTCGGCCACAATAAGACCGTATAAGTCAGCCGTTTAAAACTAAATCAGCCAAATAAGTCAGATGGATTATCGATAAATCAGTCAGCCAAAAAATAAATCAGTCATGTCAGATCAATAAGTCAGCCAAAATTTTCATAAGTCGGTCATATTAATAAAAATCAGCCGTGTCGCAAATCATAAATCAGCCAATATCTCATATGTCAGTCAAAATTCTATTAAGTCAGCCGTGTCGTGTATAAATAAATCAGCCGCGATCTCATAAATCAGGTAAAATTTCATAAGTATGCTGTGACTTCAGGCTGACTAAAGTACATAAATCAGTCGGCAGACTAATAAATCAGCCGCTCACTTAAATCGGCCAATTTTCTCTTAAGTCAGCCGTCACTAAGGCGAAAAAAAATTTCGGCAGACTTTCATAATACACGTAGGCAGTTTCTGTGCCACGTAGGCAGGACGCCTGTTTTTTGGCTGATGTGGAAATAAATAGTAATGACATTTTTGTAATAGCGTTTTTGTTATCAAATGATTAAAAGGGTAGTTTTGGTAGCGCGAATATTTAAATAATAAAAAAAAGATTTCATGCATTCTAGTCATTTTACCTAAGTTTTGTGCTGTTTAAGTAAACTTCCCTTTTTAAAATTCATATTTCAATAACACATGATTTATCATTAAAACTCAAATATCTCAAAATGTTCAATCCAATATACTTCCCTTAATCTATTTGCTCTTGGCCCCGATTCAAAAGATCAACTCCTTCATGCTTTAGTTATATAAAGTTGGAAGGATTTTCAAGAAAAGGTTTAGATTTGGGTTTAGTTAGATAATGTTTTTAGAGTTGAGTGCATGCAAATTGTTTAATTGAATTTAAGTTTCGCTTTGGAATTTGAGATTCAAAATATGTAGAATCTCAAAAAAAAATTGTTAAATCAGTTCAGGTGTTTTTAGCTCTGACATTTGTATTTTTTATAGAAGTAAAGAAACGAATCTGTATGGTCCACTTTTTGATCCTTTACTTCATCTTGCTCTTTGCTTTTGGAATTTCCTTTGATCTTCATCTGCATCTAATACATATAGAATAAAACATTAAAAATACCTCTTTTAGTATCACATGTATTGTATTCTAATGGTATTACTAAGTGCAGACAATATCCCTCAAACAAAAAAATAACAGACTGCCTATTAGTTTGACAAAAAATTAAAAAAAAAAAAAAAAACAGACTGCCTATTTCCATAAATATTATGTAATTGTAAATCTTTGGAAACTTATTCTTACTTCTTATCTTAGATAAAATAATTCTTACTTCTTACACTACCACTAGGTTAACCCTGCACATGCAATGATATTGCTTTTAGAGGAATGTTGTTAAATTTGATTTTAGAACTTTTGGTTGTAGAGTGAATTGATGTTAATATATTATATATATGCACCATTTTCTTAGAATATAAGTTTGAGTTAGACTATTATTTATCTTACAGTACGCGATATGAAAATAATTATTTTTTTCTATAACATTGGTTGTGATTTTATTTTACAATTAACATATGTAAGAGTTAATTATCTAAAATTGATATCAATCTCTAACCATACCAAAATGGTTTTAAAAATATAATATATTTTTTGAAAGATCTTTTACAGTGACATTTCACGTAATTTCTATTAAATTATATGTTATGTTTATAAATATCTTTCCAGAATATTATTAATATGATTAAATCAAATAATCATATTTTATTATTATTAGTTTAGTGTTAAGAAACTTTTGTATTATACTTAAAATCTATCTACCAATACATTGTCTAATTGAAAAATTCCTCAAAAATATGGATTTATGTGAATTCTTTTGGTAACTAACGAAAGGATCTTGGTGGCAATTGTCACACGTGATTGACCAAAAATTGCAACACTTTAGCTAAAATGGTTTGAGTACATTTATTATAAAACGTTTAATAATGTTAATGGGATACCACTTTTTCACGTGTTGAAATGTAAAATCGCAATTTTAATCATTCAAAACATTCATAAAGTTTTCATATTTAACTCCGCTATATAATAAGGTCAAATTTTTTACTTCATATTACCTCAACTTTACCCTTACTAAGTGTCTCATGTGTTAAGATATGTATATTTGGTTACGCTGTATTTAGTTCGAATAGTTCTAAATACATGGCCTTGTTAAAACGTAAGGTATATGACCCACATAAAACAACATATCCACGAAGACATGTCGTATCTTTAAACCTTTAGCTCTCCTATAAAAGTAGACAAAGTTGCCATTACGAAAAGCATCCAAAACCCGCGTTATTATTCTTATTGTGATTGGTCTCAATCAGACGCAATGGAAATGTCATCTGGATCGTTAGGCTATGGGATCCCAGACGCGATGGGACAAAACCGCGGTAACATAAAACGTTGCCTCGAGATGTACATTGAGAAGGGCAGAAGAGTGATGAAACTGAACGAGTTGATGGATGAATTGGAGATTGTTCTAAATGATGTAACGCAACGAAGGCTAGTCATGGAAAGCGATTTTGGCAAGATCTTGTGTTTCACTCAGGTCTTACCATAATGTTTTTTTCATTTTTCCAAACTTTGCTTTCTTTTAAGTGGGAATCATATGAATCTAACATTTCAAGAAGCTTTCTATATATATAAAGGGTATTAGATTAAAATTATACTAAAGATCTTATATGGTGTTAAATTATGAAGATTTAAGGATTTAGTTTAAAACTAGTTGGCAATAGATTAGATGGTGTTAGTTTCTTGAGATGGATACAGATCAAATTTCCTAAAATTTTAAGATATCTAGATCCAGATCCGCAATACCCGATGGTATCTGGATTCAAAATATATAGATCTATTGAAAAAAACTAAAAATATTTTTTTTAAATAAAAGAAATTATTAAACATAATAAAATAAAAAAAAAATTTAAAAAATGAAAATATCATCTAAATTTTTTTATTTGATTTTTGTAAACATTTTTAAAATATTTTGGACAATTCTCAAAAATAGCACAAAATATAGTTTTTGTGACATATTTAGCACGCATTCTCATTTAAGACATAAATAGCATTTTTATTAAAGGATAATCATAACCTCATATTTTAGGGTTTATGATTAAGGGTTTAGGGTTTAGAAAACCCTAAATCTTACTCCTTACCCCCTAAAAACTATATCCTAAATACTAATATAATCAACCCAAACAAAAAATATTAAATTATAAACTTTATAAAATGCTATTTTTGTCCTAAATAAAAATGTGTGCTAATTATGGAACAAAAACATCATTTGATGCTATTTGAGAGAATTTTATCATGTAAATTCTTAAAAATATACCCTTTTAAAAATATTGTTTATCATTGGTAATATTTTGAACAATTATTTTTATATAAATCTTATTCATATATTTAGTAAAACTATATATAAAAATTGAATCTGGATACCCTCATCTTTAAATCAAAGTACCTGTTTTTTAATCTGGATATTGGATTTTAGATCTTGAATATTTTGCCCAACTCTAATAATAGAGATATGAAAACCCTTTAACCAAAATAAAAACTTTAATACTATAGATATGCATGACAACATGAGATTTCTAATTTTCACTAGTTTGAAAAACAAATAACATATGATGACCTAAATATATCATTATAAATGTGCAATCAAACTGCAGGAGGCAGTGGTAATTCCTCCAAACGTGGCGTTTGCAGTAAGAGGAAACCCTGGAAATTGGCAATACGTGAAGGTTAACTCTTCCAATCTCTCGGTAGAAGCTCTAACAAGCACACAATATCTCAAACTCAAAGAGCTTGTCTTTGACGAGAACTGGTCTCTCCTCTTTTACTCTTACCAGATATTTTCACTTTCTTGATCTCATTCTATCTAATTACAAGTTTGTAAACAGGGCAATGGATGAAAATGCATTGGAGGTGGATTTTGGAGCGTTGGATTTCACTCTTCCTCGGCTTTCGTTATCGTCTTCAATAGGAAACGGCTTGAGTTTTGTCTCCTCAAAGCTCGGGGACCGTTTAAACGATAACCCCCAGTCTCTAGTTGACTATTTGTTGTCACTTGAGCATCAAGGAGAGGTTAGTTTTAAGTTTTTTACTTTTTTCTGATAATATTGTTTTACATTTGTGTTTACATATGAAGAAAGAATCATAAAAATAATTTTAGTTACCAAAATTACTACATTTTTGGGGGAAACAAAATAAATGCCATAAATTTAGGTTTATATAAAACGTTTTCAAAATTCTGA
Source organism: Barbarea vulgaris (assembly GCA_963667165.1). NCBI lineage: Eukaryota > Viridiplantae > Streptophyta > Magnoliopsida > Brassicales > Brassicaceae > Barbarea > Barbarea vulgaris. The sequence goes on along the minus strand of OY763890.1, from coordinate 24,489,890 downwards.
AGGAAGCATGGACAAGAAAGTGTCGTCTGTCGTAGATCTAAGGGTCGGAAAGAATTGTCCATGGTAAAATCGTTTATGTAACAGTTCTCATAATTTGCAATAAATAATAAATCAAAAAAAAAAAAAAAAAAAATTCTGAAGGATTATTTATATATTTACGACCTCTTCCTAAAGTGTGTGGTATTCTTGAAATTCTAGAATTGTAATGGTAATTTCGGAATACAAGTATGTGGATATATAGAATTTCCCAAACATTTTCTCGTTTTCTAATAAATTATTTTCTTTAAAATTTTTAATTTATTTTATTTAATTTGTTTGAATAATTTTGTAAGAAAAAATTTATAAATTCATTTGGGAAAAAAAGAAAATGCACGTTACATGTAAAAGTAGACATAACGCAGACACAAAATAAAAACGTATGTTTGATTTTTGTCAATGTTATATAATTTCAGAAGCTTATGATAAATGAGACACTAAACACGGCTAAAAAGCTTGAGATGAGTTTGATTTTGGCGGATGTTTTCCTATCGGAGTTGCCTAAGGACACACCTTTCCAAGCCTTTGAACTAAGGTTAAACCTTTTAACTCCTCTTTTTGTAAAATAACTACATTTCTAATCGATGGTTTGGTTAACCGGTTTAATGTGTTAAACCAAAAACAGGTTTAAAGAATGGGGTTTTGAGAAAGGATGGGGAGAAAACGCAAGGAGAGTAAAGGAAACAATGAGAATCTTGTCGGAGATTTTTCAAGCTCCTGATTCTTACAACATTGATAGATTCTTCACTAGGATTCCTCGAATCTTTAACGTTGTCATCTTTGCGGTCCACGGCTACTTTGGTCAAACCGATGTTTTTGGTTTGCCAGATACTGGCGGTCTAGTTGTTTACGTTCTTGACCAAGTCAAGGCCCTTGAACAAGAATTGCTTCACAGAATCAACTCTCAAGGCCTCAATTTCAAACCTCAGATTCTTGTTGTAAGTTCTCTTCGAAATACTTGTCTTTCTTTTTTCTATTTTATTTGAGTATTAGACTATGAACTTCCTACTCAAAACCAATTGGCAATGAGTGGAGTGGCCCATATCGAACCGAATCTCACTTTAGGACCGGTAATAAACCCTTCTTGGGTCAACAAACGAGGCTCTGATACCATATTAGATTATGGGGTTCCAACTCAAAATCAATTGGCAATGAGTGGAGTGGTCCATATCCCATATATATTAGTGCTGATCCTTTTAAATTTCCGATGTAACATCCTAACATTGAGTTTTGATCATGATGAACCCCAATTTCCCTTTTTTTCTTAGTAACCTTTTAATATTTAGGTTTAAATTTTGGATTTTAGGTAACGCGATTAATCCCAGACGCTAAAGACCCTAAGTGCAACCAAGAATTCGAACCTATTAACGGTACCAAGCATTCGAATATTCTACGAATTCCATTCGTAACAGAGAATGGGATTTTACGTCGTTGGGTTTCCCGGTTTGATATCCACCCTTACCTAGAAAGGTTCACTAAGGTAAAAAACTAAAAATCATATAGATGAATGGTAGAATAATTTTTTTTACCATTTTCTTCTTTTCTTTTTTTTCCTCTAGAAAAATAATTTTGTAATTGTAAATAAAATGAGTAGGATGCAACAATAAAGATCTTGGATATTTTGGAGGGAAAACCTGACCTAATTATCGGAAATTATACGGATGGAAACTTGGTGGCATCTCTTATGGCCAATAAGCTTGGAATTACTCAGGTTTCTTACCTTATAATTTGTTAAATTTAATTAGACCAATAAATTTACTCATTTTTATGTCAACACAAATTAATTGAAAAAAAAAAAAAATCCTATATAATTTGCAGGCAACTATTGCACATGCATTGGAGAAGACTAAATATGAAGACTCCGACCTCAAATGGAAGGAGTTTGATTCTAAATATCATTTCTCATCTCAATTTACAGCAGACTTAATCTCTATGAACTCTGCCGATTTCATTATAGCCAGCACTTATCAAGAGATCGCTGGAAAGTAATTACCTAATTTTATAAAGAAAATACATATTATTATTCCATTAAATCGACTCGGTTTAACATAATTCTTATTTTTCTTGGTTCAAATTCGTCAGCAAAGAGAAGATGGGACAATACGAAAGCCACACGAGTTTCACACTCCCGGGGCTATACAGAGTTGTATCTGGTATCAATGTATTTGATCCGAGGTTCAACGTTGTAGCTCCTGGCGCGGATGAGTCTATGTACTTCCCTTTTACTAGCCAAGACGGCAACTTCACCAAGTTTTATCCTTACATTGATGAACTCTTGTATAGCCAAAATGAAAATGATGTACACATGTACGTCTCTCTTCCCCATAGCTTCTTTTTTTTCTTTACTTTTCCTAGTCATTTATACGATTTCAATAAGTGGTTAATCGCTAATTTCTCTTTGTTTGTTTCGCTTAGATTAATTAACAAAATAATTTTATTTTAAGTGGTCAACATTGTGGTTACAATTTAGAAAGTAGTATCATTTTATAACATGTAAAGGCAAACAAACAATCGAGGTGTAAGAACTTATTTGTTGTTCTATATGTTCGACTGTTTGAAGAAACTAACTATTACAATGAAATGAATGATAACAGTATTAAAACAATATGCTATAGAATGATTACTATGTTTGTTTGAAAATTCTAACGGATAATTTTTTTTTTTCTTATGAACAAAAGTGGTTATTTGGTGGACAAGAAGAAACCGATCATCTTCTCAATGGCAAGGTTTGATGTTGTAAAAAACTTAACAGGATTAACCGAGTGGTATGCCAAGAACAAGAGGTTACGAGACTTAGTAAACCTCGTGATTCTTGGAGGATTCTTCGACCCTTCCAAGTCTAATGGTAAGGAAGAGACCTCAGAGATCATGAAGATGCATTCTCTAATTGAGAAATATCAACTCAAGGGTCAGTTTAGATGGATCGCAGCTAAAGCAGCTCAAACTCGAAACGGTGATTTGTACCGATGTATTGCAGATACAAGAGGTGCTTTTGTGCAGCCTGCACATTATGAAGCCTTTGGTCTTACTGTTATTGAAGCCATGAGTTGTGGTTTGGTCACATTCGCCACAAAGCATGGTGGTCCTGCTGAGATTATTGTTGATGGTGTCTCTGGATTCCACATTGATCCTAGCAATGGCGAAGAATCGGGCAATAAGATTGCGGATTTCTTTGAGAAATGCAAGATGGATCCTAATTACTGGAACATGTTTTCGACTGAAGGGCTGCAACGCATAAACGAATGGTATAAGTTAGTAGAAGTATCTATTTTAGGTTAAGGGTTAGGAAATATCTGGTACTACTACTAGTAGTAATTTAAGCATCTAAACTAATCCAAAGTTTTCCTTAGAAAAGATTAGATTCGGGTTCGAGCAGTCGGGGTACCCTAAGTATCGAGTAATTCGGGTATCGATAAGGATACAAATTGTTTGGATATATAAAATCACTATATGAACTCTCTCATTAGATGACTTAAGAGCCGGATTCAGATTACGATATTTCGGGTAATTTTGGGTATGGATACAAGTAGTGTTCAAGCTTAAAGCATTCTCAATGATCTAAGAGAGAGTTTAAATTCTGTGATTATATTTATGTGCAGCTATACATGGAAGATATATGCAAACAAAGTGATAAACATGGCGAATACATACAGCTACTGGAGATATTTGAACAAAGATCAGAAACTGGCAAAGCAAAGATATATTCATTCCTTCTACAATCTTCAATACCGGAATTTGGTAAAATTATCTACTCATTTTTTTTTGTTTTTTTCACATGTGTGAATCTAAATATTAATGTTTTGCCCTTTATTTTACCATAATTTTGTCTGGAATAGGTGAAAACTATACCCATGTTAAGTGATATTCCTCAACCTCCACCACCTCCTCCAAAGCCTTTGATTAAACCATCATTATCTAAAGGGTAACATAAACTAATTATTCAGAATCATTACATTACAGATTGTATATATTTAATGTTTTTAACTTTTTCATGTTTCTTTATACTTTACAGCAAGCGAACACAATCACGATTGAGTTTCAAGATGTTTGGGGTTTAATTAACCTCGTGAATAAGTGAAGCTAACATCAGAACTACAGAAATATTCAAACCCTCTTTGATGTTTCACTTCTTATATTTAAACGAGTTGTGTGATTACACAGTAAACTAAAGAGAAAAAAACACAAATGTATTTGGTTATGTATGCTTACTGATTAAACATGTTAAAGTTGGACGATTTGTTACGGGTTCAAGGAACCAAACACTAAGATTAACCAAGAAAATATTTAACATTTAGTACTAACTCTTGTGAAGCACTCCAGATCAACTTAAAATGTCAGAGAAGCACCATAACAAAATATTACTTAGAACAAAAAAAAAAAAAACCATGATTCGAAGATTTTTAAGCATCTTTTTTTTCAGGTTTTGCTCATAAAATCGAATCCCAAAAGGATAATCGATAAATCTTAGTTGGCTTGGCTATCTGGTACGAAATCTAGCGCAAGGCCCTCAATGTCGAAGTCATCAGGTTGTGATTGGGAAGCTGTCAGTTTCGCCTTTTTGTAACTTTTCGAGCTTCTCAGGATATCTCGCAGGCTCCCTGAAAACCTGTTTCGCAAGACGAGCAAAGAAGTTTATGAGCATAGTTTGTGTAGCTAAGGTTGACAATAATATGCTTAATTGGTCACTTACCTCTTTGTTCCTCCAGAGATATTGTTTCCTGTTGTGAGATCAAGAGTTGAAGTTAGTATGCTCGGTAGAGACTAGAGAGAGCTTGTGATTTTAAGTTATGTTCGGATTGATAAAGTACCTTGATTTCTCGACATAGAAGTCACATCACTATCATCGTCTGCTGAAGAATCGGATGGTGATTTAGTGGAGACATTTGAAGTTGTCTTAGATTCATCGTCTGTAGAATTCGACATGTCAGCATCCTTGAAGAAATTCATCTTACTCTTGTTCACTGTGACGGAGTCGGATCTTTTCTTTACAGCTTCCTTTTTGTTGTTCACAGTGCCTCTCACGGATGCATTGGAATGATTAACCTTTGATTCACTGCGATCATTCTTAGCCTTTGACTGCAATTGACTAGTACCTGAACTAGCTGGTTGAACTCTACTTTTTCTCTCTTTCGGTTTCACTGAACCATCAATGGAACCGCCCTTTTTAGACTTAGCTCCACCAGTCACTTGATCTTGCTTGTTCCCACCACCAACAATATCATCCTTCTTTTGGCTAGAACCAAAATTGTCTGCCATCTCATCGTTCTCTTTAAGAATTTGCTTGGAAGGGTTATCATCCTCAGTATTATCAACGACCTGAATACTCTTTTCCAAATGTGAAGCATCTTTCTCAGTATCCTTCTTAGCTGGCGTGAATAATGCATCGGTGTCTTCTGGCTTGTTGGTGGGAGGAGCCTCATTCTGAGCAGCATTGTTTACCTCAACTGACAATACTTGGGGCTCTACTGTGTTCGAAGAGTGTTTCTTCTTTGATCTCTTGCTTGATTTCTTCACACTTTTGTCCACATTTTCCTCAGCTTCGTTCCTTTGCTGCAAAGAATCTAATACGTTTCTGATAACATTATCAGGCCCTTCTCCATCTACAACTTTGATAGGTTCAACATTCTGTACACCAGCATCTACCAGTGTATCTTCTTTAGCTGAAGTCTTGGATTTTCTTGAACTTTTCTTCTTAGTAGATTTCACAGATTTAGCCTGATCAGTATCTATGTCAACTTTCTCCTTAGAAACTTCAGGTTCACGGGATTTGTTTTGATCTGTAAATTTCCCAATGTTGTCCAGCGTTTTGGATTCCTGGACAAAGGTGCGTGGGTTATTCTCAGCTTGGATTTCATCTGCGGCGAGAAGTGCGGCCTCTCTACTTCCCACATTATAGACTAATTTGTCACCTATCTCTTCTTAGAACAAAAAAAAAAAGCAATAAAAGTTAATAGAAACTCCCTGTGTAGAGAAGAACTACATTCAACCAAGAATCGAATTTACCATTTTGTATTGCATCTGCAAGAGTAGTAGCATGCTTGTGATCTATGCTTCCAGATACCTTCTCTGCCTCATTTACAATTTCTTTCAAAGGGGTAGTAGTAGCAGAAGACTGATTGATGTGATCCTTTGAGGACTTCTTTCGCTTTCTCTTCTCTGTAGCTGGACCAGTTGTCAAACCACTGCTAGACTCCAATTGTTTCTCCGTCTGAGTCACCAATTCAGCAGTTTGAAGATTATCAACAGAACTTGGAGCCAATCTGCTTCCCTCACCTCTTTCATCATCTCTTGATATAATCTTCCCATCTGCAAGTTCTGAAGCAGGTTGAAGATCCTTCTCTTGGTCAATCTTGACTAATTCAGCAGTTTTTTCTCCGTTTCCTAGATCTAATGAACATCAGAAATTAGCATAACATAAATCACCATAACAGCTAATAAAGGATCCCAAAATTCAACAATAGTTAAATATAGAAATTTACCTTGTCCTGTTGCTCCCATAAGATCATCTAGCTTTTCTAAAGCTCCATTAGGAGTTTCACTGTCTGGCACATCCTTCTTCGCATTATCTACAAGCTCCGAATCAACTGTGAGAATTTTCTCTTCCAATTGCCTGTCTGCATCAGAAGTTTGCTGATTCTCTCCCATACTAATGTCCAGATTCTCGTCGCTTCCAATGTCTACAAAAAAAATCAGATATTATAACCAAAGGTAAGCGAACCAACAACATCTGATAACAATAATCAAAAACAGAGTTTACCTTTTCCGATTGCTCCCGTAACAATATCATCTACTTGTTCTCTCGGTGAAACTACACAGGATCCAGAAGCAACAGCAGATTGATTAACATCAATCATCAATTTCTTCCGACTTTTCTTCCCATACGAACTTAGAATCTTCCTCTTCCTTGTTTTCTTCTCAGCTTTCTTCTCAGCTACTTCGGTTTCAAAACCTTCTTCAAGACTCAAATCCTTCGTATGCATACCAATCGTAATCTCTTTTTTTTCCTCAATCAACTCAAGTTTTGAACCATTTTGATCAGCAGCCATTATAGTGATCACTTCCTCAACTCTTACAGCATCAACATATATAAACCAGTTTCCACTAATTCTATCAAAAGCTTTACACACAATCATAGAATCTGACAAGTGATAAAACTGTCTTCTACGTTTAACCTGATTATTACATAAAATAAAACCACTCATTTCTTGCTAACAAATAAAAAAAAAAAATGTTTGAACAAAGCAGCAAAAACTTCATACCTTAAACGCAGAAACATTAATTTCTCCGATTTCTGGGAAAACTTGTTTATGCTCTTTGCGTAAATTGTCTATAATCAAAATAACGGATTAACAATGAAATTAGCAAATTAACATCGAACAATAATAAGTTTAGAATCTGATTCAACGGAGTAAATTTAGTTTGGAGATTTTTGTTTTTCACCTTTGAAATCGGAGATGATTTCATCTTTATGAACGAGTAACGCCAGACGAGTGTTGAGACTGGTTTCTACAAAGATGCAGTGAAACTCCGGTGAGGAAGTTCCTTCGCGATTAGCCATTTTTACACAAACGAGGGTGAAACTGGGAAGGAGATGAGCGCGAAGATGATGAAGTTTGTGGGAGCCGAAGAGGTTTAGGGTTTTTTTTTTCTTATATTTTTTGTCAACCCTACATTCATACAGAGCCCATTAATGCCCAAATACATATATGGAAAATGGCTAATCACGAAGAAACTTCCTCACCGGCCTTATAACGTTTAATGCCCAAATACATATAGATAGAGGGCATTAATGGGCTCGAAGCCTTATAACGTTTAAGATGGAAACAAAACATTCTACATTCATACAAAGCTCCTTAATGCCCAAATACATAAGATAGAAGCAAGTGATACACGCTTATAACACGTGTCCACATCTAAGGCTGAAACGTGGATTTTTCACCGTTTTACCGTCCCGTCGCCTCTTTGCCATTGTTTCTTTATTTTTTTGCCAGAAACTGGAGAAAACAACCAGATCTATGGAGAATCCTTGATTCCATCGCTTGTCTTCCGTGCCGGCTCAAAACAAACATAGGCCCTGGGGCAAGACTGAAAAAATGCCCTCTTAACATATAAAAAAATGTAATCAATAACATTGTTGCAACAATCCATAAAAATACAATATCGTTTATCAAAAAAAAAAAAAAACAGAGTTCTTCATTGTAATATTCCTTCTTTCTTCCTAACTTTTTTTATAAGCATCCGTCTCCACACCATCATTTCCTCAACCCACCTGAATTTGGAAAAAAATAAGGAAACCAGTAGTCATCCTAAAAGAAGATAAATGCAATCATAACAAACGTTTTTTCATGCTTTACTTGATGCAAAATCATGAATGAAAGTTTTAAAACCAATGCTCTCTAATATGTTCTTTTCAATGCATAAAACAGCTAAAGCATTCAATCTTTCTTGAAACATCGAAGATCTTAAATAATTTTTCAGCAATTTTAATTTTGAAAAGCTTCGTTCGGCTGAGGCTACAGTCACAGATATAGTCAAAAGAATTCGATAAGCAATTGAAACATTATGATAACAGCCTACACTTTCAACAAACTCAAGAACTTCACTAGGTTCCATAGATACAACCGTTAAAGTCATTTGCAACATTCTCAATTCAGAATAAAAATCATTTAAATCAATATCCAAAGATTTACCATGAGAAAAAGTTTGGTAAAAAATAGTGCAATGCGTTCGTAGTTCACTTTCACTTAATACTTAATTTTTTTCGAATCAAACAAAAACCCAAAAACATTTTTAAATTCATCATCTGATCAAATCTGTTCTTAACCGAATTTATTGCCATGTCCACCACAACTAAAAAGTAGTCAACTCTAAAATCATCCTCACCTGATTGTACCTTTTCACCACAATCAGTTTCATCAAACTGTTTTTTCCTAAAGACACGACGCTTATTTGGAAACACAGGATCAACTTCCACATCAAGAGCAATAACTTTAGCTATACTCAAACTAGAATCAAACCCTCTCAAAAAACAAAACTTCACCATCCAATTGTTTTAAAGCATTATCAATGCACATAGATTTAGATTGTAAGTTCTTACTCACTGAATTAATAGCAAACAAAATTTCATACCAAATAACCATGCCAAGCAAGAATTCAAAATTATCAAACATCATAACTGTAACGCCCGTGTTCTGGAAATGAAAATTTCGGAATTTATATTCGGGATTTATGCGTAGAAATTCTGGAAAATATTTCCGGAAATTTGTGAAGTAATTGGAAGTTACACAGCATTTTTTCCCGTAGGGGTGTTCGGGATCGATGTGGGAAGTTTGGGGTTCCCTTGTGAACTTTTGGAAAGTTCAGGGACCAATCATTAATTAAGTTTTAATCTGATTTAAATCAGATCAGCCACCATCCTTTTCCACATTCTCCACCGAAGCTTTTCCATTTTTCTCCACCTGGGTCACCCACCTAGCATCCTACTCCCTACAAGCTAGCCTAGTGCCCACCCTCTCCATTATTCTGAATCAGCTTCCTTTCCTTCTCATTTGGCCGACACTTCTCTTCATTTGCAAAGAAAGAAAAGAGTTAGAGAAAGAGAGTTGGGCTGAGAAGAGAGTTTGTGAGAGGTGAAGCTTTGATCAAAATTTTAGAGAAGGAGTGGTTGTGAGTTGTGTGTGGTGTGGAGAGCAAGTGGGGCTGAGTCTTGTGTGGCTGTGTGAGGGCGTGGAGAGCTAGAGGAGGTGAGTCTTGGTGGCTGAGTGGGCGTGTGAGTCTCAAGGAAAAGGAGACGGAGGTTGTTGTGGTGGTGTGCAAAAGAGGAGTAAGTTGGAGAGCTGTTTCGTGGGTGATAAGGAAACAGGAGTTTGACCTAGCAAATCGTTTGCAAAGGTAGCGAATTTTTGTGGAGTTGTAGTTAAGTCTTTTATCTAGATGTACCAATTTACGGAATTGAATTTGAGTTAATATTCTGAAAGTTATTCATGTTTCCGTGAGGCGCTCTATTTCAGACGCGAACCGGACCAACGTGGATTCAAAAGGCAATCGCGAGTTCGTCTACCGTTGGATCATCTTGAAACTTTGTAGTTAGCTTCAGGACATTTGGGGGTTGAGTTTCAACGGTGGGATTGAGCTTTCAACGGTTAGTCGTTGATTTATGCATGTTTTGTTTCGAGGCGCGTAAGTGGTGAAGGTGATCGGGTTGGTAGATCGGGTGTAGATCGATCGATCTGGTCCAGATCGATCGATCTGGCCAGGATCGATCGATCTAGCCTTGTTTGGTCGATCTGAGAAGTTCACGCAAGTTGGGATCGATCGATCTAAGCCAAGATCGATCGATCTGGTGTTTTTCGTGTTCGTTTCTTGTGTTTAAAGGTTCGTTTTGGTTTATTTGTTAGGCACGCGTTTGGGGATTGAAGTCTATTCATTCCGCGAAAGTTTTTGGGAATTTCCGTGCGTGGCTAAAGGTGAGTGCAGGACCGTAAGCTTCTGAGCGGTTAGATTGTTTGATGTGTTTGCGTGATTGTAGGTTGTATGATCTCATGGTGGATCTAGATCGAGTGTTCTTGAGATGGTTGATTTATTGCGGTATTTCGTGTTTAATACGTTGAATAATTTAACTCGCTTGTGTGTATAGCTTGTAGACGGGAGGATTGCTTCACTAAGTATTTGTTGAAATACTTATGCATCTCCTTTGTTTGATGCAGGGAAAGAAAAGTTGTGACTGTGGAATCAATGCAAGGAAGAGAGGTTGATCTAGGGACTCGGTTGTGTGTTTAAGTATTTATTTTAAGTCGAATTTTTTACTCGCAGTTAACTATGGTATTTCTGTAATCGTATTTTTATTGTTATCGGTTTTATGCAAGAAAAAAAAAAACGAGGCCGGTCGTTTCAATTTGGTATCAGAGCCATTACGGCTCTAGGACGGGTTAGGAAAAATTAAATTGGATTTAATTTAATTTTTGGTACGGTGATGCATGGGCAAAACCGTTAGGGAATTGATTATGTGAGTTAGTCAATTGTTTGAGTATGGAGTCCTAGATCATCCTCTTCGAGCCTTTAAAGAGATTCCACGGTAAGTTGTTTTGTGTTGCTTGTTGTGTGGTTAGTTAAAAGACTCTTGGAATAGTCTTTTGGGGCCGAGGTTTTAATCACATAATATGTTATGTGAATTAACCTGTGGTGTCCGGTTGGGTCGGGTTAATCCGTGAAGCGGATTAAAGTAATTCAGTTGAGGAATTGCTGTTTTTTTAAGTTAACTCAAGACCATGGAATTGGTTGAGTTAGGAGATTAACCATTATTTAATTTTGGGAATTAGATATGGATTAATCTTTGCTCGGTTCATCTGAACCATGGAAGTTCGCGTCCGTCGTTTAGCCGGCTTCTGTGGTTGTTTGGTTTGATCGAGGAATCGACCATTCGACTAAGATGGCTAAAAGAGGTGGAGGTCGCGGTCGTGGTACCGTTAGGGTTAGGGGGTCGCGTTCAGAGGGACTCGAGGGCTTTGGTGGTTGCGGAGAGTGTGACACAAAGTGTTACGGACGAGCGGGTCAGGAACTTGCATACGGATCAGTTTGGGACGGAGGGTGTGGCCGGTGTTGGTACCGGTGTTGCTGGATGTTCAGCGGGTGCTGCGGGTGTGGCAGCAGGTGTAGCTCCGGCCCAAGAGGATCGTATTGCGAATTTCTTGACCTTGCTGTTGGAGCGGTTACCGGAGAGCGTACCAGTTCAGGCTCCAGTTGTACCACCGGTAGCTAAGGTGCAGCCAAGGTTTGCGGTTGCGGAAGAGCCCCTAGCATATCTTAAGATGTTGGAACCCGAGTGGTGGTCGTTGTTAGAGCAAAATTTCCATTCGTTTAGGTGTCCAAAAGGATATCAAGTGGATCTCGCAGTCTACTTTCTGGAGGGTGACGCACATCTCTGGTGGAGAGGTGTTGCGGCCCGGAGGGTCAAAGCAGAGATGTCTTGGGAGGATTTTGTGTCGGAGTTTAACTCCAAATATTTTTCCCCCAAGAGGCATTGGACCGGTTGGAGAGACGGTTTCTTGGGTTAAGTCAAGGGAACCGGTCGGTTCGTGAGTTTGAGTCGGAGTTTAACCGTCTCAGGGTGTATGGCGGTCATATCCTGGATAATGAGCAGGCCAAGTGAGGCCGAGAGAGTTCTGGAGAAGTTCTAGAAGAGTGAACCATAAGGGGTTTGGTCTGGGGCTGAAGTTTCCAGAAATGGATAGTTCCTAGAATGGAAAGTTGCCGAGTGTTGTGGGTTAGGGTTCTTAGCATATGGAAGTTGTGTAGGGACCTTAATCGTGGGAGGAATTGAATCTCACGTTTTGTTTGATTTTGGAGCATCGCATTGCTTCGTTACTCCAGAATTGGCAGAGAAGTGCGGCATTCGGGGAAATCCGGGTGAGCACTTAGGGTTAGTTAAGGTCGCTGGAGGGAAGTTTTTAAGTAGTCTTGGTCGGGTTAAGAACGTGGACGTTCAGGTGGCCGAGGAGTCAATGCCAGCGGATTTGATCATCTGTTCTGTGGAACTGTATGATGTTATCTTGGGCATGGAATGGCTGGGAAAGTTCAGAGCGCATCTGGATTGCCACCGGGGACGTGTCGTGTTCGAAAGAGAAAGAGGCAGGTTGATCTACCAAGGAGTGAGACCTACAACCGGGAGTCTCGTGATCTCGGCAATGCAAGCTGAGAAAATGATCGAGCAAGGTTGTGAAGCTTACTTGGCCACTATTATTACCCCAGAGACTGTTGGAGAAGTAGCGGTTCAGGATATTCGGGTTGTGCGGGAGTTCGAGGACGTTTTTCAGTCGTTGCAAGGGTTACCACCGTCTCGGTCTGACCCTTTCACGATTAAGTTGGAACCAGGCACAAAGCCGATATCCAAGGCTCCGTACAGGATGGCTCCAGCAGAGATGGCGGAGCTCAAGAAGCAGCTGGAGGAGTTGTTAAGTAAGGGTTTTATTAGGCCGAGTACTTCACCGTGGGGAGCACCGGTGTTGTTTGTGAAGAAAAAGGATGGGAGTTTTCGGTTGTGTATCGATTACCGGGGGCTTAACCGAGTCACAGTGAGGAATCGGTATCCTCTTCCGCGGATCGACGAACTGTTGGATCAGCTGAGAGGGGCTACTTGGTTCTCCAAGATTGACTTGGCGTCAGGATATCATCAAATTCCTATTGATGAGGAGGATATCCGGAAGACAGCTTTCAGGTCAAGGTATGGGCATTATGAGTTTGTGGTGATGCCTTTTGGGTTGACGTATGCACCAGCCGCGTTCATGAGTTTGATGAACAGCGTGTTCTAAGATGTACCGTGATCTGAAACGGTATTATCATTGGGTCGGGATGAAAAAGGATGTGGCTAACTGGGTCGCAGAGTGCGATGTGTGCCAGTTAGTAAAGGCAGAGCATCAGGTTCCGAGCGGGCTGTTGCGGAGTTTACCCATTTCCGAGTGGAAGTGGGATATGATTACGATGGACTTCGTAGTTGGGTTACCTGTTTCTCGGACCAAGGATGCTATTTGGGTCATTGTTGACCGATTGACCAAGTCGGCGCATTTTCTAGCCATTAAGAAAACTGATGGAGCTACGGTTCTGGCTAGGAAGTATGCGCAGGAGATAGTAAGACTTCATGGGGTACCGGTGAGTATAGTGTCAGACCGGGACCCTAAGTTCACTTCGGGGTTATGGAAGGCATTTCAGAAAGAGATGGGCACTAGGGTGAACTTAGGTACGGCATATCATCCTCAGACGGATGGGCAGTCCGAGAGGACCATCCAGACTCTCGAGGATTTGCTGAAGATGTGTGTGCTTGACTGGGGTGGTCATTGGGTGGACCACTTGAGCTTGGCAGAGTTTGCTTACAATAATAGCTACCAGGCAAGCATTGGGATGGCCCCATACGAGGCACTCTATGGGAGGCCATGTCGTACACCCTTGTGCTGGACCCAGGTGGGGGAGAGGAGTATGTTGGGTGCAGATTTTGTTCAGGAAACTACGGAGAAGATCCGAGTTGTGAAACTGAACATGAAAGAAGCCCAAGATCGGCAAAAGAGTTATGCCGATAAAAGGAGAAAAGATCTCGAGTTTGAGGTGAGAGATAGGGTATATCTCAAGATGGCATTGTTGCGGGGTCCGAACAGATCCATTACTGAGACTAAGTTGAGTCCGAGGTATTTGGGTCCGTTCAAGGTAGTTGAGAGAGTTGGCCCGGTTGCATATCGGTTGGAGTTACCGGAGGTAATGCGAGCACTTCACAAGGTCTTCCATGTGTCGATGCTGAAGAAATGCTTACGTAAAGATGATGAGGTATTGGAAGAGATTCCGACAGATCTTCAGCCTAATATGACCGTTGAGGCGAGACCCTTGAGGATTCTCGAGAGGAGGGTCAAAGAGCTTCGTCGGAAGAAGATTCCAATGATGAGGGTGTTATGGGATTGTGACGGTGTGCGGGAGGAGACTTGGGAACCAGAGGCAAGGATGGAAACAAGATTTAAAAAGTGGTTCGAGAAGCAAGCTGAGGCTTGAGTTTCCATCGATGGTTTCTAATTTCACATTTGAGTTGTATGTCGTGTTGGATACGATGAATATTATGTGAAATTGAATAAGAGGAGTAATCTTATGAGTTTATGAGTTGTGAGGTCATGTGAGTAAAGAAAAGTTTATTAGAGTTTAAACTGGAAGTATTCTTCGAACAAGGATAAATGGAATACCCTGAGGGAGTGGATATACCTTAAGATAACCTGTGTAGTGGTTATAGGATAGGTTGATATTCCGGGATGGGATTATGGTTGGTGAGTGTCACCATGTGATGTGGTGAGTGGACTATGTGAGATAGATTCGGCCGGACATGCTTATAGACGTTAGACTTGCTTGCTCCAAGGACTGGTGGGTCCTGTACGACTCATGGGAGATGGATTTCTCCAGAGGCGGGGATGAGGATTTCCCCGGATACCCAGAGCTCGAAGGACTTGTGAGTCCTGAGAGTGGGAGTGGTATGAGTGTGATACCCATGAGCTGGAAGGTCTTTGTGACCTGAGAGTGCGAGTGGTATGGTTGTGATACCCGAAGCTCGAAGGGCTGACGAGTCCTGAGAGTGAGAGTGGTATAGGTTGGATGCCGATAGCTTGCAGGACTTCGTGGCCTGTGAGCGAGAGTGGCATGAGGTACCCAGAGCCCAGAGTGCCTTGCACAGAGGGTGGGAGTGATACGAGTATGAGTTGGGAGCAGTGTATGTCTATAACGTGCGTATAAGCATAGCGGCTGAATAGAGATCTCGGGAGTGGTTGGGGTGCGACTTGGGATTAGAGTCGTGTTCTAGTTAAACTTGTTAAGGGAAAATGAGATAAGTTGTTTGATCGGATGGCTCATGAGCAGTTCTATGCGATAGATCCGATTCTCGAACGTATGGTACTTGTTTGTTTTATTACGTTCGTCATGAGGAATCGCTAAAAAGAATGGCTAAGTTAAAAGCTATCTTATCTAACTCTTGTCAAAAGTTCTCTGAAGCAAGTTGACACTAGAGGGTTCACGGGGTTGTGGGATAGGTGGAGTTGTATGGTCGGGTTGACCATGAGAGGGTAGGGATCGTGCGACGAAGGTGTGTCGAGGTCATAGCGGATTGAACTATGTCTAAGGATTCGAGGACGAATCCAGTTTGGTGGGGGAGAATTGTAACGCCCGTGTTCCGGAAATGGAAATTTCGGAATTTATATTCGGGATTTATGCGTAGAAATTCTGGAAAATATTTCTGGGAATTTGTGAAGTAATTGGAAGTTACACAGCATTTTTTCCCGTAGGGGTGTTCGGGATCGATGTGGGAAGTTTGGGGTTCCCTTGTGAACTTTTGGAAAGTTCAGGGACCAATCATTAATTAAGTTTTAATCTGATTTAAATCAGATCAGCCACCATCCTTTTCCACATTCTCCACCGAAGCTTTTCCATTTTTCTCCACCTGGGTCACCCACCTAGCATCCTACTCCCTACAAGCTAGCCTAGTGCCCACCCTCTCCATTATTCTGAATCAGCTTCCTTTCCTTCTCATTTGGCCGACACTTCTCTTCATTTGCAAAGAAAGAAAAGAGTTAGAGAAAGAGAGTTGGGCTGAGAAGAGAGTTTGTGAGAGGTGAAGCTTTGATCAAAATTTTAGAGAAGGAGTGGTTGTGAGTTGTGTGTGGTGTGGAGAGCAAGTGGGGCTGAGTCTTGTGTGGCTGTGTGAGGGCGTGGAGAGCTAGAGGAGGTGAGTCTTGGTGGCTGAGTGGGCGTGTGAGTCTCAAGGAAAAGGAGACGGAGGTTGTTGTGGTGGTGTGCAAAAGAGGAGTAAGTTGGAGAGCTGTTTCGTGGGTGATAAGGAAACAGGAGTTTGACCTAGCAAATCGTTTGCAAAGGTAGCGAATTTTTGTGGAGTTGTAGTTAAGTCTTTTATCTAGATGTACCAATTTACGGAATTGAATTTGAGTTAATATTCTGAAAGTTATTCATGTTTCCGTGAGGCGTTCTGTTTCAGACGCGAACCGGACCAACGTGGATTCAAAAGGCAATCGCGAGTTCGTCTACCGTTGGATCATCTTGAAACTTTGTAGTTAGCTTCAGGACATTTGGGGGTTGAGTTTCAACGGTGGGATTGAGCTTTCAACGGTTAGTCGTTGATTTATGCATGTTTTGTTTCGAGGCGCGTAAGTGGTGAAGGTGATCGGGTTGGTAGATCGGGTGTAGATCGATCGATCTGGTCCAGATCGATCGATCTGGCCAGGATCGATCGATCTAGCCTTGTTTGGTCGATCTGAGAAGTTCACGCAAGTTGGGATCGATCGATCTAAGCCAAGATCGATCGATCTGGTGTTTTTCGTGTTCGTTTCTTGTGTTTAAAGGTTCGTTTTGGTTTATTTGTTAGGCACGCGTTTGGGGATTGAAGTCTATTCATTCCGCGAAAGTTTTTGGGAATTTCCATGCGTGGCTAAAGGTGAGTGCAGGACCGTAAGCTTCTGAGCGGTTAGATTGTTTGATGTGTTTGCGTGATTGTAGGTTGTATGATCTCATGGTGGATCTAGATCGAGTGTTCTTGAGATGGTTGATTTATTGCGGTATTTCGTGTTTAATACGTTGAATAATTTAACTCGCTTGTGTGTATAGCTTGTAGACGGGAGGATTGCTTCACTAAGTATTTGTTGAAATACTTATGCATCTCCTTTGTTTGATGCAGGGAAAGAAAAGTTGTGACTGTGGAATCAAGGCAAGGAAGAGAGGTTGATCTAGGGACTCGGTTGTGTGTTTAAGTATTTATTTTAAGTCGAATTTTTTACTCGCAGTTAACTATGGTATTTCTGTAATCGTATTTTTATTGTTATCGGTTTTATGCAAGAAAAAAAAAAAACGAGGCCGGTCGTTTCAATAACTAAACTTTCAGCATCACTTTTTGTCATAGCATCATTACATGATTCATATAATTCCAATAAAGCTGACCTTACTTGCGGAGCTTGAAATCTGATAGCTTTCACACTTTGAATTCGACTCTCCCAACGAGTATTAGACAACGATTTCACTGTAAAAAAAGGAACATGATCAAGCAAAATCTGCCATCTCTTTGTCGATCTAGAAAACAATACATATATGCATTGCAAAACTACAAAGAAAGATATAGCTTTCACACATGAATGAGCCATATCACTAACCACAAGATTAAGACTATGACAAGCACATGGCATATACAAAGCTTTTGGATTTATATCAAGTAATATTTTTTGAACACCTTGATGTTTTCCTTTCATGCTAGAACCATTATCGTATCCTTGACCCCTCACATTATCAACATCAAGAGTAAGAGACTTTAGAATATCTAGTAATTTCTCAAAAAGCCCTAATCCGGATGTCTTCACAAACTCTAAAAAGTACTCTTCTACTTTCACTTTCTTATTAGACAAGTTCACACATATATCGTATTATTAGGGTCATATGCTCTTGATGGCTCACATCTGGTGTACAATCAAAAATGACAGAAAAGTATTTTGCCTCTTTAGTGACTTTTACAATGGAAAGTTGAACATTATGAGCCAAAAGAGAAATAAACTCATTCTGAATAAGAGATCATTCATTGCAAAAGATTTATAGCATTGAGAGAATTGATTGAACAAATAAAAATATAAGTACATTTATATGTAACTAATTAGATTTATCACTTTCTTTCTGATTTTAAAACTTGGAACTTCATTAATTTGGAGTGATCTTACGAACGTAATCCGAAATGATTGAAACGTTTTCATCTACAAAGTCTGAAAAAATAACCTTAGTAAAGAACTAATGATTATGGCTTCGAATCTAAACCGCAGTGTTTTTTTCCTACATGTTCAGTTCCATGGAAGAATCAACAAAAGAGTTTTAGAGTATAAGATATAGATTCATCACTCTTTTGCTACTTCTTTGTAATCACAAAAATTAGGAGTCGCAAATTAGTGGCAAGTTTTATAACTAAAAAGCGACGACAGTTTTTTGTTACTGAAGAGTGACATTTATCCTGCTGTAATCGCAAATCGGTCTCTATTTTTGCAACTTATTTGTCACTGCACATAGTTTTTAAAGCTAATTAAACATATATTTATTAATTTTGAGATGTTATATCTATAATTATACACACTAAAGTAATAGAGTAAAGAAAAAATAACAATTTTAGCATAAGAACTCAATATCACTTTCTATGTGTACACATATAGTATATGAAAAATATTCATGATTTACATTGAAAACATATAAATTATTTTATTTTGGTGCAGAGGCTTTAGCCTCATTTTGATGTAGAGGCTTCAGCCTGATTTTGATGCAGAGCTGTTTGTAAAGGATGTCATAAAAGTTTTGCTTATAGCAAATTAGCAATGGTGATAAAGTGGTTGGTACTAGTCATCTTAAACGTCACATTGCTAATGGAGTATGTCATGCACTAGTTCATACTCAGGAAAATGATGAAAACAACCAACTTATGATGACTCCTTATACAACGAAAAGGCATTACCGAAGGTAGAACAATAGTTCTTTTGTTGCGTTTAATCAGGATAAATGTCGACATCAGATTGCTAAGATGATCATAATGCATGAGTACCCTCTTCATATGGTAGAGCATCCGGGTTTCATCACTTTTGTGCAGAGGTTTTCAGCCTCGCTTTGATGCTGTCAGTGTGAGATTCAAGGATGTTCAAGGCGACTGTGTAGCTACATACCTTGTGGAGAAACAGAATGTTGCCAAGTCTTTAGAAGAGATTCCCGGACGGTTTTGTCTAAAGCTTGACTTCTGGATGTCTACACAGTTGATCATAATACTAAGGTATGTAGCTACAGAGTCGCCTTGAACATCCTTGAATCTCACACTCACAGCCTCAAAATGAGGCTGAAGCCTCTACAGAAAAGTGATGAAACCCGGATGCTCTACCATATGAAGAGGGTTCTCATGCATGATGATTATCTTAGAAATCTCATGTCGACACTTATCCTGATTAAACATAACAAAAGAACTATTGTTCTGCCTTCGGTAACGCCTTTTCGGGGTATAAGAAGTAATCATAAGTTGGTCGTTTTCATCATTTTCCTGACTATGAACAAGTGCAGGACATGTCCCATTATCAATGTGACGTTTAAGATGACTAGTATCAAAAACTTTAGCACCATTGCTATAAGCAAAACTTTTATGACATCCTTTGCAAACAGCTCTTCTGCAATTTAGTTCAACAGTTTCAAAGACTTGGAACTTCATTTGGAATGATATTATGAACCTAATAAAAAAATGTTGAAACTTTTACATGTACAAAGTCTGAAAAACAAACCTTAGTAATGAACCAATTATGAGCATGGATTCGAATCTAAACCGCAGTCTCTGTTCCATGGAAGAATCAAGAAAAGTCTCCATGCTCTGCTTCAGCCCTTTTGTCTCTTTTTTAGTGACTGTATAAGGCTTATTGTCTAGAAACAAACAAAACCAAACACAGAGTAAACAAAAGATTAAAAAGTCAAATTAGTACCTTGAGATAAAAGGCATATGTGGAAGAGAGAAGCTCATCATCAGAAGCTGTGTCAAATAAACCCTCATGACGTTCCTATATTCACAAATCCAAAAAAAAGTAAATGGTCTCATGATATATCCCTTCAGGTTCAATAATTATGTGAATTTAATTAAATGTTGGCACTTTCATATTAGATACAATTTGACGCTACTGGATGAGATACAAGCAAGAGTTGTCGAAGTGCACCCGACGAGAGAAGTATATTCAAACATTGTTTCCTTTTTTTTTCCAACGTTTGCAAGATATGAAGATTTTATTATTGCTTAAAACTTGTAACACCCCGACCCGGCCCAACCACTCGAGTTTTTTGGTTATTTTAGAAAGTTAGAAAAGCCTAAGAATTTACCTAAAACCTAAAATCCACTAAGCCTATACCCTAAATCCTTGTAGTACGATAGATGTTTAAGCATTTAGTCACTTTAAAAATCGTAGAGAAAAAAAGGGAGAGAGAGGGCTCAAAAGAGGCCAAGAATCCCTCGGCCTCACCGCTGCAGTGTTAGATAGTAACCAATAATGCTAAATTATCTCTACATAATGGCACAACTAACTAATTTTAATAAATCAGTTTAGGGCAAAGGCCCCACCTCACATTGAAGTAGATCCGGATCCAAGTACACTTAAATTACAGAGTATATGATATGTGCCTACTCATAACTGCTAGGGATGGGCACATATTGGGTAACCATGAATTTTATGGTACCTGAATCAGGATCTGGATCTATCCATATATGAGAAGATCTAGATTCGTCAATATCCACAGATTTGGATGCCAATCCAAATCTGTCCAAAATACTTTAAAATATTAATATAATAATGTAAAAATATTAAAAATAAAATAGAAATTAATATTTAATTGAAAATATCATATAAAGTATTTTAAATAAAACTTTATAAATATTTTAATTTGAACATTTTTTACCAAGATATTTCTTAAAAAAATACAAAAAAATTTCAAATAAAATTTATTTTATGTGAAATTTTTGCCCATTCTTATATCTATTATATATATATATATATATATATATATATATAACATTACACATGTATTTTAAATAAAATCTAGATATAAGATTGAATATCCTCATCTTTCAATTAAAATATCTAGATCTAGGAATCCCGAGTATCCTATTTTTTGGATCTGGTCAAATCTCGGATCTTAGATACTTTACCCATTTCTACTATCGACAACCTTGCCATGCGTGAGTGCATAATCTCTAGATCTCTATGTCTTGCTTCTTTTATTATTGGATCTAGGAAACAGAGATCTGAGATTATGAATCTAGGTTTATAGGAATCGCATCTAAATATTTTAGGATTAGGATTAGAGTTTACCTATCTTTAATTCTAACTCTTGGATCTCACTTAGCTTTCTCTTTGGCGGTGGTGGACAACAACGGTGGCTGGGCTGAGGGATTCTTTGCCTCTCTTTTTCTTTGAAGCTGTCTCTTATTCCCTCTAGGGTTTTTAGATGCTAAAATGACTATATGACCATAGGACTATGAAGCTATTTATACTATTAGGTTTTATGGTCTATGATTAGTGGGCTTAAAAGTTAATGGGCTTGTAGGATTTGTGGATGTTCTAAAAAAATAAAATGGATCAGGTTTTGGGCCCAGATCAAGATGTTATAAAACTGATTTCTGTGCAGCCTAAATACCAAACGGTTGCTAGAGAAAGAGTTGAAGCGTCCAAATTGACAAAAGAGGTACATGTTTTAGATTTACGGAAGGGACGTAGCCATTGATGACCACAACGGAATACTCTCTCAAAGAAGCTGAAGCAAAATCTTCAATTAAAGCTTTCTTGTTCAAAGCACGAAAAGGAAATGAGGACACATAAAAAGATGATGACTCAGATGGAACATAGTGTCTAATATATAGAGGAGAAGTACAGGAGAAGGTCCATACTAGATATCTTCAAAGCAGTAACTCGCATGTTCGGTTGTTACTTTGTCATTTCAAATCTGATCCATTAAACTGGAACAAACCCAAAATCGGTACCAGATTAACTTATTGGTTAAATACCAGAATTTTTTTTTCTTTTTTTTTGTGGGACAAACTCATTGTTTTAAGATCAACCTTCAAATCCAAGAGGAGGGCTCAAAGCAAGAAAGTACGATGCACATGCGACTACATCGACTAAACAAAGCAAACACAAGATAGAATAACGGTTTAAATCATAGAAGAAAGCCGAAAGCTTTTTCGAAAAAGCTTCAAAAATAATCGATTTGGAATTGAGTTCATGTTCTTCTACCATTAAGGGCAATGAAATGAAACGGTTAGCTCGTATTGTCTTCAAAACCTTTGAGCATTTAAAAAGGTTCTCTGGCACGGAGAAGGATAATGTAACGGATACCTCCAAACAGAAGGAGACTGAGACAAGAGATCTCCCTATAAAAAGGGTATTTGTTGACAAGTTTCTCTACTTAAAGGAGGAAGTTGTTATAAGGGGCAAAGTGGTAACGGAGCAGAAGCCGCTATAACGGTTAAGGTCGGTAAAATGGTGGTCGGTCAACTTTTGTATCGAGGGTGATACAAACTTCGAAAGGAGTCTTCGACCAATCTTTGCAATTTCATCGGCCCAACAAAACAACACAAATAAACTAGTAAAACATTAAAACGGACCTGGACTTAGAGACTGTGCAAGATGGGCCAATAGTTTAGAAAAAGGGTCAGGAGAAGACTAGTGGGCCAAATTGGAATGGATCCAATAGGGGGAACCCTAGTTTCCCTTGTGGTGCATCGTTAACGCTTTGAAACTGTGGTGGTTGGATGGTGAGAGGCTTTTGGTCGGAGATGGAAGAAGCTGCTTTGCTGGGGAATGTGACACCGAATTAACTAGGCTTGGCTGGGTCTCTGAGCAGCTTTGGGATTTGCGGTGCGCCATCGACGACTCCACCTGACAAGGCTCAACTGACGGTCCAAAAGAGAGAAAAAATATATATAATTGATAAAATAATCTAGTAATGCCCATCTCTTACCAAAAACAAGAATCTCTTGCCATCAACGAAGTTCGGTGAGAGGGGCATGAGGATCTAATGGATTCCGATGACTTCTTGGGAGAGATACAAAGAGTCTTCTTTGTCCTGATGGTACAAGTCTCAGAGGAGATGGTGCATATTTGTCCGATGAGTTGCATGTAAGAGAGAGGTCTCACCGGTGGCAGATTCAGCCGGTGGAGGATGGGAATAAAACTCACTAGACAAATAAACCGGCAGGGTGAGATGAAGCTTTGCATGTTGTGAAAAGGATCTCTGACCACCAGATCTGAACTTGCGATTGAGAGGTTGTCGGGAAAGTGAACAAAAACTAGAAGTAAACTGAAGGAAACAAGAGATCCAACACAAAGAGGGAAAAAGCTAAGATGAAGAGTCTTGTCCCGACGCCGACAAGCCATAGCTTTGCCGGAGTCAGAGATTTGGGATCTGCGAAATTTCTTGGCTATCTTGTCTGGGGGAGTCTGCTTTGGTTTTTTCAATTATCTCAAAATCCTGTTAATAAATAAAATCCACTGGTAATAGAAAAAAAAAAAAAAAAAAGAAGGAAAAAACATATATACAATGAAAATGTTAATAATTTATGGTTTAAAAGATAAAAGAAATAAAAAAAACTGTCAATCAAATTGCTGGCTAACAAAATGTCATTATTTAATGAGATAAAACCATTGACACATATTACCATCACTACGCAATATCAGTATCATTACATATTACTCTCTACTCCCTATCTTTATAACTCACTCAGCAGCATCACTTGAAGAAATCAATGTCGCTCTCTTCTCTCTTTAACTCAATTCAGCGAATCTCTAGTTCTTCATTTCAATCTCCTCTCCTCAAATCCTAAATTAGGGTTTGAATCTTCTTCTTCTTCCATCATGAGTACTCACAAAGTGGGTGTAGAAGTTAATTCAAACGCAATCTACACAACAAGATCAAGAGTTGTCTGAAGATCAAAACGGATGGTAACATATTCGGGATCATACTTGGTTTCTCCTATTTCTTACATTGAATTGAAACCAAGCTTCTTATGTCCATATCAAATCTTTGAATGCCTTCACGAGTTCATCATAGATCCTCAGTTTCGCGAGATTCTGATTGAAAAGATTGTTCATGATTGTGCTCATCCTCCATAACCTTTTGTTGTGGCATATAACGTGAGGGTGAAAAGAGATGTTCGAATTATGTTGCCGTCTTGTACTGTTACTTCAAATTCTACATCTAATGATGTATTTCAAAGATTAGTTGAGGAACAATCAGTGGAATCGACTGATTTGGGAGAAGTAGAACAAACGAAGTGTTCGATTTGTATGGATAACTTGTTGAAATCTTCATCAGAAAATATCATTAGGTTGCCTAACTGTTTGCATTTTGTTATATCAAGATTGTATCTTTGAGTGGCTAAGGCATCAGAACTCGTGGCCCTTGTGTCGATGTGTACCGTACTAAGTGGTTCATGAAACTGAGTAAATCCGTGGCAGAGACTTGAAGATTGGCTTATGGTTTGATTGATGGATGTTAAAAGTAATAGATTTTTAGATTTATTTTATTTCTTGAGCGAACTTTAGTTATATATGATGTGTGTACTATGTATTAATCATTTTTATTTTATAAATCGGAAAGTTTAGGTATCTGAATTTTTTTTATTAATTTTCAGGCATGAATTTGTTTGTTGGGTTTATGGTTTGAGCCTAATCCAAATGAGAGATCATTCATTGCACGAGATTTATAGCATCGAGAAGAATTGATTGAACAAATAAAAATATAAGTACATTTAAATGTAACTAATTAGATTTATCAATTTCTTACTGATTTTAAAAATTTGAACTTCATTAATTTGGAGCGATCTTATAAACCTAATCCGAAATGATTGAAACGTTTTCGTGTACAAAGTCTGAAAATATAACCTTAGTAAATAACTAATGAGCATGGGTTCGAATCTAAACAGTAGTGTTTGTTCCTACATGTTCAGTTTCATGGAAGAATCAACAAAAGAGTTTTAGAGTATAAGATATAGATTTGACTCTTTTGCTACTTCTTTGTTATCACAAAAATTAGGAGTCGCAAATTAGTGGCAAGTTTTATAACTGAAGAGCGACTACAATATTCTGTGACTGAAGAGTGATATTTATCCTGCTGTAATCGCAAATTGCATGGTCTCTATTTTTGCAACTTATTTGTCACTGCACATAGTTTATAAAGCTATGTAAAAATATATTTAGTAAGTTTGAGATGTTATATCTATAGTTATGCACACTAAAGTAATGGAGTAAGAAAAACATAACAATTTTTGCATAAAAATAAGTGTTTTTCATCAATTACATAAGAAATATTACTTTCTATTTGTAACATAAATAGTATATGAAAAATATTCATCATTTACATTGAAACCAAATAAATTATTTTATTTTTTTGCAGAGGCTTCAGCCTCATTTTATTTTTGTGCTGATGCTTCAGCCTGATTTTGATGCAGAGTTGTTTGCAATGGATGTCATAAATTTTTTGCTTATAACAATGGTGCTAAAGTGGTTGGAACTCGTCATCTTAAACGTCATATTGCTAATGGAACATGTCCTGCACTAGTTCATACTCAGGAAAATGATGAAAACAACCAACTTATGATGACTCCTTATACCCCGAAAAGGCGTTAAAGAAGGCATAACAATAGTTCTTTAGTTGCGTTTAATCAGGATAAGTGTCAACATGAGAATGCTAAGATGGTCATAATGCATGAGTACCCTCTTCATATGGTAGGGCATCCGGGTTTCATCACTTTTGTGCAGAGGCTTCAGCCTCATTTTGATGCTGTGAGTGTGATATTCAAGGATGTTCAAGGCGACTGTGTAGCTACATATAGCTACATATGTAGGCACTGAGCTTATGGTCGCAGACATTTTTACAAAAGCATGACCGCCTAAGACCTTTATGAAACATACGGAAAGTATGGGTCTTGAGGATAGCTTTATTTAAATTTTTTGATTATGTTTAGCCTATATTTGACAATTAATTGAGCTCCTTATGACTTTTACATCTTTTATATATTCTGTGTCAAATGTGTACACAATACTATTTTGGAATAATGATATCAGAATACGTCTTCACTTAAAGACATAAAAGGGACTATTACGATAACTCTTACTTATGATCTAGCCATGAAAGTAATCAATGCAGTGGTATATAAAATGAATCATGTTGCAAAATGAGGTGTGACCGCCATGACTCTCATTGATTACTTGATTAGCTAAGACACTTATGATGACCAAATAAAGATAAATAAATAACATATTATGTCGGCTTTATGATTTCTGACAGAAAACCTGTAACGCCCGTCTCCCAAAAAGGGATTATTGACAAAATTTATATATATGGGATATATATATATATATATATCAAAACGTCTTTGATCCGAATAAATCTGTGTAAGAGAGATTATCGCTTTAAGTTAATTCCGTTGGCCTCGGGAATGGAGTTCTCGAAGAGAGATGACGGGGTGAAAAAGAGGGGTCAAGAATCAATTTTCGAGCCATGGGATCGACCGATCCAGCTGTAAGAGGATCGACCGATCCTGCTATGGGATCGACCGATCCTGACTGTCGGCAGAGTTGTTAAACTCGACTTTTCTCTTTAAAAACGTGGTTTTGGGGTAGAGGAAAAGGGGAGTTTTGTTCTGAGCTTTCAGAGGACGAAATTGAGGGAGAAAGAAGAGAGAGAGAGAGAGGTGGAAGAAGAGAGTTTGTGTGTTAATCTAAGAGAGAAAGAGAGAATTGGAGGTTGAGTTGAGTTGGAGCTTGGAGGAGTTGGAGTTCAAGCTGGTGGAGCTTCGTGGAGGAGAAGAAGTCAGTCTAGGCTTGTGGAGTGGTTCTTGAGCTAGAATCCGTCAGCAATCAAGGTGAGTGCGTGACCATGGGCTGGACTAAGCTTGTAGAGCATTTGATTTCGGTTTTGATGCTTGTTTGATAGATTTGGTTAGATTCATAGAGTTTTGTGGATTGTTCCTTGTGTTCTTGAGTTGGGTAATGATGTATTACCTTTAGGATTCAAGTTTGTGGTGTTTTAGAAGTTGTTGTCCTCAATTCGACTTGGTAGAAGTCGAATCCGTGTGTTGCAGGGGGCTAGGATCGATCGATCCCGGCTAGGAACGATCGATCCCAAGCTGTTGGTTGGCCGATCAGAGTAAGCATGGATCGGACGATCCATGCTTGGATCGACCGATCCGGGTAAGTGGGGATCGGACGATCCATGCTTGGATCGACCGATCCAGTGGTCGATGGTTGGTCGATCCGGGTAGGGGTGGATCGATCGATCCAGTTGGGTCTGGTGTGATTTTTGGTTCGTAGCATCGTGTGTCGTGTCCGGTTTGGTGCGGGCATTGCGTGGTTCTACTTGCTTGTGTGTATAGCTCGTAGATGGGAGGATCGCCTCACTAAGTATTTATGATAATACTTACGCATCTCTGTGTGTGTTTGATGCAGGTAAAGATAAAGTGTGATCGTGGAATCAAGGCTATGAGGAGGAGGATGATTAGGACTCGTGTTGCTGTTTTATGTTGTTAAGTTTAATAAGCGAGTCTTATTTATAATGCTTAAGTTGTTAGGAACCATTGTGTGTGTTTGGTTGTGTATTATTATTTTCGTAATAAATGTTATTGTTTGTGCGTTAATTTCGTGTTTGTGGATCCGTTTGATAATTAATGGTATGGGACATTAATTATCGTGATGTCTTAAAAAAAAAAAAAAAAAAAACGGGTCGGGTCGTCTCAAAACCAGTATGGACTGTACTAACGACCAAGTGGGAGAATGTAAGAAATATTTTTATTTCTCTATTATGTGGTCGTATAGTCGTCGGTTTTCTATCAGATTTGTTATTCCGTAATGTATAGTTGGTAACCTAAAGTATTTGTTCCGATCATGGACAAGTGGCAAAAACGTAAAAGCATGGCGACAAGTGTCGCATAATGGTGACAAGTGTCATGGAATGGTGCAAGTGTTGCATTACGGCGAAAAGTATCGCGGAATGGTGACAAGTGTCGCGGAACGGCGACAAGTGTCACGGAGTTGTGAAAGTGTTACGAAAAGTGACAAGTGTCGCAAAAATGCGAGCATGCATGACAAGTGTCACAATGAAGATATGTGTCAGACTCCTATGCTTCCACTTGTCACACATGCCTCCGTCTCTATTTTGATGGACGGTTGAGATCAATCCGGAGGAAACCCTAAAAGCAGAATTCGGTCCTCTCTCCACCTTTAAATATAAATATTTAGTCCATCATAAAGGCTTTTCCGCAAACTGCAACACTTAGAGAAAACGTTTGTAGGCAAGGGGAGAGAAACCGAGACTCCAACCTTAAGATTAAGCTTTCGTCTTCCATCCATGAAACGGTTCAAGAAGACTTCACCACTGAAATGAATGGAGGTAATCCGATAAACCTCCTTATGTTTTTATTATGTGATTTATTCAGATGTTTAAAGATCTTGGGGTTTATGTAAGTTTCACTTACAAGAGTGTTATACTTTCATTTGATAATCTAAATCTGCTATACCAAAAATATTCTTGTACCATTGGGGACATGTATCAACAAATGATTTTTGACTCGCTTATGGAAACTAGACTCGGACTTCGAAAGTCAAATGGCCAAACTGAAACATACAAGATTGATGTAGCAAATCTTTTGACATGAATACGCAATGTGGACATTCTCTACTTGTCTGCTGATGCTCTTGAGGTTAGTCTCATCTAATCTCAAGAAGAAAGATGGGACTAACCTCAAGAGTATCATCAGACAAATAGAAAATCTTTACATTGTGTATTTCCATCAAAAGACTTGTTACATTAAACTTGTATGTTTCAATCTGAGCAAGTGGATTTCAAAGTATGATTCTACTTTCCACAAAATATCGGTATTATGCGTAAACCATTATCTCATACAAAATATCATAATTAAGATTTGTGCCCATAATACCGTTATTTATATTTAGAAAACACTAAAAAGTTTATTTAAGAGCAACCCGATTAGGGGTGAAAAAATCAAAAAGGTGGTGGAGAGAGAGAGAAACTTCAAGAATCGGTTCTAATACATATAGAAATATAAGTGGTTCTATTTTGTTTTTTATTTAAATTCAATATTATCAAAAAAATACTAATAAAATATTTTTAGATACTCAATTAAGAACCTCTCTAATAAGGTTGCTCTAATAGGCTTTTTCATTTGTTAGATGATTATTCTATAATTATGTTTTGTGTTTGCTTATCTATAAATCTTAAACTTTCATATTGTAATACATATAAAACTACCTTTTCATTTCACTATATGCATAGAACACATTTCTTTCATTTCAACTCCAAAGGTAATATATATAGGGAAAGACTTGGAACTTCATCTGGAATGAAATTATGAACCTAATCCAAAAATGTTGAAACTTTTTCACGTACAAAGTCTGAAAAACAAACCTTAGTAATGAACCAATCAAGAGCATGGCTTCAAATCTAAACCGCAGTCTCTGTTCCATGGAAGAATCATGAAAAGTCTCCATGCTCTGCTTCAGCCCTTTTGTCTCTTTTTTTAGTGATTGTATAAGACTTTATTGTCTAGAAACAAAAAAAAAAAAAAAAAAAAAATCACAGAGTAAACAAGATATTAAAAAGTCGAATTAATACCTTGAGATAAACAGCATATGTGGAATAGATAAGCTCATCATCAGAAGCTCTGTCAAATAAACACACACAATGTTCCTATATTAAAAAATCCAAAAAAACTAAATGGTCTCATGATATGTCTCTTCAGGTTTGATAATTATGTGAATTAAATAAAACACGTGCACTTTCATATTAGATACAATTTGAAGAGATACAAGAAACAGATGTCGAAGAGCTTTAAAATATAAATATAATAATATAAAACTATTAAAAATAAATTAGAAAATAATATTCAATAGAAAATATTATATAAAGTATTTTAAATATTTTAGAACAGTTTTACTAGGAAATTTCTTAAAAAAAACAAAATTTTCAAATGTAATTTAATTTCTGTTAAATTTTGGCCAATTCTTTTATCTATATATATATAAACATTACACATGTGTTTTAAATAAAAACTATATATAATAATGGATATTCTCATCTTTAAATTAAAATATCCAGATCTAGGAATCCGGAGTATCTTATTTTTTGGATCTGGTCAAATCTTGGATCTTAGATATTTTACCAATTTCTACTTGCGACAACCTTGCCATGTGTGAGCCCATAATCTCTAGATCTCTATTCTTGCTTATTTTCCTTCTTTTATCTTGGAAATAGAGATATGAGATTATGAATCAAGGTTTCTAGGAATCGCATCAAAATATATAGAATTAGGATTATGGTTGGGATTAGAGTTTACCTCATTAATTCTAACTCTTGGATCTCTCTTAGCTCTCTCTTTAGCGGCGGTGGACAACAACTGTGACTGGGCTTAGGGATTTTTGGCCTCTCCTTTTCTGTCAAGCTCTCTCTTATTCTCTCTAGGGTTTTTAGATGCTAAAATGAATAAATAACCCTATGCCTATGCATCTATTTATACTACTAGGTTTTAGGTTAATGATTAATGGGCTTAAAATTAAATGGTCTTACAGGATTTATGGCTGTTCTAACAAAATGAAACAGATCGGGTTTTGGCCCATATCGGGTTTTGGGCTCAGTTCGAGATGTTATAAAACTGATTTCTTTACAGGCTGAATACCAATCTGATTTCACTGATTGTTCCTCAACCAATCTTTGAAATACATCATTAGAAGAAGCTTTTGAAGGAACAGTACCAGATGGTAACATAATTCGAACATCTCTTGTCACTCTCACCTTAAAGGCCACAACAAAAGGTTCAGGAAGATGAGCACAATCATGAGCGATCTTTTCAGTCAGAATCTCGACATGAGATTGCTAAGATGATCATAATGCATAAGTACCCTCTTCATATGGTAAAGAATCCGGGTTTCATCACTTTTGTGCAGAGGCTTAAGCCACATTTTGATGCTGTGAGTGTGAGATTCAAGGATGTTCAAGGCGACTGCGTAGCTACATACCTTGTGGAGAAACAGAATGTTGTAAAGTCTTTAGAAGAGATCCCCAGACGGTTTTGTCGAACGTTTGACTTCTGGATGTCTACACAGTTGATCATAATACTAAAGTATGTGGCTACACAGTCGCCTTAAACATCCTTGAATCTCACACTCACAGCCTCTGCAGAAAAGTGAGGAAACCCGAATACTCTACCATTTGAAGAGGGTACTCATGCATTATGATCATCTTAGTAATCGGTCGACACTTATCCTGATTAAACACAATAAAAGAACTATTGTTCTGCCTTCGGTAACGCCTATTCGGGGTATAAGGAGTCATCATAAGTTGGTTGTTTTCATCAATTTCATGAGTATGAACAAGTGCAGGAAATGTTCCATTATCAATGTGATGTTTAAGATGACTAGTACCAACCACTTTAGCACCATTGCTATAAGAACAACTTTTATGACATCCTTTGCAAACAGCTCTTCTGCAATTTGGTTCAACAGTTTCAATGGTAATATATATAGGGATTGACTTGAACTTCATTTGGAATGTAAATAATTAGATTTAATTATTTCTTACTGATTATAGCAAAGACTTGGAACTTCATTTGGAATGATATTATGAACCTAATCCAAAATGTTGAAACTTTTACAGGTACAAAGTCTAAAAAAGAAACCTTAGTAATGAACCAATTATGAGCATGGCTTCGAATCTAAAACCTAGAATCCCACTGAGCCTACACCCTAAATCCTTGTAGTACTATAGATGTCTAAGCATTTAGTCACTTTAAAAATCGTAGAGAAAAAAAAGGAGAGAGAGGGCTCAAAAGAGGCCAAGAATCCCTCGGCCTCGCCGCTGCAGTGATAGATAGTCACCAATAATGCTAAATTATCTCTACATAATGGGACAACTAACTAATCTTAATAAATCAGTATGGGGCAAAGGCCCCACCTCACATTGCAGTAGATCCAGATCCAAGTACACTTAAATTCAAGAGTATAAGAGATGTGCCCACTCGTAACTGCTAGGGGTGGGCACATATTGGGTATCCAGAAATTTAATGGTACCTGAATCTGGATGCGAGAAACAACGATCTGGATCGGGATCTATCCATATATGCGGATCTCTATTCGTCAATATCCCCAGATTTGGATCGGAATCCAGATCCGTCCAAAATACTTTAAAATATTAATATAATAATATAAAACTATTAAAAATAAAAAGAAATTAATATTTAATAGAAAATATCATATAAAGTATTTTAAATAATTTTTATAAATATTTTAGAACATTTTTTACCAAGAGACTTCTTTAAAATACACATATTTGTCAAATATAATTTATATTATGTTAAAAATACATACACATATATATAAATATTTTTTTCTGCAAGTACCATTTTATTTCTCTATCATCTCTTAAAACGAGACCATTATATATATATAAACATTAGACATGTATTTTAAATAAAATCTTTACATAAGAATTGATATCCTCATCTTTAAATTAAAATATCCAAGATCTAGGAATCACAAGTATCCTATTTTTTGGATATGGTCAAATATCGGATCTTAGATATTTTATCCATTTCCACTAACGACAACCTTGCCATCGTGAGTCCATAATCTCTAGATCTCTATGTCTTGCTTATTTTCTACTTGGATCTAGGTTATAGAGATCTGAGATTATGAATCTAGGTTTCTAGGAATCGCATCTAAATATTTAGGATTAGGATTAGGGTTAGGATTAGAGTTTACCTATCATTAATTCTAACTCTTCGATCTCTCTTAACTTTCTCTTTGGCGGTGGTGGAAAACAACGGTGGCTGGGCTGAGGGATACTTGGCGTCTCTTTTTCTGTCAAGCTCTCTCTTATTCTCTCTAGGGTTTTTAGATGCTAAAATAACTATATGACCATAGGCCTATGCATCTATTTATACTAAATAGGTTTTATGATCTATGATTAGTGGGTTTAAAAGTTAATGGGCTTGTAGGATTTATGGATGTTCTAACAAAATGAAACATAACGGGTTTTGGGCCCAAATCGAGATGTTATAAAACTGATTTTTGTAAAGCCTGAAGACAAAAAGGTTGCAAGAGAAAGAGTTGAAGCATCCAAATTGAAAAGTACATATTTTAGATTTACGGAAGGGAGGTAGCCATTGATGACCACAACGGAATACTCTCACAAAGAAGCTGAAGCAAAATCTTCAATTAAAGCTTTCTTGTTCAGAGAAGGAACATGAAATGAGGACATATGAAAATATTTTGACTCAGATGGAACATACTAGAGAAGAAATACTGGAGAAGGTCCATACTAGATATCTTCAAAGCAGTAACTCGCTTGTTTGGTTGTTACGTTGTCATTTCAAATCTAATCCATTAAACCGGAACAAACCCGAAATCGGTACCAAATTAACTTATTGGTTAAATAACAATTTTAATAAATCAAATCCACTTGCAAAAGAAAAAAAAAAAAAAAAAAAAAAAAGAATATATACAATGAACATAGTTAATAATTTATGGTTTAAAATATGAAAGGAATAAAAGGAAACAACCAATCAAATTGTTGACTAGCAAAATGCCATTGATTAATGAGATAAAACCATTGATGCATATCACCATCACTACGCAATATCAGTATCATTACACATTACTCTCTACTCTCTATCTATATAACTCACTCAGCAGCATCACTTGAAGAAATTAATTTCACTCTCTTCTCTCTTTAACTCAGTTCAACGAATCTCTAGTTCTTCATTTCAATCTCCTCTCATCAAATCCTAAACTAGGGTTTGAATCTTCTTCTCCTTCTTCCATCATGAGTACTCATAAATTGGGCGTAGAAGTTAATTCAAACGCAAGTGTCCTACCACCAAATCTAGGGTTTGTAAACACCATCTTTGTCAATCTACACGACGAGATCAAAGAGTTGGCTGAAGATCAAAACGGATGGTAACATATTTTGGATCTTACTTGGCTTCTCCTATGTCTTTCATTGAATTGAAACAAGGCTGCTAAAGTCCATATCAAATTTTTGAATGCCTTCATGAGTTCATCATAGATCCTCATTTTCGCGAGATTCTGACTGAAAAGATCGCCCATGATTGTGCTCATCTTCCCTAACCTTTTTTGTGGCCTTTATCGTGAGAGTAACAAGAGATGTTCGAATTATGTTACCATCTGTTACTGTTCCTTCAAAAGCTTCTTCTAATGATGTATTTCAAAGATTGGTTGAGGAACAATCAGTGGAATCGACTGATTTGAGAGAAGTAGAACAAACGACATGCGATATGTATGGATAACTTGTTGGAATCTTCATCAGAAAACATCATTAGGTTGCCTAACTGTTTGCATTTGTTCTGTCAAGATTGTATCTTTGAGTGGCTAAGGCATCAGAACTTGTGTCTCTTGTGTCGATGTGTACCGTAATAAGTGGTTCATGAAACTGAGTGAATCCATGGCAGAGACTTGAAGATTGGCATATGGTTTGATTGTTAGATGTTAAAAGTAATAAATTTTTAAATTTATTGGATATCTTTAGTGAACTTTAGTTATATATGATGTGTGTACTTTGTATTAATCATTTTTATTTTATAAATTGGAAAGTTTAGGTATCTAAATATTTTTATTAATTTCCAGGCATGAATTTGTTTGTTGGGTTGATGGTTTGAGATTAATCCAAGTTAGAGATAATCATTGCAAAAGATTTATAGCATTGAGAAGAATTGAGAAGAATTGATTGAACAAATAAAAATATAAGTACATTTATATGTAACTAATTAGATTTATGACTTTCTTACTGATTTTAAAACTTGGAACTTCATTAATTTGGAGTGATCTTACGAACGTAATCCGAAAAAATAACCTTAGTAAAGAACTAATGAGCATGGCTTTGAATCTAAACCGCAGTGTTTTTTTCCTACATGTTCAGTTCCATGGAAGAATCAACAAAAGAGTTTTAGAGTATATGATATAGATTTATGACTCTTTTGCTACTTCTTTGTAATCACAAAAATTAGGAGTCACAAATTAGTGGCAAGTTTTATAATTAAAGAGCGACTACAGTTTTTTGTTACTGAAGAGTGACATTTATCCTGCTGTAATCGCAAATTGGTCTCTATTTTTGCAACTTATTTGTCAATGCACATAGTTTTTAAAGCTAATTAAACATATATTTATTAAGTTTGAGATGTTATATATATAGTTATACACACTAAAGTAATGGAGTAAGGAAAAAATAACAATTTTAGCATTAAAAATAAGTGATTTCCATCAATTACATAAGAACTCAATATCACTTTCTATGTGTAACACATATAGTATATGAAAAATATTCATGATTTACACTGAAACCATATAAATTATTTTATTTTTGTGCAAAGGCTTTAGCCTCATTTTGATGCAGAGGCTTCGGCCTCATTTTAATTTTGTGCAGAGGCTTCAGCCTGGTTTTGATGCAGAGCTGTTTGTAAAGGATGTCATAAAAGTTTTGCTTATAGCAATGGTGATCAAGTGGTTGGTACTAGTCATCTTAAACGTCACATTGCTAATGGAACATGTTGCACTAGTTCATACTCATGAAAATGATGAAAACAACCAACTTATGATGATTCCTTATACCCCGAAAAGGCGTTATCGAAGGCAGAACAATAGTTCTTTTGTTGCGTTTAATCAGGATAAATGTCGACATTAGATTGGTAAGATGATCATAATGCATGAGTACGCTCTTCATATGGTAGAGCATCCGGGTTTCATCACTTTTGTGCAGAGGTTTTCAGCCTCGTTTTGATGCTGTCAGTGTGAGATTCAAGGATGTTCAAGGCGACTGTGTAGCTACATACCTTGTGAAGAAACAGAATGCTGCCAAGTCTTTAGAAGAGATTCCCGGACGGTTTTGTCTAACGCTTGACTTATGGATGTCTACACAGTTGATCATAATACTAAGGTATGTAGCTACAGAGTCGCCTTGAATCTCACACTCACAGCCTCAAAATGAGGCTGAAGCCTCTACAGAAAAGTGATGAAACCCGGATGCTCTACCATATGAAGAGGG
Source organism: Barbarea vulgaris (assembly GCA_963667165.1). NCBI lineage: Eukaryota > Viridiplantae > Streptophyta > Magnoliopsida > Brassicales > Brassicaceae > Barbarea > Barbarea vulgaris. The sequence goes on along the minus strand of OY763890.1, from coordinate 24,453,722 downwards.
TTCTCTTGCATTATGATCATCTTAGAAATCTCATGTCGACACTTATCATGATTAAACGTAACAAAAGAACTATTGTTCTGCCTTCGGTAACGCCTTTTCGGGGTATAAGAAGTCATCATAAGTTGGTCGTTTTCATCATTTTCTGACTATGAACAAGTGCAGGACATGTCCCATTATAAATGTGACATTTAATATGACTAGTACCAGAAACTTTAGCACCATTGCTATAAGCAAAAATTTTATGACATCCTTTGCAAACAGCTCTTCTGCAATTTGGTTCAACAGTTTCAGAGACTTGGAACTTCATTTGGAATGATATTATGAACCTAATCCAAAAATGTTGAAACTTTTACATGTACAAAGTCTGAAAAACAAACCTTAGTAATGAACCAATTATGAGCATGGCTTTGAATCTAAACCGCAGTCTCTGTTCCATGGAAGAATCAAGAAAAGTCTCCATGCTCTGCTTAAGCCCTTTTGTCTCTTTTTTTAGTGACTGTATAAGGCTTATTGTCTAGAAACAAACAAAACCAAACACAGAGTAAACTAGAGATTAAAAAGTTGAATTAGTACCTTGAGATAAAAAGGCATATGTGGAAGAGAGAAGCTCATCATCAGAAGCTCTGTCAAATAAACCCTCATGACGTTCCTATATTCACAAATCCAAAAAAAGTAAATGGTCTCATGATATATCCCTTCAGGTTCAATAATTATGTGAATTTAATTAAATGTTTGCACTTTCATATTAGATACAATTTGACGCTACTGGATGAGATACAAGCAAGAGCTGTCGAAGTGCACCCGACGAGAGAAGTATATTCAAACACTATTTCCTTTTTTCCAACGTTTGCAAGATATGAAGATTTAATTATTGCTTAAAACTTGTAACACCCCGACCCGGCCCAACCACTCGATTTTTTTGGTTATTTTAGAAAGTTAGAAAAGCCTAAGAATTTACCTAAAACCTAAAATCCCACTGAGCCTATACCCTAAATCCTTGTAGTACGATAGATGTTTAAGCATTTAGTCACTTTAAAAATCGTAGAGAAAAAAAGGGAGAGAGAGGGCTCAAAAGAGGCCAAGAATCCCTCGGCCTCATCGCTGCAGTGTTAAATAGTAACCAATAATGCTAAATTATCTCTACATAATGGCACAAATTACTTTAAAATATTAATATAATAATGTAAAAGTATTAAAAATAAAATAGAAATTAATATTTAATTGAAAATATCATATAAAGTATTTTACATAAATTTTTATAAATATTTTAATTAGAACATTTTTTACCAAGATATTTCTTAAACATTACACATGTATTTTAAATAAAATCTATATATAAGATTGGATATCCTCATCTTTCAATTAAAATATCCAGATCTAGGAATCCCGAGTATTCTAGTTTTTGGATCTGGTCAAATCTCGAATCTTAGATACTTTACCCATTTCTACTAGCGACAACCTTGTCATGCGTGAGTCCATAATCTCTAGATCTCTATGTCTTGCTTATTTTCTTCTTGGATCTAGGAAATAGAGATCTGAGATTATGAATCTAGGTTTATATTAATCGCATCTAAATATTTAGGATTAAGATTAGAGTTTACCTATCTTTAATTCTAACTCTTGGATCTCTCTTAGCTTTCTCATTGGCAGTGGTGGACAACAACGGTGGCTGGGCTGAGGGATTATTTGCCTCTCTCTTTTTATGAAGCTCTCTCTTATTCCCTCTAGGGTTTTTAGATGCTAAAATGACTATATGACCATAGGACTATGAAGCTATTTATACTATTAGGTTTTATGGTCTATGATTAGTGGGCTTAAAAGTTAATGGGCTTGTAGGATTTGTGGATGTTTTAAAAAAATAAAATAGATCGGGTTTTGGGCCCAGATCAAGATGTTATAAAACTGATTTCTTTACAGCCAAAAGACCAAACGGATGCAAGAGAAAGAGTTGAAGCGTCTAAATTTACAAAAGAGGTGCATGTTTTAGATTTATGGAAGGGAGGTAGCCATTGATGACCACAACGGAATACTCTCTCAAAGAAGCTGAAGCAAAATCTTCAATTAAAGCTGTCTTGTTCAAAGCAGGAAAAGAAAATGAGGACACATAAAAAGATGATGACTCAGATGGAACATAGTGTCTAATTTATAGAGGAAAAATACAGGAGAAGGTCCATACTAGATATCTTTAAAGCAGTAATTCGCTTGTTCGGTTGTTATTAAACTGGAACAAACCCGAAATCGGTACCAAATTAACTTATTGGTTAAATACCGGGATTTTTTTTTCTTTTTTTTTTTTGGACAAAGTCATTGTTTTAAGATCCACCTTCAAATCCAAGAGGAGGACTCAAAGCAAAAAAGTATGATGCACATGCGACTACATTGACTAAACAAAGCAAACACAAGATAGAATAACGGTTTAAATCATAGAAGAAAGCCGGAAGCTTTTTTGAAAAAGCTTAAAAAATAATCGATTTGGAATTGATTTCATGTTCTTCTACCATTAAGGGCAATGAAATGAAACGGTTAGCTCGTGTTGTCTTCAAGACCTTTGAGCGTTTAAAAAGGTTCTCCGGCACGGAGAAGGATAATGTAACGGATACCTTTAAACTGAAGGAGAGTGAGACAAGAGATCTCCCTATAAAAAGGGTATTTGTTGACAAGGTTCTCTACTCAAAGGAGGAAGTTATTGTAAGGGGCAAAGTGGTAACGAAGGAGAAGCCGCTATAACGGTTGAGGTCAGTAAAATGGTGGTCGGTCAACTTTGGTATCGAGGGTGACACAAGCTTCGAAAGGAGTCTTCTACCAATCTTTGCAATTTTATTGGCCCAACAAAACAACATAAATAAACCAGTTAAACATTAAAACGGACCTGGAATTAGAGACTGTGCAAGATGGGCCAATAATTTCGAAAAAGGGCCAGGAGAAGACTAGTGGGCCAAATTGGAATGGATCCAATAGGGGGAACCCTAGTTTCCCTTGGGGTGCATCGTTAACGCTTCTAAAACTGTGGCGGCTGGACGGTGAGAGGCTTTTGGTCGGAGATGGAAGAAGCTGCTTTGCTGGGGAATGTGACACCGAATCAACTAGGATTGGCTGGGTCTCCGAGCAGCTTTCGGATTTTTCGTGCACCATCGACGACTCCACCTGACAAGGCGCAAATGACGGTCCAAAAGAGAGAAAAAATATATATAATCGAAAGAATAATCTAGTAATGTCAATCTCTTACCAAAAACAAGAATCTCTTGCCATCAACAAAGTTCGGTGAGAGGGGGAGGAGGATCTATTGGATTCCGATGACTTCTTGAGAGAGATACAAAGAGTCTTCTTTGTTGTGATCGTACAAGTCTCAGAGGAGATGGTGCATATTTTTCCGATGAGTTGCATGTAAGAGAGAGGTCTCACCGGTGGCAGATTCAGCCGGTGGAGGATGGGAATAAAACTCGCTAGACAAATAAATCGGCAGGGTGAGATAAAGCTTTGCATGTTGAAAAGGATCTCCGACCACCAGATCTGAACTTGCGATGGAGAGGTTGTCAGGAAAGTGAACAAAAACTAGAAGTAAACTGAAGGAAACAAGAGAGCCAACACAAAGAGGGAAAAAGCTAAGATGAAGAGTCTTGTCCCGACGCCGGCAATCCATGGCTTCGCCGGCGTCGGAGATATGGGATCTGCAAAGTTTCTTGGTTATCTTGTCTGGGGAGTCTGATTTGGTTTTTTCAATTATCTAAACATCATGTTAATAAATAAAATCCACTGGTAAAAGAAAAAGAGAAAAAAAAAAGGAGAAAAAATATATACAATGAAAATAGTTATTAATTTATTGTTTAAAAGATAAAAGAAATAAAAGGAAACAGCCAATCAAATTGTTGACTAACAAAATGTCATTAATTAATGAGATAAAAACATTGACGCATATTACCATCACTACGCAATATCAGTATCATTACATATTACTCCCTACTCTCTACTCTCTATCTTTATTACTCACTCAGCAGCATCACTTGAAGAAATCAATTTCACTATCTTCTCTCTTTAACTCAATTCAGCGAATCTCCAGTTCTTCATTTCAATCTCCTCTCCTCAAATCCTAAATTAGGGTTTGAATCTTCTTCTTCTTCTTCCACCATGAGTACTCACAAAGTGGGTGTAGAAGTTAATTCAAACGCAAGTGTCCTACCACCAAATCTAGGGTTTGTAAACACCATCTTCGTCAATCTACACGACGAGATCAAAGAGTTGTCTAAAGATCAAAAAGGATGGTAACATATTTGGGATCATACTTGGCTTCTCCTATGTCTTACATTAAATTGAAACCAAGCTTCTTATGTCCATATCAAATATTTGAATGCCTTCACGAGTTCATCATAGATCCTCAGTTTCATGAGATTCTGTTTGAAAAGATCGTTCATGATTGTGCTCATCCTCCAGAACTTTTTGTGAGAGTGACAAGAGATGTTCGAATTATGTTGCCGTCTTTAACTGTTCCTTCAAATTCTACTTCTAATGATATATATCAAAGATTAGTTGAGGAATAATCTGTGGAATTGACTGATTTGGGAGAAGTAGAACAAACGAAGTGTTCGATTTGAATGGATAACTTGTTGAAATCTTCATCAGAAAAAATCATTAGGTTGCCTAACTGTTTGCATTTGTTATATCAAGATTGTATCTTTGAGTTGCTAAGGCATAAGAACTCGTGTCCCTTGAGTCGATGTGTACCGTACTAAGTTATTCATGAAACTGAGTAAATCCGTGGCAGAGACTTGAAGATTGGCTTATGGTTTGATTGTTATATGCTAAAAGTAATAGATTTTTAAATTTATTTGATTTCTTGAGCTAACTTTAGTTATATATGATGTGTGTACTATGTATTAATCATTTTTATATTATGAATCGGAAAGTTTAGGTATCTGATTTTTTTTTAATAATTTTCAGGCATGAATTTGTTTGTTGGGTGATATATCATGGCTTTTGCCGGTTTTATGTCATGATATAAGTGTTTTATCGAGTCTTAACTGTGTCTTTTGAGTCTTTATCGAGTCTTTTACAGGTTTACATGCGTTGGGGACTTTTTGGACGATTATTGAGCATTTGGAGCATTTGTTGCTGAGAATAAGAAGTCGATGTTTCCAGTGGTCAATGGTGTCGATCGACGCCACCCATTGGTGTCGCTCGACACCCATCGTCAGGCGTTCATACGGAATTTATCAAGTTCTGAAGATTTACAGTTTTGCCCCAGAAGTTCCTGAAGTTTACAAAAGAGACCCAGCTCGTGTCTTAGACTATATATTAGGTTTTTAGGTTAAGTTTTAGGGATCAATCACTACCTATTCTTTTGCTTGTGGGCTGTTCTTGCTACTTGTACTTCTGAGAGAAGATCTTGAACCCCTGTTTTCTATTCTACTTTTGATTCAGTTTTATATGATATTTATTTCAGCTATGTCTTTGTTCATGATTGATATGTCTGAGTAGATGCCTAGTTAGGTTTAGGGGTTCTCGCAAGGGATTTCATGATTTGTTAGGTTCAACACTGTTTAAGATTCAAACTTGTTAGTTCTTCATCTAGGATTGTACTTAATGCTTATTCTAGCTTGATCACCTAGAAGTATGATATTAGGTTGTGAAATTGGCTTGACAGAGTGATTTAGAATCTGAACTAATCCTAGTGAGCATGTTAGATAATCGCAACGACAGTTGGGTTAGATAACTTGTGAACATATCGAAGCTGCACTTAAAGCTTGTCTGAACTTTAGGATTCACAACGACAGTTGGTCTCGTAGGTTTATGTCATAGATAGTTTTCGCAACGACAGTTGGTTAGCTATACATTAGTGATTTGATTTCTAGAACGGTTTTTAATTAGATCTTGACCAGTTGTTTTATCTGCTTTGATTGATTTCCTGAGAAGTTCCATGGACCTGACGTTTTCCTCCATTGATTACATCTCTATTTAATTTTCTGAAATTGTTATTTCAATACTACTTTACTGCGTAGCTGGATTTGAAGCTAACACGTCTATTGTGAAGCCACAGAGTCTTTGTGGATTCAACCCCTAAGTATTACCGTGATCTCTTAATTTGAGAGAGTAGCTCTAAGGGATAATTTGAGCATATCATTGGGTTTATGGTTTGAGGCTAATCCAAATGAGAGATCATTCAGTGCACAAGATTTATAGCATCGAGAAGAATTGACTGAACAAATAAAAATATAAGTACATTTAAATGTAACTAATTAGATTTATCAATTTCTTACTAATTTTAAAACTTGGAACTTCATTAATTTGGAGTGATCTTACGACCCTAATCCAAAATGATTGAAACATTTTCATGTACAAAGTCTGAAAATATAACCTTAGTAAAGAACTAATGAGCATGGCTTCGAATCTAAACCGCAGTGTTTGTTCCTACATGTTCAGTTTCATGGAAGAATCAACAAAAGAGTTTTAGGGTATAAGATCTAGATTTATGACTCTTTTGCTACTTCTTTGTTATCACAAAAATTAGGAGTCGCAAATTAGTGGCAAGTTTTATAACTGAAGAGCGACTAAAATATTCTGTGACTGAAGAGTGACATTTATCCTGCTGTAATCGCAAATTGGTCTCTATTTTTGCAACTTATTTGTCACTGCACATAGTTTATAAAGCTATTTAAACATATATTTAGTAAGTTTGAGATGTTATATCTATAGTTATACACACTAAAGTAATGGAGTAAGGAAAACATAACAATTTTTGCATAAAAATAACTTAAATCTACCCAGATTGACTCAATTCTTATGATTAACACCAGCAGGTAAAGAAATCATGTTAAAATATGTAGCCTTATCCATGCCGGTTTATGCCATGTCGTGTTTTTAAATTACCAAATCAGGTTATTTCAGATTTAGATAGCATCATGTTACAATATTGGTGGGAAAAAAGTAAACATAAATGTGGAATACCTTGGGTTGCATGGAAAAACTTACAAATGTCAAAACAAGATGGAGGCTTAGGTTTTCGGAATTTAGAACAGTTCAATGATGCTCTTTTAGCCAAGCAAGCATGGAGATTACTTAAATTCCTGGATAGTCTTTTTGCGAAAAATTTCAAATCTCGATATTACAGAGATGATCATTTATTTGAAGTAAAAAACACAACCATATTAATCGTTTGGATGGTCATCAATTTTAACAGGGATAAAGCTATTAAAACAAGGTTGTTTCAATATATTGGCAATGGACTATCCACAAAGGTATTTATGGATAGCTGGATTTCGAAGAACCCTCCAAAACCTGCAGAGCCAAGAGAACAAGATAATGATATGTTGGTCAGCGACTTGATCAATACACACGGAAAGTACAGATCATGGAATGAAGAAGCTTTAAATTTTATCCTCTCAAATGAAGATAAAGAACTGGTACAAAGGATTTACTTGGCGCAAAGAGAAGAAGAAGATAGAATTATTTGGAATTAAAAACTCATGGTCACTACTCAGTTAAAACGGGTTATACATTAGCAAGAGAAATGGCTAATATCCACCAACAACCTATTATAGCATCACATGGAAATATCGAAATAAAAAATCAAGTGTGGAAATTACCAATAATGCCAAAGCTTAAACATTTTATTTGGAGAGTTTTATCAAAGGTCATTGGAACATCAACAAGATTAAACACTCGGGTGTAAAATTAAACAAGCAATGTCAAAGGTGTTGTGTAAATGATGAATCAATTGATTACCTATTATTTACTTGTCTTATTTCTCTCCAAACTTGGAGATTATCACAATTACCATTTATGTTCCAATTCAGGCCAACATATAATATTGAGGAAAACGTTAGGTTTCTTCTCCAACAGCAAAATGAAAAGAATCTAACAAAGGCACAAAAAATTTGCCTTTCTGGGTTATGTGGAGAATTTAGAAATCAAGAAATGATCTATTGTTCAATAAAAAATAATAATTCCAAAGAATGATATAGACATTACTTTCTCTGATGTCCGTGATTGGATATGAAATAAAATAAAAAACCTAAGAAAGATATTACATTACAGCGTCAAAATGCATGGTCTCGGCCCGATTTTGATTGGTTAAAATGTAATTATGATGCTTTATACAATCAAGCAAATAACCAAGCTTTTGGGTGTTGGATACTTCGTGGTAAAAATGGATTTTCAAGGTTTTGGAGTTCTTCGAACCTTCAACATACATCATCACCCTTAGAAACTGAATGTAAAGCTTTATTAGTGGCACTACAAATGGTTTGGAGTAAAGGCTATACCGAAGTTATTTTTGAAGGGGATTGTCAAATACTTGTTAATGATGTGATTAGTGATCATGAAGAATATTCTGAATCTCTGCAAAGACATCAAAACATTGGAAAGCAAGTTTGAAGATATACGTTTCACACATGTATTAAGAAGCAACAATGTAGCAGCACACCTTCTTGCCAGAAATGGACCACCGAATCGTATTTTCTTTTCTAATTGTATTTATCCTCCTGTTTGGTTAATGAATTGTTGGTATCAGGATTTTATTTTTTCTAATTAATATAATTTATTTGCCGTAAAAAAAATTAACAGAAAATATCATGTAACTATTTTAAATTAATTTTTATAAATATTTTAGAGCATATATTCTATGTGATTTCTAAAAAGTACACAAATCTTTCAAATAGAATTTATTTATTGTGATACTTGGCCAATCTTCTATTTTATTATATAATATAATATATATATATATATATATAAACATCATATATATTTTAAATAAAATACATATATCTTCAAATTAAAATACATGGATCCGAGGACCCCCGATATCCTATTTTTTTATCGGATCTTGGATTGGATCTCGGATCCTGGATCCCCTGCCATGTCGGTCCCGCCGACGACGTTGTCCACTGCTGCCTAGGAGAGATAGAAGAGAGATCAATGATTTAGAAAGAGGTAACCCATAATCTTAATCATAATCTTAAAAATTACATACAATTTCCAGAAAGCATAGACCTATAATCTCTAGATCTCTATGTGTTGTCTAACTTCTCTTTCATGGATCTAGGAAATAGAGATATGGAGATTATGGATCTAGGTTTTTGTGAATCGAATCTAAATTTTTACGGTTAGAGTTAACCTCTTTAATTATAACTTTTTCTAACTCTTGGATCTCTCATATATGTCTCTCTCCTTGGTGGTGGTGGACAAAAAAGGTGGCAGGGTTGGGATTTTAGGCTTCACTCTTTCTGTCAAGCTCTCTCTCATTCTCTTTAGGCTTTTAGAAGTACAAATGACTATAACCCTAGGCGTAGACATCTATTTATACTATTAGGTTTTATAGTTTATGCTTAGTGGGCTTCTAGGATTTATGTAAAGATGTCAAAACGGGTTTAAGTCCGCAGACATAACCCAAACCCGGTTCATCATGGGCGGGTATGGACATAAAACTTTAGGGCCATTAAGAAGAAGGCCTTGCGGCCTAGCCCTAGTGAACCGCAAAGTTAGCGGGTTTTGTCTGTGGATTGGTGATCAGTCTGCGAACTAATTTTTAACCAAAAATAAATAAATTATATGTAAAATAAATATTTCTAGGTTGTTGCTTAAGTAGAATATGTGAAATATGTGAGAACGTAAATAATTTCCATTAAAAAAACTTATACTATTTACAAAAATAGTATATTAAAATTTATTTGTATTAGCAGCTGTTAACTTTAATTTTTTTATACAGATTTCTATTTTAATTATTTTTAAAATATAAATATTAAATCTTCAGGTCGGCCCCTAACTCGCTCAGCATAGCAGGGTGGACATGGACATAGATATAGAGACCGCGGTCCTAGCAGACCGACCGGCCTATTGTAGTCAAAGAAAAAAATTGTTCGCCACGGGGCCAGGCAGATGGACGCAAGCATGTCCGTCTGATACCTCTAAAGTTATGGCTTTTCTAACCAAAAAAAGATAGAACAGGTTTTATGTCGGGATTGAGGTGTTATAAAACTAATTTTTCTAAGAGCCTAAAAACAAAAAGTTGTGCAAGCGAAAGAATTTATGCATCCAAATTGACAAAAGATATCATGTTTTAGATTCATGGAAGGGAAGTTACCATTGATGACCACTACGGAATACTTTTTGTCCAAAGCTACTTCTGAAAGCAGCAACGTGAAATGAGATGTGACATAGAGGAGAAAGTCCACACTCTCGATGTCTCGATGTCTTCAAAGCAACAACTCGCTTGTTTGGTTGTTCCTTGGTCATTTCAAATCTCATCCACTAAACCAGAATAAAGCAAAGCCAGTGCCAAATTGATTTATTGGTTAAAGTCCGGTTAATAACTAAAATCCAATTAACGGTAAAGAAAAAAAAAGGAAATAAGGCAATGAAAATAGTTAATCAACAAAAGGAAACAACCAATCAACGGTCGAGTTTTATGAAAAAAGGAAATTGCTAATTAACAAAAAAAGGAAAACGCGTTCAAGTTTTCCATTTATTAACGATGTAAGAACGCCTGCGTATATTAACACCGAGATCTCGCGCACATTAGCAAATATCAATACACAGTTCACTCAGAGCATCATCACCTAAAGAAATCAATTGTTCTTGATTTCAATCTCCTCTCTTCAAATTCGAAATTAGGGTTTGAAACTTCTTCTTCTTCTTCCACCATGAGCACTCACAGAGTTGGCGTAGAAGTAACTTCAAAGGCAGATGTCCTACCACCAAATCTAGGGTTTGTAAACACCATCTTCATCAATCTACACGACGAGATCAAAGAGTTGGCTGAAGATCAAAACGGGATGGTAACACATTTGCGAACGTACTTGGTTCCACATGATTCTCCTTCCATCGCACTGAAACCACATAACTTTACTCCACGTCACATCTCTCAACTCCTTCACCAATCCATCGCAGAGACTCAGTTATGCCAATATTTGGCTGTTAAGATCGCTCATGATTGTGTTGATCGTACAGAACTATTAGAGATAAATATAAGTATATAGTTAGATAAGGATTAGGAGATTGTGATAACTCCTAATCTAAGTAGATAAGGCCATAAGCCAACCCAAAGTTGTATAAATACAGAGCTTTATGTACATTAATAAATCAACAAAGTCTTTAAACACATCTCCTTTTACATGGTATCAGAGCAAATTTTTTCTGAAACCTAATTTTTTTCTTCTTTGTTCATCGTTCTATTTTTTTCCGTTTCTTTGTTTTTTTTTATCTCGAAAGTTTCGACATCATCGTTTGTTTGAAAGTTTCAAACATCGTTTTTTTTTTTTCCCGTTTTTTTTTATCACCCTTGTTCTTCTTTCGTTATCTCTTTTTCTCTTTGAAAACGATGGCTGGCGATGACGACACCGGTGATAGTTCTTCCAAAACACCGGCGTTGACAGTTCAACAACTCCGGTGGCGACTCCTTACTCTCTCTTCGCGTCTGATAACCCTGGCGCGTTGATTACGGCGGTTATGTTAACCGGAGAGAATTATAATGAATGGTCTAGTGAGATGACCAATGCTCTTCGCGCTAAACGAAAGATTGGCTTCATCGATGGTACTTTCTCGAAACCTCCACCTGATGATGCTAACTTGGAGCTTTGGCTTTCGGTTAACTCAATGATCGTAGGCTGGATACGTACATCAATAGAGCCTCGTGTTCGCTCTACGGTCACTTTCATTCAAGATTCCTACAAGTTGTGAGAAAATCTTAAGAAGCGTTTTTCTGTTGGTAATAAGGTTCGTATACACCAACTCAAGTCAAAACTCGCGGCTTGTCGGCAAGATGGTCAAGCTGTGATCGATTATTTTGGTCGGTTGTCTTTAATGTGGGAAGAACTGGATACTTACAAGCCAATTCCAGTATGCTCGTGTGGTGCTGCTTCTGAATTCGAGAAGGAGCGTGATGAAGAAAAGATTCATCAATTTGTTATGGGATTAGATGAATCTCGTTTTGGTAGTGTTTGTACAAACATTATCTCGGCTGATCCTACACCAGATATAGGTGAAATTTACAACAAGATTATTCGCGAGGAACAGAGATTGAGTTCTTCTCGCGATCATGAAAATCAACAAAACGCAGTTGGTTTTGTTACAAAGAAAGATTCTTCCATGGAGTCCATGGGTTCTGGTCAACATCGCTCTCGTTCCACTCAGTGTGCTCATTGTGGACGAAGCGGTCATGAGAAAGACAATTGTTGGCAGCTTGTTGGCTTTCCGGATTGGTGGGAAGAACGCGCACAGAACAGAGCGGCTAGTCGGGGTGCTACGCGCTGTGGTCGGGGACGGGGTGGCTCAGTCTCTGATCGTTCTCGTACTGCTCCTCCACGTGTTAACGCTGCTCATGCAACTTCTTCGAACTCATCGACGTTTCCGGAGTTCACTCAAGAACAATGGCAAGCTCTTACTCAGATGGTGAATGAGAGAACTACTTCTTCTTCCTCAAAACTTTCTGGTAAGAATTATAATGGTGACCTTATTCTCGATTCGGGGGCGTCTCATCACATGACAGGAGATATCGCGTTGCTTGAGCAAATTCGTCCAATATCTCCTTGTCCAGTTGGTTTCGCAGACGGAAACAAAACGTTTGCTACTCATACGGGTGTCTTCCCTTTATCGGCAAAAATAACACTTGTCAACGTGTTATTTGTGCCTAACTTGAATTGTTCCTTAATCTCGGTTTCAAAGTTATTGAAACAAACCAATTGTTATGCATTATTAACCGATACGTTATGTGTTTTACAGGACCGTTTCACGAGGACTCTGATTGGAGCCGGTGAAGAGAGGGATGGGGTTTATTATTTCAAGGATGTTATGGCTGCGAGGGTACACCGGGTTGATAGTCCAGTGGATCAGACGCTTTGGCACCAACGGCTTGGACATCCTGCGTTTTCGGTGTTGAGTTTTTTACCTATGTTTTCGTTTACAAATAAGACTGATGTCCCTAGTCCTTGTGACACTTGTTTTAGGGCAAAGCAAACTCGTGAAGTGTTTTTTGACAGTTTGAATAAATCTACGGAATGTTTTGGTTTAATTCATTGTGACGTATGGGGTCCATATCGAATCCCGTCTTCTTGTGGAGCAGTCTATTTCTTGACGGTGGTTGATGATTTTTCTCGGGCCGTCTGGACATATCTTCTTCTTGCAAAATCTGAAGTTCGTACTATTTTACAGAATTTTTGCAAGATGGCAGAAAGACAGTTTGGGAAACAAGTAAAAATTATTCGGAGCGATAACGGAACTGAATTCATGTGTCTGGCGAGTTATTTTCGAGACAATGGGATTTTGCATCAGACCTCTTGTGTTGATACACCGCAACAGAATGGCCGTGTCGAAAGAAAACATAGGCATCTTCTCAATGTTGCTCGCTCATTGTTGTTTCAAAGTGGGTTACCAATACGTTTTTGGGGTGAAGCTGTCTTGTCGGCCGCTTACCTCATCAACCGAACTCCGACGTCCGTTCTCAAGAATCAGTCTCCGTATGAAGTTCTCCACGGTGATAAGCCCTCTTATGATCAGCTCCGTGTGTTTGGTAGTTTGTGCTACACTCACTTCCGACCTCGTAACAAGGATAAGTTCGGTCCACGGAGCCGTCGTTGTGTGTTTGTCGGATATCCTCATGGTCAGAAGGGCTGGAAGGTGTATGATTTGGAAAAGAATGAGTTTCTGGTTTCACGGGATGTCGTGTTTCATGAGGACAAGTTCCCGTTTCAGTCTTTACCAGTTTCAGTTTCCGCCGAAACTCATCCTATTACGGCTCCGCCGGGTTTTGTTGATGATGATTGGGTTTTCACGACGGAACCTACGTCGGCCGATAGGGGGAGTGTTTCCGTCCCAATCCCAGCCACTACAGAGTCTCCGATTGTCTCGGACTCTGTCCAGGAAACAGAGCCTCCGTCTAGTCCGGAACAGAATTTTGACAGCTCGCCGGCACCTTTGGCTACTCCAGAACAGAGTCTAGCCGATCCATCTCCGCCTGTCGCTGAATCTTCTGATTCTGTTCCCCCCGTTGAACAGCTGGGTCCGGGTCTTCGTCGAGTTATTCCACCGGCAAAGTTTAAAGATTATGTCACCTACAACACGACATGCGATAATAAACCTCACCCTCCTCCGCTCTCCTCTCAGCAGTCTTCGGAAATTGTCCAAGGTAATACCTCGTATCCGTTAAATACATATTTTGAGGATCTAAATTTTTCTCCTTCGCATCAAGCTTTCTTAGCAGCTGTTTATGCGGGAACTGAACCTAAAAGCTACAGTGAAGCGGCTCGGTTTCATGTTTGGCGTGGTGCCATAAAGGAAGAAATTACTGCTCTTGATGTTAATCATACTTGGGATCTTGAACCATTGCCGCCTGGAAAAGTTTCTATCGGTTGCAAGTGGGTGTTTAAACTCAAGTATCTCGCAGATGGAAGTTTGGAACGTCATAAGGCACGTCCGTAGCCTTAGGGAACAAGCAGATTGAAGGAGAAGATTTCAATGAGACCTTTGCTCCAGTTGTAAAAATGGCTACGGTACGTAGTCTCCTTGGGCTAGTCGCCGCTAAGAATTGGGAGGTCCATCAAATGGATGTGCACAATGCGTTTCTTCACGGGGATCTCGATGATGAAGTCTACATGAAGCTTCCGCCTGGATTCCGTCATTCGAATCCTAACATGGTTTGCCGTTTACGAAAGTCTCTCTACGGATTACGCCAAGCACCTCGTTGTTGGTTTGAAAAGCTTTCTAAAGCTCTTTTGGAACTTGGATTTGAGGAGTCTTATGCGGATTACTCCTTGTTCACTTATTCTTCTGGGGAGATCGAAATACGACTTCTCATCTATGTCGATGATTTGGTTATAGCCAGTAACAACTTGGCCGCTCTTACCAAGTTCAAGCGCCAGTTGGGAGAATGTTTTCACATGAAAGATATGGGTAAGTTGAAGTATTTTTTGGGTATTGAGGTCGCACGGAATACTGAAGGGATGTTCCTTTCACAGCGAAAGTATGCGCTGGATATAATCAATGAAGCTGGTCTAAGTGAGTGTAAGCCGGCTCTTACTCCAATGGAGCAGAATCACAAGTTGGCGTCTGATGAGGGGCCATTGTTTTCCGATCCGACTAAGTATCGACGTCTGGTTGGTCGTCTTGTTTATCTCTCGGTTACTCGTCCTGAGTTGTGCTATTCTATACATCTTTTATCCCAGTTTATGCAGACGCCGAGAGAAGCGCACTGGGAAGCTGCCCTCCGTGTTGTACGATTTCTCAAAGGGTCGCCTAGTCAAGGTATTTTAATGAGAGCTAACTGTGATATCTCTCTCTCCGTATATTGCGATTCCGATTTTGGATCGTGTCCGTTAACGCGTCGGTCACTAAGTGCGTACGTTGTGCTTCTTGGTGGGTCGCCAATTTCTTGGAAGACTAAGAAGCAGAACACCGTCTCACACTCTTCCGCTGAAGCTGAGTATAGAGCCATGGCGTATGCTCTACGAGAAATTAAATGGGTTGTTCGTTTGTTTGATGATCTTGGCGCACCACTTCCACGACCGGTCAAACTCTTTTGTGATAGTCAAGCGGCAATCCACATTTCGTCAAATCCAGTCTTTCACGAACGTACGAAACACATAGAGCGTGATTGTCATAGTGTTCGAGATGCTATAAAGGAAGGTCTCATTTCTACTCAGCATATCGGCACCAAAGACCAACCGGCCGATATACTGACAAAAGCTCTCGGACGTCCACAGTTTCATTTCTTGTTATCCAAGTTGGGTGTTCATACACTTCACCCTCCAACTTGAGGGGGAGTATTAGAGATAAATATAAGTATATAGTTAGATAAGGATTAGGAGATTGTGATAACTCCTAATCTAAGTAGATAAGGCCATAAGCCAACCCAAAGTTGTATAAATACAGAGCTTTATGTACATTAATAAATCAACAAAGTCTTTAAACACATCTCCTTTTACAAGAACCTTTTGTAATGCACGTCCACGTTACGTTTATCAAAGAGGTTAGGGTTCTGTTACTGTTCCATCAAGAGCTGCTTCGGGAGATGTGTTCCAGAGACTTGTGGAAGAACAGAGGAATGAGTCAACTGATTTGGGAGAAGAAGAAGAAGAAGAAGCGACATGTTCGATATGTATGGAGGATTTGTCCGGAAACATCATTAGAATGCCTATTTGTTTACATTTGTTTCATCAAGATTGTATCTTTAAGTGGTTAAGGCATCAGAACTCATGTCCCTTGTGTCGTCGTGTACCGTACGAAGGAGGTTCATGAATCCGTGGCAGAGACTTGAAGCTTGACTTAGGGTTCTTAGATGTTTAAAAAGTAACAGATTTTTGAAATTTCTTGAGGGAGTTTTTAGTCTGTATTAAGCATTTATATTTGATGTATTATATTTGTTTGCAACTGTTATCTTTTTGTATAAATTTTAGATATTTGTTGTTTATTTGGGTTTATGTTTTTTTGCTAAGAATATGTGAAAAAAGAATTCCAAATGAGAGAACATTCATTTCACAAAATTTAAAGCATCAAGAAGATTTGATTGAACAGATAAAAATGTTTAAGTACATATAAATGTAACTATTTAGATTTATCAATTTCTTACTGATTATATAGGAAAGACTTGGAACTTTGGAGTGATCTTACGAATCTAATCCAAAAAAAAAAAAAACTTTCCCTAATTCTCTGACAATATACACAGAAACTGAGATCAAAAGAGTTTACACAAATGACTCAAGAAAGATTTACACAAACAAAACACTTCACCACAAAGGATATGACATTTTCACATTGTCAATGTTATCTTCAACCTTTACTCTCTTTTTGTAAGGCATGAAACCTCTCATGTTCTTCATCTCAATCACCGATGATTTCAACTGAGAAAAAGCCGATCTTTCGCTTCTTTTAAACTCCGTTACTACCACTCGTGTCACTTCTGTTTCAACGTTTTCCGAAGAAGAAGAAGACTGCGTTTCCGTGTCTAGCTTCTTCTTGACATATTCAGAATCATCAGAGCTCGTTGAAGAGTTGTAGTCACCAACTACAAAAGTCTTTCCAAAGAGCTTAAGGCTTTGTTTGGTCTCTGCTTCTGGAGACAATGATTCCTCGGTATGAGATGATAACTCATTTCCCTGTAAAAATTTTAGTAATGTAAGACTACGGTTAACACGAAAACCGCGATTGAACAATCGATAATGTGTGTGTGTGTCGTGTAACAACATACCGGTGAGTGTTGGTAATCAGCTGAAGATGAATTAGGTGAATTTGAACCAATGGAACCTAATCCATCTGAGCCATGAGCTGACAAAACCGATGTTGGAGATCGGTTATCTTCTTCATCTTGAACAAGCTTGGTTCCGGTTAGCTCAGCGTATGCCATCTCTTTAGCATCCGGAATTACTAGCTTTCGAGGGTAAGGATGCATCGGTTTTCTTTTCGGCCGTGGAGGCGGAATCTCAATGGACTGCTCAGAGCTAACACCAAAATCACGAGTAACCTATTCACAAAAACTTTAATTAGACCTTGATAAAACCCGAAAAAGGTTGAAACTTTATTATGTATAAAAGGCTTCAAAATCAAACCTTAGTAAAAAACTTCTGAGCATGGCTTCGAATCTGAACCGCAGTCTTTGTTCCAACATGTTCTGTTCAATAGAAGAATCAACAAAAGAGTCAAATCTCTACCCAATGAATTGACTCATACTCAAGGTCTAAGTACTACTTGCTTATGTCCTCATCAAACCTAGTTTAGAATGTGCATTAGACTTTCTAAAGTCAGATAAGCACACACACCTTCGATTCGTCTCCAAGCTCTACCATAGAGTTTCAAAGCTTCAACAAACTTCTCATGCTCTGCTTCAGACCATTTCTCTCTTTGTTTAGTAATGGTATAAGGCTTTCTTGTCTATATATAAACAAAAAAAAAAAAACTAATTAACATCATTGAAACCACATCAAAGAGTAAAACAAGAGATTAACAAAAAAACCCAAAAAGTAGTACCTTGAGATAAAAGGCATCTGTGGATGAGATAACTTCATCAGAAGCTCTGTCACATAAACTCTCACAACGTTCCTATAAATCACAAATCAAATACAAATTAGGTCTCTTAATATTGTTTAAAAGAAGGTTTTAAAAGTAAAAATGTTTCCAAAGAGTCTTAAGTAAAACTAATACGCATCTAGAAGGAGATTAGACCACTAGTAGTAATTAAGGAAATTGAGACTTGTAATCTTACCTAAAACGCATCAATACATTAAGTAGTAAACAACCGACCATAATATCCCACAAATCGCCTGGTCTATATTAGACAATTTAACCTGCGCCAATCGAATATTCTTCAATTTCTCTTGGACATATACAAAACAAGTTTTGCTTAAAACTTGAGATTAGTACATAAACCTATTTCTCCCTCGGACATAAACCTTAAATCTGTCTTTGATTTCATTACCTCTGTCCAATTAAAAAAAAAAAAATTCTAATACATAGCAATAGTCATGGTTTCATAAGAAGAAGAAAGATCTCAAACCTGCATAGCCATAGTTGTAGAAGAAGAAGAAGACTTGGAAAATTTCAAGATCTGAACCGTTGATGGTTTCTCTCCGGCTGTTTTCTCGCCGGGAAACTGAATAACCGAGATGGATTTGATTGGGAAAAAAAAGCTAAATCTGAAAAACGAAGAAGAAGAAACGAGATCGAGAGAAGAGAGAATGGTTTGATTTGTGTTTTAGGGAAAGGAGCAGAGTCAAGGGGTTACTTTAAAAGAGCAAGGAGAAGATAAGCCACGTCAGCAAAATATAATTAATTTTTATTTAAATTTGTTGAAAAAGCGTAAGAGGGGTTTCGAGAAACCTGTTGTATCATGTGGTTGAGGTTAAAAGATGCTATGACACGTGGAGGATGTCTTCTCATCATCTTCTTCGCTTTCGCTTTTGTCTTTGCGGAGAAGATATTATCTGTTCTTTGTTAAATCTTGTCGGAGATTTTATTAATAATGTAATTTATCCACTATAAAGGTGGGTAAATAGCTCATTGCCAAACGCGAGTGGTGAGCGCGTGCTTGTCTTAACAACGTTGTGAAATGTGAACTACTTCTCCCCCAAGTTTATTTGTTTTTATATTAATCAAGTGGATGTGTCAAATTTAGTTTAGTTATCTAAGGTTTGGATTGAATATATTGAGTTTTAATATATAATACTAAATTATGATCCATTTGATGACCCAATTTCTAAATTTTTAAATAATTTAAATTTAAGTAAAAATATTAAATTCAAAATTTGTTGTTAATATTGATATATCTTAAATTAATTTAGGAAAATAGTTAGAAAATATGTTTCCTTAGAAAAGAAAATAGTTTACATAAGTTTAATTTACAATACAAATAAATTAATTAAATTTGTTTATTATAATATTATTATTAACATATTAAAAATCTAAATCACATTCAATGTTTTTGGTTTCATTTTTTTTGTTTATTTTTGTTACCACCGTGAGAGATATGAAAAAAACAATATTGTGACCGGCAGCTATGCTCTCACTCATGTTAGGACGAGACATTCTTCTAACAATATTGCTGATATCTTTCTGTTTTCTCTGATTTAGATTTTCTTTCGATTTCCAACCAAGTATCATTTCTCTCTATCACATTCATTCGCCAAAATCTTTTCCTATTACTTGTCTCATGGCGTTTTCAAGGAACTCTTAATTTGTATTCATATTTTATTAAAGCTGTTTAAAACTTTTAATCTAATTTTTTTTGGTCCATGCATTAGTAGTGTGGAGTTATTTTGTTCTTTTTCTATGCAAGAAATCTCATGAATTCAAATTCATTTACATGGTAAACCTTATAATTTTGTAATATAATGAAAATAATAATAATTTACAAATATTGCTTGTATATAAATCATTCAAGCTAGAGTAAAATTACGTATTGTATTTATTGGCACTTAGTAACCATTATCAAGGTTACCAATTTCTTAGAGATCTCATACACATATCTATGAGAATTTCAACTGCGGCTTGACAAGTAGTTTAAGTTTTTCAGAAATAAAGTTCCATCATGTAGGTTATTTGACTGCCCATTAGCTCACTATAAGAGTCATTGTGATGGATACTTTTGATGTTTATATTTGTGTAGTGTTATGTTTCAATGAAGCACAAGAATAGTAGGACATTTTGAATGTTATACGACTACTCAAAATCAAAAGAAGGAAGACTGGAACTGTGGAAGCTGAGATAACTATACCTGATGGTTATAAGCTTTAAGATCACTTTCAATTCTTGTAGTTGATAAATTGATTTTAATGTGTTGTTATGTAGTTATTCTTTGACATTTAGTTTTTGTTCTTCTTTTTATTGTTAGGTAGTTAACTGGTTATTAAGGTTATAGCTTTTGTTTTTGTAATAAATCTAGACTTTCTAAAATGGTTTATCCCATTATTGGAAGATCATGTAAGTTTATTTTGGTTTGTATAATAAAGAATCACCAGTTGAGAAAAAAAAAATTTATTGGCATCATGCAACTAATAGATAGTTTAGGTTTGATATATAAGTTGCATACAAAACATTAAATTTAAACATGAAAATATAATCCAACAAAATCAAATCATGATGCATAGAAATAAAAAAAGTATATTATATGATTGATGATAAACATATTTAATATTATCAATTTTATGATCTTAAAATTTGGGATCAAAATCTGTACATTTAAGTAGACTGGAAACCAAATATTTGATACACCTATGCAACTATTTAACAAAAGAAAAAAGAAAGATACCATGCAACTGAAGTTAAATAAAAGATAAATTTTATTGGTGGCAAGAAAGTCACAATCGGTCAAATATTAGATTGGATGTTTTGATAGCAAATTACAAATTGAACTACTTTGCATAATTAAAGAAAAATCTCTTAAAAAGTAATAACATAGCCTTGAATAGTTTTTGCTCAAATATTTATATATTTAATACACTACATACAGTTTTTTTTAACAAAAAAATATCTTTTGCCATTTTTATTGTTCAATTATTTTAGCATACACGGACAAGAAATCATTAGGGCCAAGAATTTAGGACAATGATTCTACGAACTAGACTTATCACGAATAATTAGGTTTAATGACAGAGCATATTTGACCCCAAAAAAATTAAAATGACAGCATATTATTGGAGGTGCTTTTGTTTGACCAATGTATGTGGCAAAGAAAGCGAGTAGCTAATAAAACATACACGAGCGTGGTTCCAAAACAAGAAAGAGATATTTAAATTTCAGTAGCAGTCAACTTCAAAACAATAGTATTAAAACAAAATTAAATACGTATTTTATGTGAAGGACAAAAAATAGAAAAAAAAATATCTGGTCTCGCAAAAAAAAACTATTTATCCATTTAGACATTTTCTTGTACAATTGTCCCAAAATAAAGAGAGAGAAAACATAACTTTTGGTTTGCACTTTATTGCCGAGTCAGCAAAGTGTCCTCTGGCATGTTCCAAAAGTCAGCCACGTGGCATGGTGTTAAGGTAAGAAATAGAAGATAGGGATATGAATGGTTTGTAATTGTACGCCACTCGATTATTAATTTATTATCAAAAATTTGTAGCCCACTCGTTCGGTGTTGTAAGCCATAAGGTTTATGTTTTTTTTGTTTTTTTTTTTTTTTTTTGCCATCACTTATTAAAGTTTACATTTTTCTCAGATCTTACGAATCTACGATATTCTTATAAAATACTTCTACCAGTAAAATACAGGTGTAGTGGCCACTAACAAATTCTTGGTTCATGTATTTTTTGTGGTTCTTTTTTTCTGATAAATAAGAATTTCTTGAAACACATACTTTTTCATCACTAACCTACGTGAAAAATCATCGGTGAAATTAAAGAACAGTCGGTATTTACTTTTAATCACACCGTCCAGACGGTAAAAATCATTCAAGAATCCAAACTTACGGAAGAGAAATATCCATATGTGAGTGAATTGAACCTAACTATAATCGTTTTGGGCTTTACATTGTTTATATCCAAACTCCAATCAAAATTTTTTTTATTTTTTTATTTATTTTTTTAACTCCAATCAAAGTTAAAGACTGATAACATACAAAATTCGTAATCTTTTATATGTATATATCAATCTAAGTTGAATTGTCTTTGGTTTTGATATCTCTCTAAAATGAATAAACCGGAAGACGAAAAATATCCTAACCGAAACCAACCTAATTACAAACATTTTTTCAAATAGTTTATGTTTTTTTTTTTTATGGAATTTAGGGTTCGATTTAAAAATATCTAGCTACACCTTCCATTACTAGGGAAGGGAATGGAGACTGCTTTAAACTCCCTTTATAATGCTTTTTCTACATTTATCCATCCAGATTTTTAAACTCTGGATTCTCCCCCTATACTAACACATTGCTTCATATATATCCCTAAATTATTTTCCTCTGCCCAATGCATCTAATAATCTAATTTACCAAAATTGCGATCAATTTCTCAAAATCGCGTTTAACAAAACAGCGATTGCCATAAACCCAACCCAAAACTCCATTAGATTTAACCAAAATCGATTTAGCTCAACTCCAATTAAATCTAAAATTAAAATTTATTATTCAAAATTTAAATTTATTACCCAAAATTGAAATTTACTACCCAAATTTCAAAATTGGGTAATAAATTGGAAATTTGAATTTTGAGTAATAAATTTGAATTTTGGGTAATAAATTTGAATTTTGGATTTAATTAAATTTTTGGTTTAGTTGAATTTTAGGTTTAATTGAATTTTGGGTACAAAATTTGAATTTTGGGTAATAAATTTGAATTTTGGGTAATAAATTTGAATTAAATTTTGGGTAGTAAATTTGAATTTTGGGTAATAAATTGAATTTTGGATAATGAATTTAAATTAAATTTAAATTTTGGATTTATAAATTTTAATTAAATTTGAATTTTGGGTAATAAATTTGAATTTTGGGTTTAATTAAATTTTGGATAATAAATTTGAATTTTGGGTTTGTAAATTTTTATTAAACTTGAATTTTGGGTAATAAATTTCAATTTTGGGTAATAAATTTAAATTTTGAATAATAAATTTGAATTTTAGATTTAATTGGAGTTGAGCTAAATCTATTTTGGTTAAATATAATAGGGTTTTGGGTTGGGTTTATGGCAATCACTGTTTTGTTAAATGCGATTTTGAGAAATTCATCGCAATTTTGGTAAATTAGATTCTTAGGTGCAATTGGGCGAGACAAATAATTTAAGAGTATATATGAAGCAATGTGTTAGTATAGGAAAAAAATCTAGAGTTTGAAAGTTTGAGTGGATAGATACAGAAACAGCATTATAGAGGAGGTTTCATGCAGTCGTCCCTAGGGAATGAGAGAAAATGACTCTTATTGTGTCATTGGATGATGAAACCATATCTTGCCATTTGTAATTGTGTGATGTGCAACGAAACGTGAATGCGGGCCTGTTTGCTTCATCTCTTCATGGACCTCACAGATTTGGATTGGGCTTAAGTTGCTGGCTCATTTCAAGGTCCATATGACAAGGTCGATAGCTTCTTATAAACGGAATTACCAAGACAAAGAAAACCTAAGAGGACAGAGACGAGAGAGGCAGAGAGGTACTCTCTTTCTCTATTTTTCTTTTTGTGTGAGTATTTGTAAGTGAAACCTCCATTAGAGACTTGTAATGACATTTGTTCACTATAGGTCGAGAACTCGGTGGTCAAATTGGTGTCAAAGTTAATAAACCGGTACATAAAAGCCTTATTAATGAATGTAATGGGAGATGTGATCAATATAATTTGGTCTTTTGGGGTTTTGACTTGAAGTCAACATCAACATATAAAACATGACCTAGTAATGGCCAATAAATCTCTATATGACCTACCTAGTGGCTTCTACTAATAAGTTGAAAAAGGAAACAAGTGGGAAGTTTTTTTTACTCCACCAATGGAAAAGTAAAGAGAAAAAGAGTGAGAAATGGTAAATTAATTATTTCTTCCACTTTCATATGGAATGAAGTTTTCCTGTGAAAAAGAAGAGAAAATATTAAACTTCTGTTTTTTTTTTACTTATTAGTTATTAGTGGTACTGGTGGCAAAGGAAAAAAAAAGTGTTAGAAGTGATGAGGTTTTAAACAAAATCAAAGTTTACACTTTACACAAATTTGTAATATATATACAAGTTTACACAAGTATATATAACATTCTTATAACAAATAAATAATAATTATACAATGTAAGGAAATTCAGTGATTCTTTTGCAATGTTACAGCTAACTAAACACTATATATAATAATATTACACATTATTAAACATGAGTTTGCA
The DNA here is from genome assembly GCA_963667165.1 of Barbarea vulgaris. Taxonomy (NCBI): domain Eukaryota; kingdom Viridiplantae; phylum Streptophyta; class Magnoliopsida; order Brassicales; family Brassicaceae; genus Barbarea; species Barbarea vulgaris. Next base: position 24,429,458 of record OY763890.1, on the reverse strand, counting down.
TTATTTAACTAAGCCGAAGAGGTATTGTTGGTCGATTTCTTGAAAGAGGAAGAAGAAGATGATTGGCTCTGTTTCTGTGAAGAGTTATGGCTCGATGAAGATGATGACTCAGTAAAGAAGATCACGTCTTCATCAGTATCAACTAAAGCTTGAATCGATCTTGGAAATGGCGGCAAATTCACTTCCAAGACACCTTCAAGAATCTGAACAACTTGACTCATCGTTGGCCTGTGACTCTCTTCGTCTTGTATACACCAACACGCCACTTTACAAGCTCTCATGAGCTCTTCTATGTCCACGTCATTGCTCTCTAATCTAGGGTCAAGCAGCGAGCTGATGTCTCCATCTTTGGTGAGTATGGTCGCGGCCCAACTCGGAAAGAATTTGACTTTCTCATTCTCTGATTGCTCCGTGTTTCGTCTACCGGAAACAACCTCAAACAACATCATCCCGTAGCTGTAAACATCAGCTTTCGCTGTTACCGCGACTCCCGAGATCCATTCTGGTGCAAGATAGCCTCTTGTGCCTCTCATTGTTGTCAAAACCCTGCTAAAATCTCGACCAACGAGCTTGGCTAATCCAAAATCAGCAACTTTGGGACAGAATTGTGAATCCAACAGAATGTTTTCGGGTTTTATATCGCAGTGAATGATACAGTCTCTACATTCGTCATGTAGATAAGCCAATCCTCTAGCTGTCCCTAACGCTATCTGGTACCGCAACTTCCACCCAAGGACGATCTTTTCTTCATTTTGATTAAAGAAAAGATGAGAATCCAAAGAACCATTAGGCATGTAATCATAAACCAACAGTTTCTTGTTTCCTTCCGAGCAAAACCCGCGAAGCCTCACTAGATTTACGTGTTGTATTGTTCCTATCGTCACTACTTCGGTCCTAAACTGCTTCTCTCCTTGACTAATACTCTCAAGCCTCTTCACTGCTATGTCACTAGAATCTGGTAAAGCTCCTTTGAACACCGAACCAAAACCTCCTCCTCCTAACTTCTCCGAGAAATTCTTGGTCGCATTTTGTAATTCTCTATAGCTAAATGCAGCCAATGTACCATCACTATTCTCTCCTACCATTTTCCTCCTCCTCCTATACCTTAAAACTAAGATTACCGCCAACAACACGAGAACTAATACCCCTAACGAGCCTATAACCGCGCCAAATATCATCATTTTGTTACTCTTACTGTTACCAGAAGAACCATTAGGAATATCAGAAGAAGCAAGCCTAAGATAAAACGTATTCCCCTCACTGTTATCTTCTTCGAGTTGCTGAAGATTCAAGACATCTTTCGACCATACCAAACATCGGTTCGAGCCTTCATCATGTGCATAAGCCTTACAAGAACAGTTCCTTTGACAAGCAGAGGCACAAAGATTAAGATTCATTCTCGTCAATGCCTCAGAATCATCAGCTAACTTCATGTTCAAAAGTGGAAAAAACTGGTTGATGTCTCCATTAGAGCATTGTAGTTCAGTCCTCCTTACGCAGCCTTCAGAGTAATCCTTCAAGTCCCAATCTTTCTGTGACTTAGGCCTAAACCCTTGAGGGCATTGGCAAAAAGGTTGAGACTTTTCACTGCAAATCCCAAAGGAGCCACAGTATCTATAAACTTGACATTGTTGCCTAGGTTGAGACCAGAACAAGTTCCATTCCTTGTTGTTGTCTAACCAAGTGAACTGCTTGATTTGTCCAGACAGGTCCATGACGAAACGTGACACGGTCAAGTTGTTATAGATCGAGTAAGTGAAGTACGACTCTGTTTCGTTAGAGAAGAAGCTGAAGTTGTAGATGTAATTGAGTCTCATCTCAGGAACTGAATCAAAAATCTGAGTCTGATCATTCCAAGGACCACTTGACCAATACTCATTCGAACCATTCCAAAGGATTTTGTAAGCTGTTGACTTATCAAGCTCGAGAGAGAACAAACCTGGTGATGGATCGTCAGGATTCTTCCATGAGATAAGTCGTTGACTCTTTCCGGTTCGTTTATCAAGCCGGATCTTAACTCCGGGAAGCCACGTGTCTGCCGGGTGATCAAAGCTTTGCCACAACACGTTGGTGCTGTTGTCTCTGAGAACAAGATTGCCATCGTTGAGCAAAACAGCTTCTAAGACAGAAACAGAGGAATTGAGACCGGTAGACCAAACCGGAGTTTGGTTTTTCCCGTCGAGTAAGATTAAGTTTCCGTTGGAGATTTTGAGAACTGATGAGTTCTTGTCTTTGACTGGTTTGTCTCGATTAGCTACCCAGAGAATGGTTTTAGAGAGTTGCTTATACCACATACCTACGTAGAAGTTTGAAGAGGAACCTGGTTTAAAGAAACCCATTTCGTAAGTACCTCCGGAGGAGATGATTGTTTGATCTCCGGAGAGAGTAAAGTTTGAAGAGATTGTGTCGACGGCGGAAGAGCCATGGATGAAGAGGAAGAAGAAGAAGGAAAAAAGGGTGAAAAAGAACGAAACCATGGGAAAAAAGCTTCAAGGAGATAGAGATGGAGAAAGATAATATGATAATGAAGAGACTCTGCTTTTTTTTTTTTTTTTTAAAGCTACAAATTTTGTGGTCGTGAATCGTGATCAGGCGTGTCTGTGAGGTTTGGTTTGTCAATGGCGAAATGGAAATTAAGAGGTGTAGAAAAGTCAAAAACAAGTTGGTGCAATATGATTGAAGTCTTTCTCTTGACTTAGTCGTTGTTTTGTTGTGAATAAAGTGCGATATTCATTGGTTGGATTTAACCAAACTCAAATTGAATAAGTGCGATATTCTATGATTAAAAGTCTGACGCCTTGACCGGTGTGTGGAAAAAATAAGAGGTAAATCGGATTGCCACCTCTACTTCTCATATCACAAATTGAAAGTTGAATGGGCTTTTCCTCTGTAGAGCTAAGCTTCAATTTTCGCAACATGTTTGCCTCAACTCCTCTCTCTTTGAACTACAGGGCGGTGTGGCTTTGGAGCTAAAACCAAAAAAAAAACGAAAAATCTTTTGAGATGTTTCATCAAGGAACAGAAATGTTAAGTTAAGGTGAGAGTGGTTACCGTTGGGATTGCCTTGCTCATAGAAACATTTGAAAAGAGAAACAGCTTCTTCTGCCATTATTCCTCCTCTACACTTGTACCCTTTTCCTCTTTGAGCTTCTTCACTATCAAAAAAAAAAAACAGAATCCAATCTTTAATAAGACATTTTTAATAAGATTGTAGTGTTATCGTAGAACCTACATGTTATCTGACGGCTGAGAACTGCCTAAGTGAAGTGATAAGATGGAACCACATCCCCCAAATTTATCATTTGAACATCCATAATACACTTCCTTTATACCTTCAATTAAGAGCAGATCATATCATTTCTCATCATAAACAAAACAAAACCAAAAAATGTTTGATTTTTAGATCAAGGAATTCTAACCGAGAAACGATAAGGCCGATGCACACATAATGCAAGGTTCACATGTTACGTAAAGAATGCATTTAGAGAATTTCTCAGCGACTTGTGAAGGTGAGAGTCTATTTTTCTGCCATTGTCCCATAAGTTCATCAATTGCTTCCATCTCTGCATGTCTTGTGGCCTTTTGCAATAGAAATTGTAAACAAACACCTTAATATAGAAAACTAGCTCATAACTAGATAGATAGATAGATTTTTTTTCAAGCTAAGTTGCTTATGAAAGTTTTTGAATGATTTACATTGCGTGTCTCATTTGTTCGGTTTCGCCCTGAAGCAATGACCTTACCGTCCTCAAGAATAACACATCTGATCCAAGACAAACAGAAGAAAAATGCATTAGTTCTCTTATATGACATGAATTGATCAAAGGTAAGAAACACAAATTGGAATCAAGCAAACGGAAAAATTAGAGACCCCACGGGAACTTCAAGAGCCTCCAAAGCAAGTTTAGCCTGCAATCCAGAAAAATCAATCACAATATAACTCTAAAAAGCAACAAAGTTTACAATATTATAGAACCAATATTAGTGTTACCTGGTGCAGAGCAAAACCCATATAAGTATGAGAATCCTCACAATGGTCCTCATTCATTAGTGCCATAACTTGATACTTGGCTTCGCCAGAGAAAGTAAATAACAAAACCTGATAGCAACGATACAAAAATCCTTAATTAATTATCACTAAGTAGAGGATGGACTCTCACAGCAAACTCAGTTTTTTTTTTTTTAATAACTTCCAAGGTTCTTAATTTATATGTGTCTACCAAAAGTGAAACTAAAAAGTAAAACAAAATGTAACAGAAGACTGTTAGGACTACTATGTTTGTGATTAATATGACCCAAAACAAGAAAATGTTTGTGAATTAACACAAAGCCTATGAGCTACTATTAACAATGAACATAAGAGTCACATAGATCAAAAGGGAAAGATATGGTTTTGACAAAACAGACAGTAAGTACGTAATAGAACTGAACTGGGACTGTGATTAATATGGAGGAAGCAAACAATCTAAGGAAAGAATAGAGAAAAACTCAGACAAACACAGAAGCGAACAACGGCGCCGTTTATTAAACATTTGCCAAAACGGTGTCGTTTATTGAACATATAAACCAAACGGCATCGTTTATGAAGCAGTCGCTCGAATTAAGGACAGGAGAAACTAACTGAAACACTTTCGATTACAAAACAATCTCACAGAGTAACTAGATAGAGATTGCACAAGAAGTCGAACCTTTCGTCGGAGTTTCGCCGGTTCCTGTCGGAGATTTGATAAGCACAGGCGAAGATGATGAAGAATGAACAGTAACTGTGAGGAGGAGTTTTAGGAAGAGTCGCGAATCTCTCGATGATGACCATAAAATATATAATTTAGGGGTTTTATTTTAACTTTCGGTTTATACGGGTCCAATTAGTTTTCTGGTTCAAAGCTGAACCGAACCGAACGAAAAAACCAATTTTTTTCGATGAACTCTCTGTTCTTCTCTCTTTATTGCTACACTTTATTCTCCTTGGGATCTGATTGTGATCTCTCGATTTCTCCGGTTAGTTGATTTAGGATTTTTGGGGTTTTGTGTTAGTAACTCCAATGCGATTTTGTTTTGCTTAGTTGAATCAAAAGTTTCTGATTGATTTTTTTTTTGGATTCAGATTTCGTTAATGGAATCTCAATAAGACTTTTTTTTTTTCCATTATGTGTCTTCTTCCACTAGAAAGACGACTTCTTTTACTATGGAGTTCCTCGTGATAATTGTATTACCAGTTGAGCTGAAATTTGGTTGTTACTATGTTAATATTATAAGGAAAACAGACTGATTGGTTTGATGACTATACACAGGAATGGCGAAATTGTGAAAAGTTCATTGATTCATTAGTTCTTTCGAGTAGGCTCGCTTGAGTGATTTCTTTTTCATGCTCTAACAACTTCTAGTAGAATGCTGTAATCATAAATTTTATTTCTTTGCGTGGCTATACTAAACACTTTTACATAATCTGTTTTTTTTTTTTTTTTAATTTTCAAGGGAGAATGAAGCATATAGTAAAGATCTTGAGCCTGTTGGTGGCAATCTCTGCCTTCTGGATTGGTCTTTTGCAGGCTGCAATAGTCCCTCGAAGCCATACATGGTTGGTGAGTAAACAAGGAATCATCTCATCTTCTTGGTTTCTTGCTCTTTTGAAATTAAGATTTGTGTTCTGATTTGGTTTCTTTTACAGCTACCGATCTACTTTGTAGTATCCCTCGGATGCTATGGTCTATTAATGGTTGGAATCGGGCTAATGCAATTTCCTACTTGTCCCCAAGAAGCACTTCTCTTGCAGCAGGTTAGTTTCAGACAAAGCTGTGTGTTTGACATTACTTTGAATCTTTGCTAATTCAGTATTTTTGTTTTGTTTTGTTTATTGCGTTGGATACAGGATATTGCAGAGGCCAAAGACTTCTTCAAGCACAAAGGGGTCGATGTTGGATCTGATTGACTGAATTACTTCTAACGACCAACCATTAGAAGTAGTGTTATTGTAATGAACAAAGACCTTAAATGTGCTGTTTCCGGAAATTTTCAAGTAATCAGTGTTTCGGCGGAAAAAAAGAAAGGACACTGATGAAACCAAAAAAGTATATGTAAACACTTTTGTGTTCTCAGTAGTAGAGACTAAAAAGCAATAGAATCTGAAAACTAAATGACAGAGAGAGTAAAGAGAGATTTGTTTATCTCTTCTTCTTGCCACCTTTGCCTGACTTTGAAGAAGTTCCAGAGGTTGAAGTTGTGGCCTGAGGTTCAGGCTTCTTTGCTTTCTTCAATCTATCTGGATGTTTTGGTATCAACTCTGCTATTTTCTGCATCAATTGCTTCCCTGCAAATATATATCAACATCATATGTCTGTAGGAAACGCCGGGAAAAAAAAATGTCTGTAGGAAACAACTTGCAATTGTGGAGTCTTTCGTACAATACTTGTAAAACAGCAAAGCCAAATATATATGCATATATTTACTCTTTCCTCGGCATGATGAGGATAAGATCAAAGTAAACACAAAACATCTAAAAACCAAAAGAACCAAAACATCTCATTTCTTCGTTTTAAGGTGTAGCTAGCAATACAGATGCACCAGTATTAATGCAAACACCAACACAACAAAAAGTTTTGCAATTTGCCAACAAGTTTTCTGCATCAGTGTTTGCGGCAATCATATGCAAAGATATCAAAGAAAACACATGAGCCTATCAAAGCTGAGAATTTAGCATAAGTTAAACATAAATCATACTCCAGTAACAATATCATAACAAACATAAACAACTGAGAAGTCAGACAAATGCTACAACTGATTCCATATGGATAAGGTCGATATGTATAACATATATACTAGCTTGTTTTTGCACATGAGGTTCTAGTAATAGTAATGCTGACCATAAATGAAAGATCATGCGATCTCGGGGCTGGATCTTAGGTTAAATTTGGTGCTTGAAGATCAATGGAGAAGTTAAAATCAGGGTGATATGATTTCTAGTCAGGCACACAAAACTGCAAGCTCAATTCAATTGATCACTAAGATAACACTATAAGAAACACACAAACAAATGTTCTACAGCAAGCGGAGATAGAGCCAAGAAACAGAGATGCGAGAATCTTACTTGAAGTAATGGCTGGATTGAGGAAAGTTCCATCCTCCTTTTTCAACTGAACTCTCACTCTCCCTACTTGCATGAAATCGCGCGGGTACGCTTTGTCAATCTGACGTAAAAAAAAATACCAGAAATATTCTCAAATCAAAGAGCATGCAAACAATTTAACGACATTACATTTTCCTCTTAAAACCCAATTAAGATAAAAAAGGATTTTACCTCGATGGCACTCTTGAGTTTCAAATGGTTACAACAATCATTAATCTCAATGCAATTAGGATTCTCACATGCTTTACTCAAACTGATTCTTCTTCCTTCAGCTACAGTTTTCTTTGAGTTCATATAAACTGGATACATCACTACCCATTTCTTGATGTTTAGCGTTCCACTATCCATCTACAAAAAAATCAAAGATGAAAAACAGATTAATTTAAACTTTTTAAACCCAAATCTTTTATTAGTTTGCTAAAAACCCAGATTATGTAAAAGTATTATTGTTCATAGTAGACTCTGAGCAGATGCAGAGATTTCATTAACGAAATATGAAATCCAAAACAAATCAATCAGAAACTTCAGATTCAACTAAGCAAAACCCCAAAAATCCTAAATCAACTAACCGGAGAAATCGAGAGATCACAATCAGATCCCAAGGAGAATGAAGTGTAGCAATAAAGAGAGAAAGAACAGAGAGTTCATCGAAAAAAATTGGTTTTTTCGTTCGGTTCGGTTCGGTTCGGTTCAGCTTTGAACCAGAAAACTAATTGGACCCGTATAAACCGAAAGTTAAAATAAAACCCTAAATTATATATTTTATGGTCATCATCGAGAGATTCGCGACTCCTCCTTACAGTTACTGTTCATCTTCATCATCTTCGCCTGTGCTTATCAAATCTCCGACGAAACCAAGAAAAAAAAAACTATCAATCGATCATTGATTGCAAAAGAGACATCTCCAAATCTTATCTCAATTCCAATTCCAATTCAGGTTGTTCATCCATCTCTCTGATGAGCTACTTATTAAACGCTCTGCTCAATTTCACTTTCCAAAAAATGTTGTTGTCTTAGCTTCTTCTATGTTCAATTTCCGGATTTAGATTAGTTTGTATCTTTATGAGCTAAAGAATCAATTTCGTCAGGCTTATTTTGTTGTTTCTTGTAAACCTAGGCGAGTTTTGGTGGTAGAGTTTAGGTGAGAATGTTTACTAATAATCAAAGACAAGAAGAACGTACTGGAAAACATGGAACCCCAAGGCTTCAATATCTACAGGTGTTTTTCAATCATCTTTTTTTACTCTTTCAAGATTTTGGCTAACAAGTTTTGTTCCATCTTTTAAATGCAGGAGCTGGTGAGTCAGTTTCAGAATGCTACTGATGAAGGTATGAGTCTGGTTTTGGTTTTTAATTGTATCTTTTTCATGCTTCTGTTATAACATTTTAGAAATTATTCTTGTATAAGACTGGCTTTGGTCTTTTCTTGTGATTAATATATCTATTTGAGTTTGAGTCTAAATTCATTGTTGCTTGTTTTTGCAGTATCATTGATTTATGAGCTTTTTAATCTCACATATTTTATGGAATGTTTGAATATTTAGTATAAAATTATAGATAGATTAGTATTTAAGTCGTATTTTGAAGTTTTGAGTTGTGTAGGTTATTATCACCATCGTCAATACTTGCTCCTGCCTTATTAGAATGACTAGTGTTGTTTTAATAGACCCTAAGTATCATTTCATGCTTCTGTTTGAACATTTCAAGTATTGTTGCATAAGACTGACTTTTCTACTTTCTTGTGATTTTGAATATATATCTATTGACATTTTCAATAAAAAATTGAGTGGTTTGCAGTATGATTTTAAGGACTGTGTGCAGCTTCATTTGGAATGTTTTAGGTACTTAGGTATAAAACTGATTAGTTTAACTAAGGAGATGCTCTACTTTATGGGCACAATGCTAAGTTCACTTCAATCAACCATGCTTGGATGTATGAGCATAGGCGTCATAGCATGTGCAAACCCATCAAAACGTTAGCATTTTTAAGTCTTATTTTTCTCTTCTACTGATAATTTAACATGCTCCTTGTTGTGCATGGCAAAATTGGTGTTATCAATTTCAAATGCTCAATTATGCTATAGTTTAGCAAGCGTAAAGCTAGTATATCTCTGATTTTGTCACTTACGTGTTTAATAAATTTGCACGATTACTACTGTTCTTGCACCTGCAGAAACAAAGGAGAGAACTGTAGCAAACTTGGCGAACTTTGCATATGACCCTTACAACTACACCATTTTACGTCAGGTAACCTCGAGTTTGCTCATGTTTTATTATTTTCCATTGGAGACCGCAGATATCCCCCTGCCTTACTTTATTCTCTCCATGATGAAAATGTTAATGGTGTATTAGAGCAGCTAAATGTCTTGGAACTGTTCATAGACTGTATAACAGAGCCAAATGAGAAGCTTGTGGAGTTTGGGATAGGAGGAATTTGCAACGCTTGTGCCGGTAAAAAGCCTGGAATATACGAATATGTTTTTTTGCCATAATTGCAATGAGTGATCATCAAAGTCATGCTCTTTTCTGTTCTTGTTGCAGAGCCGAAAAATGCTGCTACCATTGTCGAGGTTGATGGAATTCCTCTTATAATCAAATGTTTATCAAGCCCTGTACGGAATATTGTGAATTACGCGCTTGGGGCTTTGTATTACATGTGTGACTATAACAGAGCAACAAGGGAGGAGATTTTGAGAACCGAAGTGGTGGATCTCATTGAGAGGTACGCAGCGGCTGAATCAGTCAGTGTAAGCTTTAGTAACTTGGCTAAGGCATTTCTTGACAAGCATGTTCGTGCAAACACATTAGATTCTTGAATTTTTTTGTTTGGTACATTTTTTGGATTCAGCTTGAACATACCAACGATTGCGTTTTTACCACTTTTTGTATAGCAATGGGATAAAACGCAAACGCTACAATGGATGTTTTTGTGAGTTGGAAAAGTTGCGTCCTGCGGTAATCGTGATGAGTAATGAATTGGTGGTCCTACGCAAATGAAAATGGTAGCTTGATAGTTGAAAATCAAACTTATTTCACTGTAATGCTAGAAAACGAGTTGATATGATCAAAAACTTAATTTTACCAAACATATGCATTGAAAAAATAATACAACTGATCTGAACAAAGTTTATCAAGGTGGCAAATCCCATCGTCGTAATGGATAGTGATCAAATTGTTTATACATTATTGCATACTTAATCTGTTTGTATATATATGGTTACTTCGTTACGAGAAAAATTCACTATTCCGACCAACTTTTCTGATCAATGATCAATGGTCGGAAATTTCTGACCAAATTCCGACGAAAATTATTTTGGTCGGAAAATGGTCGGAAATTTCCAACCATTGATAAGTGGTAGAAAAACGGTCGAAAATTGATCGGAATAATTCAACAAAATTTGTAGTCAGAAATTGGTCGGAACAATATAGTCGAAAATTTGTCACAACCATAATATCAATTTCTGACCAACCTTTGGGATTGGTCAGAAATTATTTAAATCTATTTTATTTAAATTTATTTAATTTCTGAATTCTTTTACGAATTCTGTGGAAAGCCGTATTCGATGAAAGAAGACTTGGTGTGAAGCCTTGGAGCTTACGCCTATTTGCCTCTCTCGATTGCTTTCTAACTGGAATTCGATGAATCTTATAAAAAAAAAAAAAATAATAATTATATAGTATGTAAAGGGAAAAGGAGTGACCCCTACTATGACTCATCATGGAACAAATAGGGTGGGTAGACCTTAAGGTGGAGAACTGAACCAAGAATTCTCCAATCATTGCATTTGAAAGTAGCGCTAGATTTCTATGTTATATAGACTTGTCTGTAATTATTGAGAGCGAAGATATTATACGTAGCGTGACTATTCCACCAAAAAGTAGCGGGATTTGAAAAATTTAAAATTTCCGACCAAGTTCCTACCAACCCGATAAATTGGTCGGAATAGTGAATTTAAAGTTTCCGACCAATACATTTTTCTATATAACCCAAACGATTTTTCTTCCCAAATCACTCATATTTTCTAAACATCTCTCTATCTTCTTCTAAACATCTCTCTATCTTCTTCTAAACATCTCTCTAAAATATCTCTAAAATTTCTAAAGATTATAAATTTTATAAATTTTCTATAATTATTGTATATATTTTATATAACCTTATAAATCTTATAAATCTCTCTATAATTATTGTATATATTTTATATTTTTAATTATTAATTAATTTTAAAAATTTTGCAAAAAAATTATATGTAAGATATTTGTAATTTCTGTATTTGTAAGTTTTTAGTTTAAAAAATAAGTAAATATATATATATATATATATATAATTTCTGACAAATTTTCGACCGATTCAAATATATTTCCGACCAATTTTCGACCAAATATTTTTAATTTTTATTTTTTATAAAAAAAACCTAAATTGGTCGGAAATTGGTGACCGTCATTTCCGACCAATTTAGTTTTTTAAAAAAAAATTAAAATATATTTGAATCGGTCGAAAATTGGTCGGAAAAAATGGATCGGAATTATGTAGAAAAAATGATGGTCGGAAATTGGTCGGAAAATTCTGACAAATTTCTGACCAATTTAGATTACCGACCAGCACATACCGACTAATCTGTTTCGGTCGGAAATCAGTCAGAAATTTACTATTCCGATGATGGTTAGGAGTAAGGTGTTTTCTTGTAGTGTTTGGATTTTTTTTTTTTTTGATGTCCGAATCATGAGTTTGGGGTATATTTTCACTAGTTTTACACTGTTACAGATCATTCGATATCAGTTGATTAGAAAGTTTCTCAAATTGTCAAATCTGTTGCTGATTTCAACCACAAAACTATATCCAAAAGCTACGTTCGGAGATTAGAGTTAAATGTTCTATAATAATAAAAGGGGACGTCGATAGTATTCTATTCTAAATCTAACATCGAGTAATAATCTTTGTTTTTTTTGTTTGTTAATGTATTCAATTGTCGACATATTCATGACTCCGTGTGTGATCATTTCTATATTTATTATTAAAAATTTCAACAATATTACCTTCAAAATTGTGTAAAACTGTATTAAATATGTTCTAAAACAACAACTATGTGGAAACATATTTTTTTGGTCTTTTAGAAATACCTATTATCATAAAAGTATAATTTGGTATCCCTCAAATACATAAAATAAGTTGGTGGCTCTAATCGATTACTCAGTCTGCTTGTCTTCTGGGGTCATGCCTGCGTGTATTTGATTTATTTTCTGTTGGTTTTATATCCTAGAAGGTGAGGCTAGCGAGCATACTTATAAATTCCTTTGAGACTGTTGTATTCACGTTTTTACCCTAATATAAAAAAAATGTCATTTTCTTTCAATTTTGTTTTGTTAGAGACAATCTTTTGCTTGAGTTCTTTGGTATGAATTTTCTTTTAGAACTGAGTGTATTGTTGTGTCAGAGATCCTCCCATCATTTATGTTGTGTCATGGATCTCTATCAGAATTCCTTGACTCGATCCAATAAGAGACTGTGAAGGCCAATTTGTTCAATCACCATTTCTCCTCATACGCCTCACCACGAGTCATATATCAAGAAATTCTTTGGTATTTGAATAATATTCCTTGCGTTCTTGATTTAATCATGTTTGATTCTATGTGAATGCTGTATATTTTAAATTATAGTGTTTATGGGTAGGATGTTGTGTTCAACCTAATGTAGCTTGTGGCAAACAGAAAGAATGAGTTTAAGAAAAGGTATGGAACTATAAAAAGTATGGGACTTCAGGCTCATACGGGCATTTATGGTGTTATATGATATTCGATTGAGATAAATGTTTTTATACCCAAACCGGATAACAAACCAGACTACCTTCTGGGTCACCGGGTTAACGGGTCTACCACATGTCAATAAAGTAATTATTGTTTTCATGTTTCATTATATATATATATAAATTTTAAAAATTTATGTATATATATAGTTGTATAAATATAAAGTAAAAATATTCATACTGTATTTAAGAAAGTATATTATCCAACAATAACAAAAGGCCTAAACATTTTAAATCAAAATTAAACTTAAAAAATAATAGCAAAATAGTAAAAAATTATCAATAAGAAAAATAAACTAAGAAAACATCATAACATGAACATAAATTATTTACAATACAATATAAATGATTGTTAAGAAATAAAAATTACATTAGAATGAATTATTATAATATTTCAATGCTCTTGTATTATGTTAAACATTATGTTAATCATAACTCATAAAACAAAAATCACAAAAATATAGAGAACATTTTATTATTATAAAATATGAATTGATCATAACGACTATACACAAAGACAAAATAAAATAAAATAAAATATAGAAACACAAATAATTAATTTATTGTTCTTGAGTCGAAAAAACCAGAGAGGTAATCGTTAGTACGCGCTTCAAAAAAGTGAAAAGTTATAAAATAAATGTTAAAAATTATGTAATTCCTAAATATTTTGTTTTATTAAATGCTTTCTAAAATCAAAAATTTTTCCTTACCCATAACCCAGTGGACTGGTTGAACCGGCCGTCGGCTGGATGACAAGTTAATAGAGTTTTGTTCTGGGATTTTTGGTACTATTATTGGTGGATTTTAATACTAGATTCGAACCGGAGTAGTGTCCGGGTCCTGGATTAACTGGTCGGACTAGCCGGTCCAGGTGTGAAAACATTGGTTGAGATGTGATTTTCATGATCGTTTGACCTTCATAGTTATTTCGATCTTCAAACTTATTTGGCCTTGGAAATGATTTTTTTTGGGATCATTCCAACTTCAGGATAGTTAAATGGATTTTGAGGTCATTAATCCTACAACAATAATGTTGATGGAAATTTGGTTGCTTGGAAACGGTTCAATAGATTGCTAATTATTGCAAGTACAGTGAAACCTTTATAAATTAATATTCGATAAATTAATACCTCGCTAAATTAATAAAAAATTTTGGTTCCAAATTTATAATTTCACCTAAATATTATCTCTTTAAATTAATAAACACGATAAATTAATAAAATTTCGTAAAATATATTGATCCCAATATTATTAATTTATTGAGATTTTATTATACTTATTGAATTATGTTTTTTTACTGTTATCGTCTTAGCATATGTTTGAAAATGATAATCTATTAATCTTCATTGACTAATATATTACTCACACCTCCTTTGTGATGTAGGTGAACAGTAGTTGGCAATAGTGCGTGTAGGACACAAACTATCGAAATATATATAAATATATATGTTAAATGTGATTTATTTGATTAGTTGAATAAGATTTTTTGGAAAATTTGAGTTTGGTGATTAATATAACATATAATTTGAAGCTAGCAATAATCATATTTAATAGAAAAATTCCCTCAAATAGCACTAAAACAAAGTTTGTTTGTTCCACAAATATCACATATTTTTATTTAGGACAAAAATAACATTTTATAAAGTTTATAATTTAATTTGTTTGGTTTGGGTTGACTATATTAGAATTTACGGTATCGTTTTTAGGGGGTACGAGGTACAATTTAAGGTTTAGGGTTTAGAGTTTAGAATTATCATCTAATAAAAATGTTATTTGTGTCTTAAATGAAAATATGTGCTAAAAATGTCGGTTAATTTTGAGAATTGCCCTATTTAATATAATAGGGATAGTATTCAGCTACACCATAAAATCCCGTGCAACGTAACATAAAAATTGTTCATAGATTTATTTTGAACACAGCTGTTAGGGACCACAAGATATCAGACTCGTTTCAAACTAGGATGCATGGAAGCGCCGGTGGAGCTGCGCTTCTCGCTCCGGAAGCGGAAACGGAAGCGGAAGCGCCCGGAATCGCTTGGAAGCGCTGTGGAATCGCGATTCAGAAAATAAGGTGATTGGAAGCGTATTGGAAGCGTCGATTCCACATCGGAAGCGCCGGTGGTGTTGAACGGAAGCGTCGGCCATGGAAGATGAAAGAAAGAAGTCACAAAAAATATTTTGGGCTTAAAGGAATTGGATGAGATTAATCCCATGTTCAAAAAATCGGCCTAGGCGGCCGCCTCCGCGGCGAAAAGGCGTTTGGCGGTAGAGATCCGCCGGGATTTACTAAAATCGGCCATAAAATCGGAACTTGCAAAAAAAAAATTTATTTTTTGTGATTTTAAGAGCGAAATCGATAGTTTTTACATAGATTTAGTATATTTTGGTATGAAAAACGAAAAAAAACAACTTAAAGTGATGTAGATCTCGACAAAAAAAATGGAGCCGGCGAAATTGGTGAAGGATCTGGTTTTTTCTGAAGGTTGAAGATGAGGGTATTATCGTAATTTAGCAAATATGACAAAGTTGTAAAAAAAATGTGTCCATGGGGGCTCGAACCCGCAGCCGGAGTAAATTTTGAAGCTCCTCAACCAACTGACCTACCCAATATTACTCACATTAGTCTACATACATAATATATATAACCTATAAAACATAAATTCAAAAAATTAATCCCCGATTACTTATTAATTATTTAATTATTTATAACTTATAATTTGATTAAAAATACATTTTAATTTGACATAAAAAAAATTATTTTTAAAAAAAAATTAATGTTCCCGTGCGTGGCACGAGTTATTCATTAGATGAGATTAATCTAGGAAGACTTGAGTTTGAGGATCTTTCTCTTGATGAATGAGAGTTGGAGACGGTTGTGTTCGATGGCGTTGATGAAAACTAGACTAATGATGACGGTATCAACATGTGACTTCAAAGTTACAATATTTAAATTATGTATTGGATTTTTTGTTTAAAACATTATTTTTCTTAATATGATTTTATGTTTGGTATATATATATATACATAAATTATATATATATATATATATATATATATATATATATATATATATATACGCTTCCATCGCGTACCCGCTTCCTAATATTTTAAAAAATCTCGCTTCCTCGCTTTCAAACGCTTCCGCTTCCGCGTACCCGCTTCCGATTCCATGCAGCTTAGGTTTCAAATTAGTTGTTAGGTTGATTAACTGTGCCATAAATCCATTCAACAACTCGGTACCTCTCTACATCCCAAGACCAAAATTTCCCCTATTACTTTACTTTTTGAGTAAAATAAATAAATTTTACTTACAATTATCAGAAAAAACTCTCCTTATTTTAGCAAAAATAGCACTCTTAAATTTTTAAAGGATAACTCGAAAAATACCATTATTGAGGAGAAAGATTCGTATTTTGCTACTTGGTATAGTGTGTAAGGATATATTAGTAAAGGATAATATTGTAATTAGTTTAACCCTAATCTTTTGTATAATCCCTATATATTGTATAACATCTCATCTAATAATATCATCTGAACATTCAATCACATATGGTATCAGAGCCTTTGTCGATACCTAAAACCTAATCTTTCTATTCAGCCGCCACTCCTTTCATCTTCTTCTTCTTCTACCTTCCCAACTCGACAATGGCTGCCAACTCCGAGACTGTCCCTGTCTCCAATACTCCCACCCTCCTCAATGTCAATATGACAAACGTTACTAAGCTTACTGCTTCAAACTTTCTTATGTGGTCACGACAAGTTCATGCTCTCCTTGACGGCTACGAACTTGCGGGCTACCTCGACGGATCTGTCCCCGTCCCACCTCCTACCTCTATCACTGATGGTGTCACCACCGTTAACCCAACCTACCTGCTGTGGAAGCGTCAAGATAAACTTCTCTACAGTGCCCTTCTAGGAGCTATAACCACTTCGGTCCAACCGCTACTCTCCAAAACCATCACGACAGCTGAGATCTGGTCCACTCTCTCGGCTACCTATGCAAAGCCGAGTAGGGGTCACATCAAACAACTACGACAACAACTCAAGCTCTGGACGAAAGGGACGAAAACTATTGATGCCTATTACCAGGGCTTCACTACTCGCTTTGATCAACTTGCCTCACTTGGAAAATCACTTGACCATGAAGATCAAGTAGAACTCATCCTCGAAGGCCTCCCCGAAGACTACAAGACCATTGTTGATCAGATTGAAGGCAGAGACGTCACACCCACCCTCACCGAGATTCATGAGAAGTTGATCAATCACGAGCTCAAACTCCAAGCTTACCAACAAGCACCGTCCTCGCTCCCTGCAACAGCTAATGCGGTCAACTACCGAGGAAACAATCAGAGAAACAACAACTTCCAGAACCACCAAAAGCAAGGGCCTCGCGGAAACAACAACTGGCAGCAACGTCCAAGCAACATGCCAAACACCAACTATACACCACGCCCATATCAAGGCAAATGTCAAATTTGCGGTGTTTATGGTCACAGTGCGAGACGTTGCTCACAACTCCATGCTCAAAGTGCCTCCCACTCACCACACCAATCTTCGTTCTCGTCGCCTGCTCCTTGGCAACCTCGTGCGAACATGGTCTCCGCAATGCCGTACAACGCAAACAACTGGCTCCTAGACAGTGGTGCAACACACCACATCACCTCGGACTTGAACAACCTCGCCCTTCATCAACCTTACACCGGTGGTGAAGATGTCACCGTTGCCGAGGGCTCCACCGTCCCCATTTCACATACGGGTTCTGCGCTCCTCCCTACACCATCTGGCTCTCTATCTTTACAAGATGTTTTATATGTCCCTGATATTAAGAAAAATCTCATCTCGGTTTATCGTATGTGTAATGCTAATCGTGTCTCGGTGGAATTCTTTCCGGCTCATTTTCAGGTGAAGGATCTCAGCACGGGGGTCCAGTTGCTCCAAGGCAGGACTAAGAACGAGCTTTACGAGTGGCCGGTCAACCTAACCCAACCTATGTCTCTGTATGCCTCACCAACACCTAAAACCGACCTCACCTCTTGGCACTCACGACTTGGCCACCCCTCTCCCAACACTCTCAAAAATCTTGTCTCTAAATTTTCTTTGCCTTATTCAAATTCTCTTAAACAGTCAATGTCATGTTCTGATTGTTGCATTAATAAAAGCCACAAGCTCCCATTTTATTCAAACACAATTGTCTCAAACCATCCTCTTGAATACTTATACAGTGATGTTTGGACTTCTCCAACAATCTCTGTTGACAATTTCAAGTATTATCTTGTTATTGTGGACCATTACACTCGATACACATGGCTATACCCTCTCAAACAAAAGTCCCAAGTCCGTGATGTCTTCATTGCCTTCACCGCATTAGTCGAAAACAAGTTTCATCGTAAGATTGGGACTATTTACTCCGACAACGGTGGTGAGTTTATTGCTCTACGCCAATACCTAACCTCTAAAGGCATCACACATCTTACCACACCACCCCACACACCCGAACACAACGGCATATCGGAGCGCAAACACCGACATGTAGTTGAAACCGGCCTCACACTTCTCAGCCAAGCCTCATTGCCAACGCAATACTGGAGCTATGCTTTCACTGCGGCGGTTTATCTCATTAACCGCATGCTCACACCGGTCCTTGCTGATGAATCTCCGTATGCCAAACTCTTCGGCCAACCACCAAACTACCTCAAACTCCGCATCTTCGGATGCCTTTGTTACCCGTGGCTCCGCCCTTACGCCAACAACAAACTTGACAACCGATCAACACCCTGCGTCTTCCTTGGGTACTCACTCACACAAAGTGCGTATATTTGCCTCGATAAAGCAACTGGTCGTGTTTACATTTCTAGACACGTTCAGTTTGTTGAATCGACCTTTCCTTTCGCCTTCCCACAAACACAAACCGAAACAAACACCGAGGTACACACCCAACCCTCAGCCCAAACCTATGGCCATACCACCATTCCCGTCCCAACGCCACCACTCGTTCAAGCTCGTCCTCAGCCGCCTACGCAACTGACACCTCCAGGCTCGGCTTCTTCACCTCCGCTGCCTCCTCCACCGACGGCTCCACATCCAACAGCACCACCCCAGCCAGAATCTTCATCACTCGTGTCACCAAATCCAAGGACATCATCGCTACAGCCATCAAGTTCATCAAATCCGGTAACACTCTCTCTTCCTTTAAACCAAAACAATCCACAAGGCCCACCTCAGAACGTACCGGACACTCTAAATCAAACAACTACCCAACCACAACCACACCCAATACCACCTACACCACCAGAAAATTAACCTCCGCTTGTCCCCTCTTCGGCTAACACAAACCCGAACCCCCACCAACAAGCTAATCCTCCACCTCAACAACCCGAAAAATACCCACCAAATGAAAACCCGTTCCAAAAACAACATCACCAAAACCAAAAAGAAACAGTCTCTCACAGTCACCAAAACCAAACCAACCATTCCGAACACCGTAGCTGAAGCGCTCCGTGATGAAAAATGGCGTAACGCCATGTGCGAAGAAATTAACTCCTTGACCCGTAATGGCACATATGAACTGGTGGCCCCAGAAGATACTCAAAATATTGTCGGGTGCAGGTGGATATTTACAATTAAGTATCTCCCGAATGGTGAAATAGAAAGGTACAAAGCTCGGTTCGTGGCGAAAGGTTTTCATCAACAGTATGGTCATGACTTTGGAGAGACGTTTAGTCCAGTGATCAAGTCGACAACTATTCGCTCTGTACTTCATGTTGCGGTCAGCAAAAACTGGAGCATAAGACAACTTGACGTCAATAATGCTTTCTTACAAGGGACTCTCACTGATGAAGTTTATGTTGCTCAACCACCGGGATTTATTGATCGAGATCGCCCACACTATGTGTGTCGATTAAAGAAAGCGTTGTATGGTCTTCGCCAAGCACCACGTGCGTGGTACCAGGAATTACGATCTCACCTCCTTGCTATTGGGTTCACCAACTCCATCGCCGACACATCTCTGTTTATTCATCGCCATGGGCGTGATATGATTTACGTCCTTGTATATGTCGACGATATGCTAATCACCGGCAGCAACAACGATCTTATAAACAGGTTTATCTCTTGTCTTGCAGACAGGTTCTCACTCAAAGATCTAGGTGAAATCAGCTACTTCTTGGGCATTGAAGTCACACGTACACCTCAGGGCCTCCATCTCATGCAGCGTAAATACATTCTTGATCTTCTCCACAAGACACACATGACCAATGCAAAACCAGTCACCACGCCGATGTCCTCTACTCAGAAACTGTCCCTCACGTCGGGATCTGCTCTCGAGAATCCAAGTGACTATCGCACAGTGATAGGGAGCCTCCAATACCTAGCGTTCACAAGACCGGATATCGCCTTTGCAGTCAATCGTCTCTCTCAGTTCATGCACCGCCCAACAGACATTCATTGGGAAGCCGCAAAACGTATCCTCCGTTACTTGGCGGGTACACCATCTCATGGTATCCTTCTCCGGAAAAACTGTCCCACTACTCTCCATGCTTATTCCGATGCAGACTGGGCAGGGGACTCCGACGACCTCGTCTCAACCAATGCGTACATTCTTTATCTTGGCGGAAACCCAATCTCGTGGACCTCCAAGAAACAACGTGGTGTAGCTCGTTCTTCCACGGAAGCCGAGTACCGGTCCGTTGCTAATACGGCCGCAGAAATCAGATGGGTTTGTTCACTTTTCACGGAACTGGGGATCACCTTCCCAACAACGCCAGTTGTATACTGTGACAATGTTGGCGCCACATATCTTTCGGCTAATCCGGTCTTCCACTCACGTATGAAACACCTAGCTCTAGACTATCACTTCATCCGTGACAATGTCCAGTCCGGTGCTCTAAGGGTGTCACATATCTCCACAAAGGACCAGCTAGCCGATGCTCTCACAAAACCATTGCCACGCCAACGGTTCCACGACCTTTATTCCAAGATTGGAGTTCGTCAACTCCCTCCATCTTGCGGGGGCGTGTAAGGATATATTAGTAAAGGATAATATTGTAATTAGTTTAACCCTAATCTCTTGTATAATCCCTATATATTGTATAGCATCTCATCTAATAATATCATATGAACATTCAATCACATATAGTGTACGTAAACAGTGATGCTACAATAATTTTTTTTGACGATTTTACCCTTATTAAGTAAAGAAAAATTATGGTACACATAGATATTATCTAGTATATAAAAAATTATTTGGTACACGAACACATAACATATTTATAGACAACATATAACACAGAGTAACGTCCATTATGGCATTAGATTGTATAAATGAAAATACAAAACAAATTTTGAACAATTTTCATAAGAATAATAATGGACAATTAAAAAAATGATGTCATTAGGTATGAATTAATTACTGAAAAATATACCCAAAGTTTGGGCTTGAGAATCTAAAGGACTTTCGAGTTAAAAAAAGATAAAGTAACAAAACGAACCGAACAAACATATGTTGTGTGTGAAAATCCAAGTTATGAGTAAGAGTGGAAAATTTGATGTGATTATGGATGTAAATGACAAAAAATTACATCTTATTTTTGAACTTATGATTTTATAGTATTTATTTCGTAACAAAATTATACAAAAAATATATTATACCCTACATCCAAATGGATGGGGAACCCAAACAAATAATTTTTATAGTATTTATTTCGTAACAAGATTATCGAAGAAGGATATTATTCCCTAAACCCAAATGAAATGGGAAACCCAAACATATGATTTTACAGTATTTATCATGTAACAATGTTACAAAAGAATGATATTATACCCTACAAACCACATGGAATAAGGAACCCAAACATGTGATTTATAGAATTTATTCCGTAAGAAAACTATAAATGAATATATATATCTTAACACATATTAGTGGACAAAACACATTGCATATATTTGACTAAGAAATCACATTGGAAAAAATAAAAAATGTTAAACAAAATTGTTTCGTGGACAAAACATATAGCATAAATAAAAACAAAATCGAAGTTTTATAGTATAAGCGGAAAAGTCGATGTCATTAGATTTGAATCAATTATTAAAATCTATACTTTGATAAAACTAAACCCTAAATTATAAATAAAAAACTTAAACATAAATTTTTAGTTATCTAAACATAATTTTTCATGGATAAAACACAATACAAATATTTGTCTACGAAATTCGTAGACAAAATAAAACATAATCTTAAAAAAAAAAATCAGCTGATTAGAAGGGGAAAATGGTCATTTTAAAAATAAAAAAATAGTCAAACGTGACTTTTTCGAGAGTTAACTAAAAAGTTCCCTTTTTTGAATGCCACCTAAAAAATGTTCTTTTTTTTGTAAATAACTCAATTCTTAATATACAAAACGTCTATAGAATAATACATCTTTTTAAAAGATATAACACCAGATATACAGTATGGCTGTAACATTTAATCCCATAAAAATGTGAGAAAAATCAAATAATTTTAAACAAAAACACTCCTAAAACATTTTATACAGTATATTGGAACAGAAGAAGTACTGTATGTCAAGTAGAGTCAGTGTGACAAGTACTCCTACTTGATTTGGAACTTTTGGACATATATGATTTCATGATCGTACTTATGGGCTATTGGGGTGTTATATACCTTTAGCAGTACAGATCTGATCTTCAGGATCGTTTGGCCTTTAGACTCTTTTTGATATTCAATATGATTTGGTCTCTAAAATGCTGTTAAATGGCCACTAAAAATGTTAGAATGGTGAGATTGAAAACCAAATTAGTATATTGAATATAGTTAAATTAATTTGTAATTATTTAAGGTATTGATTGCATTGGATGGGAAAATGACCAATTTCAAAGTCAACTATTTCTCTGCATCAATTAAGATTCAATGTGTTTTTCAACTTTAAGTAATAAAAATTTTCAAAACACGTACATAAACTTTCATGTGTGTGCCGAAATCAATTTTGACTAAAACAGTGTGAGTCGGATGTCACGTGACATATTTCTGCTGAGTCATATGTCACATGTCTAGATTTTTCGGAGTCAGATACCATGTGTACTTTTCAGAAAAATAATTCACGAGACTTGATGTGTTATGCATTTTTCTGGGTCTAAATTTTCTTTTAACACTTGTAATAAAGAAATGAAAACACCATTATCAGTTCAGTCACATTGTCAGTTTTTATCATTTATGTAGCCATAACAACCGTAGATTTCCAACAATTAGACAGTACATTCTTGATTAATTTTGACAATAGTCAATGTATATATGTGTTCGCTTGTAATTATTCAAGAATGTAACGTCCGATGGTCAAAATTATATGGTTGTTACGACTACTGAACAGATAAAAAAACCGATAAAGTGGTTGAACTGATAATTGTATTTTTGTTTCTCTATTATAAGTGTCAATATAACTTCAAATCCAATATATTGTATAAAACTTAAAAATGTTTTTTTTTTTTTGTGTTAGCATATGTGCATAAATGACCAATTTTTAATTAAATAAGGAAATCCCTTTTTATTGACAAAAATAAATAATTGGTTTTTAAAAGAAGTAAAGTGATATATATTTTTATGAGAAATTGTTTTTGCTTATCTTCTTTTTCATTTTTTTTGAATTTCATATTCTTATTTTTCAACAATTTTAGAGACAAGAAAAAACGTTATCGATCATCATTTTGTTTATAATACTATAATTATTTTGTAGATTTATTTTCTTAACGCCATCATCGCCATGCATTGTAAAAAAAAATATCCCATATTTAATCTTTATAGAAACGCTAGTAATTTTTCAAAAATAATTAAAATATTGTACAAAAACTAAAAAAAAACTAAGTATCTATAATATTGTACTCTCTATGTTTCTCAAAAAGAGTTGTTTAAGATTTTTGCACACAAATTAAGAAAATTGTTTAATTTTCTGTTTGATCCCTTATTAATATATTCTATAATTTTTTTCATTGGTTGATGATACATTAAAGTAGTAGAAATAAAAGTTGAAATTTTCCAAACACGAAATGTAAAACGACACAAATTGTGAAACAGATTTTAAGTTCTAGAAATATATTCTTTAAGAAACAGAGGGAGTATAAAGTTTCTCCGAGAAAATTAACGATCTAACGTGTGATTTAGCATATTCTTCGGTATCTACATAGTTATATAGCACATTAAATATTTATTTTTATATGTACATGACTACACAGTTGTTATATTTTAATAATTTATTTTAAAAAGTTAGCATATTACATTTTCTCCCATATTTTTCCAGTACTTATTTTAGGGATAGTATGTAATAACACCTTCCTATTGTAACATAAATATCAATATGAAGAGATAATGTCAATATTCCAATTCTAGTTAGGAATATAGGTTAGTCTAATATTCTAATATTCTGTATAAATACTATTGTATTATATTCATAAGTAGATTTGTACCCGCGGTACACTGCGCGTCAATTATTTTGAAATAAATTGCACTTTTTAAAAAAATTTTAACTGTTAATAAATATTTTGATTTTGTTTGTATAATTTTAACTTGATTTTTTATAATGTTCATAAATATTTTTTTTAATATATATTTGTAGTTTTTTTGTTTATTTATTGTTTATAATATATTTAACGTACTTTCAACATCAAATTGTTTTATTTCTCTGTAGCAATAGCAAACATACAATTGAATGATGTTCTATACTCTCATTCGAAAAATTTAGACCAAATCGTACCAAATTAAATATTAAATTAATCTGAACTAAAGCAAAAAAACAATACAATTGTTAATCATATGTAAGTATCAGTCATATCTAAACTCATTTTAATATTTGGTAAGTAGTTCTAATATTGAAAATATATATTATATTTCTTACTATATATTTTATGATCAATTATCCTTGGCTTAAACCTGCAATTTTGGGACAAAAACCAGTATTGTCCTGTACTTGTCGGGAACTTTCCATCATGTAACCGATCATTGTTATATAATTATCCATTTAGGATTAATTATTTTAGAATTTTTAGTATATTTGTATTTAAAATAAATTTTATTTAATAATTTATTATTATTATAAATAAGTAGTTATATATATCTAATATTGATTAGTCGAGATTATATAGTTTTAGTATTAATAGTATTTTAAAATTTTAAGAGAGTTTTAATATTAATAATTTTTTAACTTTTAAGAGAGTTTTAATATTATTAATATTTTAATAGAGTTAAACCGAATAAAGTTACTCCCTCTGTTCCAAATTAATAGAAGTTTGAGCATTTTTTCTTATTCCATTTTATTAGATGTTTTGTTAATTTTTATACAAACTTTAAATTTTGATTGGTTAAATAAATTTTAAATAAAACACTAAATGATAATTTTGTAAAAAAAGTAGGTTTCTTACTATGTGTGTTTTTAACCAAAACATCTATTAATTTGCAACAGAGGGAGTATTAAATTTTAAATTGTTTCAAC
Source organism: Barbarea vulgaris (assembly GCA_963667165.1). NCBI lineage: Eukaryota > Viridiplantae > Streptophyta > Magnoliopsida > Brassicales > Brassicaceae > Barbarea > Barbarea vulgaris. Next base: position 24,404,061 of record OY763890.1, on the reverse strand, counting down.
TAAAGAATCGAATTAAACTGAATAAATTAATAATATTTTAAACTTTTAAGAGAGTTTTAATATTAATAATTTTTAACTTTTAAGAGATTTAAATATTATTAATATTTTAATTGAGTTAAACCGAATAATTTTTTTAAATTATTTCAAATATGTACCGGATTAAACCGGATATTTTTTTAAAAAAAAATTGGACATCTAATAAGTCAAGTTTCTTACTCATTTATATTTAAAATCATTTTGATCTTTTTATAATATGACTTTGAACTGTGGCACACTAATTTTAGTCAATGTGAGATGTTTAAATTATTTGAACTAATGAACTGGATTAAATTGAATAATTTTCTTAAAAATTTGGACGCATAATAAGTCAAATTTCCTACTCATTCGCATTTAAAATCAGTTTTGTGTTTTTATAATATTACTCTTAACCATTGCCTAAAATTTTAGTCAATGTGAGATGTTGAACGCACACTTTTTTTCTTTTTTTTTTAATTGAGTAATATATGTCCGTTCTTTAAATTTCAAATCACAATATATGGAGAAAAAAATTAAAATTTTATTAATTATATGTAATATATAACAATTTCAAATAATTTAAAAATAAGATCTAACAAATGTGAGAGGAGAATTATAATTCATAGTATTAATTTTGCAATATTAGATAAGAAAATAAATGATAAAGAGAAAAAAGAAAAAGATGCAAATATAGTGTTTAATTTAATTTTGTTGGAATTAATATTTCCTTTTGTGGGTGTTTGGATATAAAGTTAGCCATAAAAATTTTAATTTTATACTTTTAGAGTGTTTTGAAATACCCTCTAAGATTAGGTCTTTTTTAATAATTTAGTAGATTCAATAACAAAGTCTTTAAGCAAACATAGCCTTACATGGTATCAGAGCCTCTTTTCTGAGACCTAAAATTTTCTTTGTTCATTGTTTCTAAATTTTTTTAATTTCGAAGTTCGAAATCACCTAAGTTTTTGAAAGTTTTGAGTTTGTCGTTTTCCCTTCTCTTGCATCAAGTCTTGTTCTTTGAAACTCTGTTTCGTTGTTCAAAACAGAGCCAAAGTCTCGTTATTTGTGTGGCGTTTTCTGGTTCGAGAGCGTGAGTCTCTAGTTTGTTTGAGATCATGTATCTCAAGACATTTTGCGGTTCGTTGTTCCGAGTTTGCGTGTTGCAAATTGAGATTGTGATATCTCCTTCTTGCTTTGTTTTTGTCTACAAAAAAAAAGTCGCTGTCATTGTTCTCGTCATAGTCGTTGTTGTGAGTTGGTGTTAAAAACACTGCAAGTTGCAAGCATCGTATTTCTCGTGTTCGTCCCAAGAGATCGTGTGTCTCTTCTCGTCAAGTTTGTGATCGTGTAATCATGTTAAAGAAGTCTCCGACTTCTTCACCTTCGCCATCATCATTGCCATCATAGTCCTAGGCAGTCAACGTTATTGGTTGTTAAACCGTTGTCACAAGTTCCGATAATAGGGTGAGTACGCCGCTAACACCGGACGAAAGATCAACCAGCATACATTCTTACTAAAACTCTTGGTTTTTCCCAGTTTGACTTTTTATTTTTCAAGTTGGGTGTTCAAAATCTTCACACTCAACTTGAGAGAGAGTATTAGAAGATAAATGTCAATATGAAGAGATAATATTAATATTCTAATTCTAATTAGAAATAGGTCAGTCTAATATTCTAATATTCTATATAAATACTATTGTATTATATTCATAATCCAATAGCAAAATCTTTAAGCAAATATAGCTTTACATTGTCAAAAATAAATTAAAAATAACACATCTAATAATTGCCATTTACATAAATGTATTTTGCATTTATCTACATTTACCTAATTCAGTCAATATAATAAGTAGTCATGGGCAAAATGTTGAACCAAACCAAAACAGATAAAAAAAAATAGATATCAAACTGAACTGGAACCAAAAAAATATATGAACGGATCCTAAACTTTTATTTTCAAGAACCTTAACCAAACTCGAACCAAACTGAGAACTGAATGGGTATCTAGAATACCAAAATATAATTATATCTCCAAAAATATTAATTATAGTTAGACTTGATAAAATAAAATTACTAAAAATTATAATTATAAACCCAAATATATTATTTATTTTAAGACCAAAATACGTAAATTCAATGAAATATCTAAAAATTATTAGTTATATTTGTGAAATTTTAACCAAAATTTTATTCTTGTTTAACCAAAATTTTTATTTTTAAAAATATTTAGTTATCTGAACCGACCAGAAGGGTTGGGCATTCGGGTACCCGTTCGGGTTCGGATAGGGTATTTTGGATTTTTGGGTGTTTGGATTTAGAAGTATAGCACCCGTTCGGGTATTTCTTACTTTCGGATCAGGTTTGGATCAGGTACATTCGGATTCAGATAGGGTTCGGGTACCCGAAGTATTGAAAAAAAAAAAAAATTTGGTTAAATTTGAATAAAATTTGGTGAAATTTTCACAAATATAACTAAAAATATTCGAATATTTAGGTTATTTTAGATGTTTTGATTTTTTGATATTTTGGTTTTAAAATAATTGATATTTTAGGGTATATAATTATAATTTTAGATATTTGGCTTATATCAAGTCTAAATATAATTAATATTTGTATATATAACTATATTTTGGGTATTTTGGATATCCATTCGGATCGGATCGGGTTCGGATTCGGATGTTTCGGTTTTGAAATGTAAGACCCGTTCGGATATTGTAAAACTTTGGATCGGGTTCGGTTCAGGTTTTTTGGTCGGATTCGAGTTTGGGTTTCGGGTTTACGTATTTATGCCCATCCCTAACCAGAACCGAGAAAGTATCAAGCCGAATCCGGCCAGAAAAGTAAAAGTACTTGAATGGAGCCTTTAACACTAAACTCAAAAACCCGGAAAACCCAATCTGAACGTGAACGGATATCCGAACGCCCATATGTAATAATATGTAAACAGTTAATATCATTTTAAATTGGTAAATTATATAAGAAAATAAAAAATAAAATCTTTTATTAATAATATTATTAAACATATCGTGGAACAATATATAGGTTTTTGTGCAATTGATCAATAATTTTATGGAAAGAAACCAAAGATATTTTTGTTGTAAAATAATAAAATATATTTAATAAAACTTAGAAAGAAAACGAAGGAAGGAAAAGTGTAATTCAATTGTAACACTTCTACATTACATATCACACCTATTTATAGTGTATGAATGTCGGTCAGCATGTCGGCTAATGGATAAACATTAATTCTAACACTCCCCCTTGATTATCCATTAATATTAATAAATTACGTACTGCCTCGTTAAAAACTTTATCATGGAAAAACCCAGTAGGCTAAAAACCATGACAAGAAAATAAGAGTACAGTAACGTAATCTCCCCCTGGAAAAGATAAATATAGTCTTTTCCTTTATAGATCTCGTAGATGATTTTCATATTCTTCGCTTCTCTTGATTTCACCGATGCATAATGGTGACTTTAGAAGAGTGAGAGACTTTTATGATAATACATCAGTTTGATGTATATCTTTGCGTGTTCTGTGCTGCCTCGTTAAAAACCTTGTCATGGAAAAACCCAGTGGGATAAAAACCATGGTAAGGAAAAGAGTGCAGCCACGCTCATCATATTTCTCCCCCTCGAAGCATCATTCCTCAGAGATGCATTCCGATAATTTGAATGTTGAACTAGGGAGAGCTAACATGCTGGATATTGATTTCTTCGTTCTTCTCGAACTTGTGCGAGTAGGAGAAAACTTTGATGCAATCTGCTTTATCGTGTTGCTCTTGATATTTTCTTCTTTGATTTGTGCGACACATCATCTCATACAATGATTTGAGCATCAATTGGAGAAGTGGCAGAATGTTACGAGATTGCAGTTTCTCCAGTTGTGAAAGCGTATCCAGTTTAGGGTTGAGTTTTGTACAGATCCGATAGATCTTACTTCTGCAAAACCAACTAAACCAAACTCGGGGTTTCTAAAATAAAATAAACCCAAATGAATCATACCTTGCAGATAACTGAATTCATGTTTTAACTCATTCCAATATCTATTAGTAGAAGATGAGTTATATCCTGCAAGTAGATGATTAGCAAATGCTATATACAATTCACAAGATATATAAATGCTCGTCAGCATTTTAGTATGGTCATGACCAAATATATTCAACTTCCTGTAGAAGTGACAAATATTACATCTATTTCAATAGATGTATAATTGGAATATCTGAAGACACTTTTGTCTTTCCAAGATCTTTTATTCCAAATAACTCTTTAAGAGTTTCAATGATGTTTAAAAGCATCATGCTTATGAGTTCACCGGGAACATAATGTGATATCATAAATTTTCAGGGATTAAGCTCTTCAAGCATTTCCCTTGAGGCGCAATTCAAGTCACTCATATAGCATCAAATATTTATTTAGCGGGTATTTTAACAAAAACCGGCACGATATACCGTTTTGTTTTATAAATCAGAATACCCTTTCGATGCTTTGACTATTGCTCCAATATTTCTCGTTTTTCATACGAGTTTAACATAGACTTGGCTGCCTCTTGTATTTATTGGCCAATATTTTTTACTCTACGCTCATCCACATGGCGGAGATTCATGATCCTCTTAAATCATATCGCGCGCTAGATCATTTATATTTGTCGACAATTATTTTGTCTTTGGTTCTATATTTCCCGTACTGACATAGTTAATCGAGATCTCTTAATCACTGATCATTATCAATGATTTTCATTCATGTACATGATTATATATTAACCATATGTCAACGGTCTATTACTCCTTTTTAGGAGTCTAATCCTCTTATAATTATTTGCTCTTTTTCTTTTTGAGAATTTCTTTATTTATAGAACCACAGTAGTCTATCGCCATAGACTTAGTCCTTTATGGACATATATGGAGCATTTCAGCTGGAATATAAGAATGAATTATCCTCTGAACTTTATGTTCATATTTAGTCATTCGAGGATCTATAATGATAATTCATTTCATGAAATCTCATTCATCAGCTGTTTGATTTGCAATACATCTGAATAGGAATCATTTGAACTTTTGAACTTTAAGTTCATAATCACTTTTCAAAGATTCAAACTATTCAACTCTCCATAACGACGAGAGTTTACCATCAAAATGATGATATGCAAATCTTTCATAAGCACATCTCTAAAAGATGTCTTATTACGAAAGTGGAGATTCATCTCCAACAATATATATTTCATCTTCTTTGGATATCACTTTTATGCGGTGTGATGGAGCATTTGTAATATATAGTTCACACCCATAAAGTTCCAAAGAGAAAACTTTAATCTCCAACCATGACTCAATGCATGGGAGATATATTTATTATAACTTGTTGGCTTTATATGTAAAATCATTATTACATGCAAAACTGCATGTTCCATGCCAACTCATGGAGATTTATTTTCACCATAAATCGTTTTACAATCCCTTGGATTTGCTTTATGAACGATTCATTAAAGCTCAATTTGAGTGTGGTCATCATCTATAGATGTTCCACTTTATTTCAATCGACGTTCAGTAAACAATAAATTTTGGAGTAAACTCACCAAAATTATCAACTTACTGTGTCGATGTGGGATTCTTTAATTCTCCCTTTCGAGATAATGACTATTGTAGTACATTCATCTCGTACTGAATCCCACTAGAATCAATAACATATCTAATCACTCATTTTGAGTCAAGTATTATGCATTAAATTCTTTTTATGTGGAACTCGTAATACCCCTCTCAAGATGATGATTCGTCTTATTCATTCATCTTGAACCGATTTTAACTTTTAGATCGGTTTTATTTAGGAGTATGATTTTGGGGATTGAGCTTAATTAACCAAAAATGGTGATTTGGCTAAAAGCCATTTGATTCATGAGGTATAGCCTACTATAGAATCAAGGAGGAGGCATAACCTTCTACTCCAAATATATAAATTTAAATGAATTAAAATAAATTTAATTAAAATTAAAATTTACCTTTGATGGGTGAACGTCATGGCATATAATACTTGATATAAAATATAAATTTATGTTTACAACATAAATCTCAATGATCTTTAATATCATTGGTTGACCGGGATGGCATAACCGGTTATACTTTGCTTTAAACCATTAGTAAACATGAGGTTTATTCTCATTTTTGCCATCTTATTTCTACATAATCATATGCATGTCTCCATTGTAGTCGAATATTCGATACAATATTTACTCAAATTTTCGGCTATTTTTATTAAAGACTCAGCCATGCCATTTTGTGTATGAACGTGAGGAACCGGATGCTCTACATCGATTCCCATTGACATACAATAGTCATTAAAGGCTTGTGAAGTAAATTCACCAGCATTATCAAGCCTGACTTTCTTTATGGCATAATAAGGAAATTGTGCCTTTAACCTGATTATTTGGGCAATGAATTTTGCGAAAGCCGTATTTCGTGTTGTCAATAGACACACATGTGACCATCTACTAGATGCGTCAATTAATACCATAGAGTATTTAAACGGTCCGCATGATGGGTGGATAGGACCACATATATCACCATGTATTCTCTCTAAGAATACTGGAGATTCATTCCCAATTTTGGCTGGAGATGGCCGAATAATGAGTTTTCCTTGAGAACATGCATCACATGAAAACTCACAAGATTGAAAAATCTTTTTATTTTTCAATGAGTGGCCATTAGAATTTTGCACAATTTTTCGCATCATGACTGAACCAGGATGTCCAAGTCTTTCATGCCAGACTTTAAATGTCTCAGAATATTCTGTGGCATATGATGCGACCATGTGAATTTTTGTGCAATACAAGCCAGAGGATAACATTGGCAGCTCTTCCAATATATGTTTCCTCTCTTTTATAATGCAAAGATATTCAATGCCATTTTTATTCATAGTCTCTATATGATATCCATTACTTCGGATATCTCTGAAACTTATCAAGTTTCTATGAGACTTAGGGGAATATAATGCATCATCTATATCAAATTTCGTTCCCCTTGGCATTGAAAAACTTGCTCTTCCAGAGCCTACGATAATCTTTGCATTTCTAGAAATAGTACTCACGCTTCCAGCGGAGTCTTTCATTTTGAGAGAGGAGAAATATTTTTCATCTTTAAATATCGTATGAGTCGTAGCACTATCTGCTAGACATATATCTCCATCCTCAATCTCAAAATTTGACATGATAGCTATATAATAAAATAATATCACTCAAGCTTAATGAAAAAGCGTATAAATAAATAGCTGAAAGATGTAAATATAAATAACATAAAACATAATAAAAGCATATATTAAACACAATCATTGAGGAGACAGAGCCATCCATATGATTGTGGAGGAGGCAGAGCCATCCATTAGATCAGGAGGAGGTATAACCTTCTACTCCATAAATATAATAAAGACATGTATTAAACATAGTCTTTGGAGGAGGCAGAGCCATCCATATGATCATAGACTACCATATGATCATAATCGTGAAGACAGAGCCTATCTAACGATATAATAAAGACTTGTATTAAACATAGTCTTTGGAAGAGGCATAGCCATCTATATGATCATAGGCTACCATATGATCATGATCGTGAAGGCAGAGCCTATCTAACGATCGGTTTGGGGAAGGCAGCGCCTATCAACCCATAAACAAATAAGTTTAAAATATTTAAAACATAATTTAAATATTACCTCGAAGATTTGATCGGGTATAAACTTATTTGTATGTGGAATCTAGAGCTTACTCGTGCTAATAACGTGTTGTAAAATAATAAAATATATTTAATAAAACTTAGAAAGAAAACGAAGGAAGGAAAAGTGTAATTCAATTGTAACACTTCTACATTACATATCACACCTATTTATAGTGTATGAATGTCGGTCAGCATGTCGGCTAATGGATAAACATTAATTCTAACAATTTTATCATAATTGAAAGGAATAAATTATAAACTACATAAGGTCCTAAGTCTTATCCCATTCCCATTTAATAATAATTAATAAAAAAAGATAATAGGACCAAAAAACAGTGGTATAAAGGCAAAGTATGGCTAGACGTAAGTGTATAAATCACAAGTTAAAGACAATGGAAAAGGGAAAAGACATGGTGAATGAGGAGGTTGAGACCGTGCCAATGGAACCGCTTAGCCCGATGACACAGCTGCTCAATGTGCCAACTTTATTCAATGTGATAACCTTTGGGCTTACAACTAGATGCAACCCATCGGCCATTGTTGAAGGCATCAAGAACACATTTGATCAAGGCTCCCCATTTCTCTTGCAAGCAGGTAAACATATATTCTAAACACAAATTTGGTGTTATAATTAATTAAACACAAACAGCTTGAATACCTTGTATAATTAATTTTTAATGTTCCTCTTAATTTTATCTTATAGAAATTGATCAATCTATTTGTGTTATCGATTGTGTTTATTATACTTTCAGATAGATAATTTAGTATCAAATTGTAAATTAGTTTTATGTTACTAAATTCCAATAATTTAGTGTAATCTATTACTCATTTTGGTAGAAGATTGAATTGACTATATATAACAACAACAAAAAAATGTCTTCTTTAAATTATTCTCGTTTATTTATAGTTCCCTTTCTCTTTACGTTCTAATTTAGAGTTCCTTTGGTTTCACTTAAGCACACACATTTTCATAAGCTTAGAATTTAGATTCGCTCTTCTCATTATGTATAGACCACGTAACAAACACAATTAAATTCTGTTTTTAATAAAAAAATTACAAATATTTCAAGTAACTAGTAGCTTTCACTCACGTACACACATTTTCCTAAACGTAGAGAATTTAAATTCGTTCCTCTTTCTCTTTATGTATATACCTCGTAACAAACATAATTAAATTATGAATTATGTCTTTAATCAAAAACTTTATAAAATTTCAGGTGATAGGCTCTAAGACAAAGGGAGAACCGGTCTGGATTCCTGTTAATGTTAGAGTAGAAGATCATGTTATTGTTCCGGATCTTGACTATCCCAACATTGAAAATCCTGATCAGTTCATAGAAGACTATACTTCCAACATGGCTAATACTCCAATGGACATGTCCAAACCTCTTTGGGAATTTCATATACTCAACATAAAGACATCTATTGCAGAATCTGTGGTAATGGCAAAAATACATCATGCAGTAGGTGATGGAACGTCCCTTGTGTCCCTTTTACTTGCTTGTGCACGAAAAACATCAGACCCTAACGCACTCATTTCTACTACCACGACTACAACAAAACCCATTGGTTCCACGGGTTTGGCTTGGTGGTTGGTCGCTGGGTTTTGGTTTATGATAAGAGTCACCTTCACCTCTTTTGTTGAAGTTTTTAAGTTTATTCTTACAATATGTTTTTTGCGGGATACCATAAATCCTCTTAAGGTTAGTCCCAACAGTGTTCGATCTTGGAAGGTTATGAAGCGAACAATATGTTTAGACGATGTCAAGTTTGTGAAGAATGCAATGAACATGGTATACAATATCCATATTTATTAGTTTATACTAATCACTGATTTTTCTTTTTCTTATAGTAACAACTTCATGATATTATATTTTTTTTACAGAAGGTGAATGATGTTATTGGAATCACACAACAGGTCTTTCAAAGTATTTGAGTACAAAATATGGTAAATTTAGAATTCATTCTCTTTTTTTTCTTTACGTATTGTTATCCTGAAATAATATTTTAAGCATGCATAGACTCAAAAAGCTTAATATTTGTTAATTATTGTTTTCATATTGATGAAGATAGAACGATCGAAAGGAAAAAGTTGATCGAAATAATTTTTCTTCTAAAAATTATTGTTTGGGAATAGAACCATGTGAGGTTTTAAAAATCAGAGTTACTCATCACCATACTCGTTCTAATTTAAAACAATATTCTTATTAATAAGAACGTAAAAATTTAATAAAAATACAAAATGTAGGATCTGGCTAATATGATGGAAAAGGGTTCAAAGTGTAGATGGGGAAACTTCATAGGTGCTGTAATATTTCCTTTATGGATAAAATCAGAGAATGATCCATTGGAATACCTCCGACGAGCTAAAGCTATGATGGATAGGAAAAAAGCCTCTCTGGAAGCATTTATTTGCTATGGAATCGTAAAATATACCTCGAAATTTTTTGGGAGAAAGGTAAAATACGAAATCCATAATTAAGAGCTAATAGTTAAGAGCTGATTTTTTGAGTGGAAAAAATTAACAGGCAGTGCAAGATATTGGAAACAGGATATATATTTGGTCACACAACAATGACAATTTCAAATGTGAAAGGTCCTGATGAAGAAATAAGTGTATATATCCGATTTCATATATCGCAGGAAGTGCATTCATTGGATCACAAGTAAGTATATAGTTCTCGTTTATTTAGGGCAACCATTTTTATAAATTTCTAAAAAAGTATGAAACTAGTTAACATTTAACAATAACGTTTTTTTTTTTTTTTTTTTTTTTTTTTTTTTGGTATGACAAGGCTGTCATTATCCATTTTGTAAGCTACATAAACATGATGATCCTCAATCTAGCTGTTGACACAAATACGATTCCGGATCCTTATCAACTATGTGATGATTTGGTAGAAGCGCTTGAGATCATCAAATCTGCCATACATGAGAAAGGATTTCATAAAACGGAGGTTTGATACACAACATTGGATGTTTTATCAAAACTATGCAATATTTATAAAGTTTTCTATTTTTAATTAAAAAGATTAATCATATAAAAAACAAATCTCAAAATGTACTTTTGAGGCTTGTGTTTGTCTATCAAAACTCTTTGTTTTGTATTTTCCACTTATAATTGTTATTAATATCTTATAAAATGTTTTGGAAGATATATTGTGTCTGTTCATTGTTATACATTCTCATTTTTAATAGTAACAAAAGACAAGTCTTTAGCATTTTCCGCAATAGTACACCAGATCGGACGAAGATGAAGCCCAACCCACATAACCTTGTGAAAATTTGGCAACTTGCATTTTTTTCTTGTGCAAAAGATATTTCATCAGTAGCATAACACAAACCTAGATTTAAAAATTTGAATTACTTTTATTTTCTCCAATTGACACGATAACTTAAACTCTTTTGCTAGGATTTATGTATAGAATCATATAAGTTTATGTAGAAATATACCAAAAAAAAAAATATATATATATATATATAAAGATATAATTATACATAATTAACTAGCATAGCTTATATATTAACTATATATACTATATCCTGGATTCTTAGAGTAGTTGGGTACGATTCTACGCAACAACTTTTTAGGTATATCTTATTATATAAAGTTGGATTGCACTCACGAGAGCTCGACACGTGTCAAAATTATAATTAACGAGATCATCACATGTGTCGCTAGATCGACAAGATTTTGATACGTGTAAAAAATATTATGTTATTTTTTGTTTCCTTAATAGAAAAGGAAAACCATCAAAAATCTTACTTTTTCTTTTTCTAATATAGATTAAATTTTATTATCTCAATAAAATTTGAATTCTCTTTTCAAATTTAGATTTTTCATTTATTAATGAAAAATAGTTTGCATTTTCATTAGAATTTTATATATAAAAGAGTAAAACCATTTGTGAAGCTTGAAGAGACTTTGACCAAAGTATTTGGTCTTGTGGACAAAACCAACACACACTCAGTTTGGGCCAATGCTATGCCTTGGACAATACCAATTCGTTTTGGGTATTAAACTCAATTCCTAGTTGTTCTTGATGAGTGTTATTTGATACAAAAGAAAGACAAATCCAAGAGAGAAAAGGAGAAGCAATCCGAAGTCAACAAGGAATGAGTCACATCAAAGGCATAAAAATAAGAAGGGTTCAACACACAGAGCATCAAGAAAACAAAGACAACAAAGAGCTAAAGCATTCGAGAGAGAGAGATAGAGAGTTCTAGTTAAAGATATACTTCAAGCTAAACTATTGGGATGGTATGCAAAGAAGCTTTCAAGGAGATCCTTTGAAGTCAATTGTTATGACGTTGCCAGTTTATTGGTATAATAATTTTGAGGGCAGAAATAAAATACACTGGATCAGATGGAAAAAAAAGCTAATGGTAAAGAAGCTTGGTAGAATCGTGTTCAAGGATTTGATAAGTTTTGATCAAGCTCTTTGAGACTGCAAAGAGTGTTTTCTCCGGGAAACTTTTCTAATCGAAAGTCGCAAGTGGAAGCCACATTTGGCTGCTCGATCTCTATGATATGGAACATTAATTATTAATTATAATTATATCATACCAACTAACTCAAAGTGGTGTATGTTGAAGGGTTTATCCACGAAGTTTTTTTTTTTTTTAAGAATGTAAATATTTCATTAAACATAAAAAGATTACAAGTTACAAAAGTAAATCCTATAGTTGGTTCCATACCAAAAAAATAATAAAAAACATGGAGGCAAAGAAACATTCAGTCCCTTGACATCAACAAAGCAATGAAGCTTATGGAGTTAATGAAGAGAGAAGGAGAAAAAGATGATATACGGCGATGATCGATTCATCGATAATCAAACGACTGAAAACCTTTTCATCGGAAGGCCGAGAATACTGAGCGTCAACGACTAAAAACAAGAAAACGCAAACTCACTCTACCAAACTTTTTCTCCGAGGTCGGCTAACACGTGATAGCAGAATTTTGAACTAGCCATGAGTTATCACAGAGCGGAACCACACGAAGTTGAGAAATTAAAATTACATTTCATTGCAATATCAATAATAGTTAACTACGTTATGAATGCTTTAAATTAGCAAAAATATCAAACTCTTTCACAAGTATTGGAGATTAGTTTCAGTTTCATATCAAAATCCCATATAATATTAAAACATTACATGAAACCAACAACACTATATTTGGTATCAAATTTAATATTCTAGAATCTAGGTAGTAGCTAACCTGGTAGGTACAATCATACCTTTTTTTTTTTTTTTTTTTTTTTTTTTTTGAAAGTGAGGTACAATCATACATCTCCTACAACCAACACTATATTGTTCATAAATTTTGATTAACACGTCTGACGTCTATCATATTACACATGTTCATGGACGAGAGCTGCTCTATTAATCGCCTCAGGTACGGCTTCTTTAGACTCCACTAAATAAACAGATAGTAGTAGTAATCATACAGTAGTAAAATATTTTTAAAAGAAAAAAAAAAAAGGAAAAACACATTCTCCTCATCTGACCCGCAGCAAAAAAAACCACAGCAAAAAAAAAGTTGTCTGACAACAAATTATTTTGTAAAATTATTTGTCTTCCGCAGGATGTGAGAGAACCATCTAGTATTTAAAACCCAACACAAAACAAATATCTAGTATGACAACACCGTGCAAAACGTGCCAACAGTATACGCAAAACAAAACATATATGAAAAAGTATATGGTTCCATACTTTGTTTTCTGACTAGGTATCAGATCCACCTATGCGTTAGTATTTTAGTATTTGTTTTTGTAAAAATCATATGCAATTTATAATATTTATAAAATATCATTTTTGTATAGAAGATAATAATAACATATATTGATATTTTGAAAACAAATTTTAGTGATTGTAATCCCTAAATTTTTAAATTATAATTAAATCTACTATTGTAATAAAAATTATATAACTTAGAAAATTATAGTAATGTAAATCTAGAAAATAAATTTATTATAAATAATTGATTATTAAAATTAAATATATTTGTATGTTTTTAATTTTTTTATAATTTATTATACGTTTTTAATGTGTAAGTTTTAAATGAATAATTTATTTTTTTAAGAATATATATATTTATATATAGTAAGATCCTTTTTCGAGTTATAAGCATGATTTTGAACATATATAGTGTGTCATATCTTTAATAATTTTTTCATATTTCTTTGAAATATCTCTTTTCAAAATTTTATCATAGGAAGTATGTATATGATATTTTATGCATTCAATATATTTTATCGTGCAATATTTTGATTTCTTCTTGTTTTATATTTTTATAGAATTTTTTTTGCCATCTTTTTACTTTAATTTCCTTTTTCTATTTTTTTTTAAATTCTAATCTTATTTACATATGATTTTTTCATATTTATATTTAATTTCTCTTTTATTTTTAATTCAAATCTATTTACATAGGCGAGAATTTTTCTTCATTTATATCTAGGGCCGGCGTTGAGAGTGCTAAAGGTGCATTTACACATGGCCAATTTTTTTTTTTTCCTTAAGTATTTTAGGACCCAAATTTATTTTTTTTTATTTTTTTTATTTTTTTTTATAAAACAAGGCATAATATTCCAAATTTGTAATTATGGCACAAGGCCCAAATATTGTTTGAGCCGGGTCTATTTATATCGTTAGCTTAGTTTTTAAATTTTACAAATAGGAAGTGCAATAAAAAAAATTATGCATCTTTTAATTTTTATTTATTTTTAAAATTTCTAATTTTTCTTTTTTTTTTTTCCATTTCCAACTGTAAATAGACAAATAGAAATATACATAATATATTTAATTATTTCTTTTCCTGGTGATGATTTTTCTCTTAAACATTAGCTATTCCTCTAACATTTTTATTATCTATTTTTTTCTCAAATGTTTTTGGATTTGTCTTTTGGTATTTCCGTTTTTGTTATTAGTGTTTCTATCATTTTTCTTCTTCTTCTTCTTTCTGAGATATCTCTAGCGTTTGTTCTCTTTTTTTTTTACTTTCATCTATATATACAATATACTTTTCATTGCGATTTCAATATAACTACATTATAAATTATTCCAATATCAGTCGGGAAAAAAGAGGGAATGAGTGATTCAAATAGCAAAAATTTCAAACTCTTCCACAAAGTTTTGGAGATTATTAGTTTCAGTTTCAGATCACTCAAATAATTGTTCATAAATTTTGATATTCTAGGTAGTAGCCTGGTCGGTACACCATACATCTCCTACAACCAACACTATCATTGTTCATAAATTTTGATAAACACGTCTGACGTCTATTATATTACACATATTATTATTGTTCATGGACCATCTTTAGAATCGTACTGAGAAAAACTGTGTGGTCGATTTGAGCTGTACCGTTTAAGTCTTATTCATTCAACATCATATATATATATTTTTTTAACATATTATCTTTTAACCAGATTATAGTATTTTTTAGAGAAATTCCCTCAAATAGCACCAAATGATGTTTTTATTCCATAATTAGCGTACATTTTTTTTAGGATAAAATAGCATTTTATAAAACTTATAATTTAATATTTTTTGTTTGGGTTGATTATATTAGTATTTCGGGTATAGTTTTTAGAGGGTAGGAGGTAAGATTTAGGGTTTAGAGCTTAGGGATTAGGGCTTAGGGTTTAGGGTTTTCTAAACCTTAAACCCTAAATCCTAAACCTTAAAAATGTGAGCTTAAAATTTTCTTTAATAAAAATGCTATTTTTGTCCTAAATAAGAATGTGTGCTAAATATGTCACAAAAACTATAATTTGTGCTATTTTTGAGAATTGCCCTAATCGGTCGCTATGGACTTCAAAGCCTCTAGGGGTTGTAGGGCACAAGGGGATCTTGAATCAATTCCCTCTTTTCCAGTATTTAGACAAGCGGTTCTAGTCAAGTGCCAGTTACAGAACACCATTGAGTTCACCCGGTTAAATCTCAGAAGTAAACAGAATCCACAACGAATAAAACACCGGGCCAAAGACCATTAACCGAGTGTACCATCTCTACCCTATTATTTAAGCAATGTTAAAAGCACTCTAACCTTCTTTTACTTGTTATATTACACCAAATGCCATTGGACTTATATTATTAATAATATTATATAATTAAATTAGATTTAAATTTAAATTTAGTTTAACTAATTATTCTCTCTCTTCCTATTTTCTTAAATCATAATAATTATTTTTTTAATATTCTTTCCTCTTTTTATTTTTATTTGATCATATATTTAATAAATAATTAAACAATCATATAATTTTTATAATATAGATTTTTTTCCACATAGGTTATGATTTGATTTTTTTTAAATGGACATGAATTGTTTCATATATTATTATATCATTGAAATAATATTTTTGGTTTGCCAATAATAGTTTAACATTTAAAATATGATAATTTTAATTCACTACATTTATTAGATATAATTTATATTTAACTCATTAATTCTATCAGTTGGCTCTTTTTAAATCATATAGTATATCTATTAGTTAATGAGATGCTAAAAACATAAAATAAATCAAATATAAAACACTAATAATAATCTATGACTATATTAACTAACGAAATATGAAACATACATTTATTCGCGCTGCACAATATAATTTATAATGGATCATGACTAATCAATACGGGTCAATAGATCATGACGGGTCAAGACGGATCAGAGCAGATAAAGATGAGTGATAATGAATCTCGGATCAAATTTCTAATAATTCATAATAATTAATATTGAACTAAATAAAACTGTTATAAAATTTTTGAATGATGTGAAAATATATACATAACACCACTTAACTTTACAACTAAATTATGTTATAATCTAAATGATCAAATAAATATTTTTACAAACATAACAGTAACACTGCACAAAGGTAATTATATATTAGTAATTTTAACTAATACAACACAAACTACATAAAATAATAATAAATAAGATGTTAAAAACATAAAATAAATATAATCTAAAAACTAATAATAATTTATAATTATATGAACTAACAAAATATGAAGCAAATATTTTCCAGCGATGCATATCGCGGGTTACTATCTAGTATAAAGTATTTTATAAACAATGAAACCCGATTAGAGCCTGAAACCAATCAATTAAAATTAAATCTACAGTGCCGAAAGATCATTTTGTTTACCACATGATCTTGAAAGAGATGCTTCAGATATCCTCTCAGATGGTTACTATTGGATAAGCTTCAATAGCTTAAAACCCAAGAAATCCCTAACAAGTTAGTTAAGGATAAGATAGACTTAAATGGAAAATGTATAGTTCTATTAGGAATAGAAAAGAGAAGTTTTCTATTAGCAATAGGAATAACAAAGGTATGCTAACCCTATAAATATGGATGTCGAGTTGTGACAAACATATCGAAGAACATTAAGAGCTTTTGAGTGTTTAGTTTTGAGAGATTTTCTAAACCTAATAAAGAGAGTTATTCTTTATTAAAAGCTAAGTGTGTTCTTAAATCTTTTATTCGGTATCAGAGCTAACCTAGTTTCAATCCAACCTGAGTAACGACGACGACATAGGTATTCCCGAGTCATGGGAGATGCTGAAAATCCGACAAGAATGAAGAACCTTGTCCCATAATCGGTACTTTGTCCGATGTTAAACTCATCGAACTACACGGTATGGTCGATGAGGATGAAGGTGTTATTGCGAATTCATAAGATGTGGGAAACAATTGAACTTGGTTCAACTGAGTCCAACAAGAATGATATCGCAGTAGGATTGTTATTTCAATCCATCCCGGAGGCTCTTATTTTGCAAGTAGGCGAACAAGACTATCCAAAAAGGATATGGGAAGCTATCAAATCCTGTTACCTATGTGCTGATCGTGTCAAAGATGCAAGACTTCAAACTATAATGTCTGATTTTGAAAGAATCAAGATGAAGGACACAAATACAATAGATAGATTTGTGGGGAAGTTATCGGAGCTCGTGTCGAAGTCGGCTTCTCTTGGACACACGATTGAGGAATCCAAACTCGTTAAGAAATTTCGCAATGGTGTACCAAGAAGCAGATATATCCATATCATAACCTCTCTCAAGCAAGTTCTAGATTTAAACTCAACATGATTTGAGGATATCAAAGGAAGACTCAAGGCCTATGAAGAACAATTTCTCGATGAGGAGAATCACAGAGAAACACAAGGCAAGCTGCTATACGCAACTGCAGATCAACAAATCTTTTCGACGTCACGAGAAAGAGGACGTGGAAGAGGAGGAAGATGATACAGAGGACGAGGCAGAGGAAGATTCAATTCACAAGATTGGTCGATGGATCAAATCGATCAAAATGAAACAAGAGAAGAACCAAAGAGGGATCCGAGAATGTTTTATATGAGATGGGGTGAAGTTGTAGATGCTGGAGAAGGACCCACGATAGTCGTCAATGAAGAAAATCAGGATCATTATGAAACAGTAAGCAATGAGTCCAATGAATCTGAGCATCATGATCATGAAGATGGAGACGATAACACAGACGACACACATCATCAGCTGTTCCAACAACCGTTAAAAAATCAAACCGCCAAGTAAGTAAACCACGATACCTTGATGATTACGTCCTTCAAGCTGCTGTAGAATGTGAGAGACTTCTACTTTCGATCAATGATGAACCAAGTTGTTTCAGAGAAGCAAAGAGCTCGTTAAAATGGAACCAAGCATGCAAGGAGGAGATTGATTCTATCAATAAGAACAAGACATGGATTCTAATTGATAAACCAATTAAGATAAAAGTTATTGGTCTCAAGTGGATTTTCAAAATCAAGAGGAATGCGGATATACTAACGAAGGCCCTAGCAAGAATCAAGTTTAAGAAGATGAGAAGTTTGATAGGAGTTCAAGATCTCACAATAGCTCAAAGCCCAAGAAATCTCTAACAAATTGGTTAAGGATAAGATAGGCTTAAATGGAATGTGTCTAAGTTTGATTAGGAATAGAAAAGAGAAGTTTTCTATTAGCAATAGGAATAGAAAAGGTGTGCTAAGCCTATAAATATGGATGTCGAGTTGTGACAAACATATCGAAGAACATTAAGAGCTTTTGAGTGTTTAGTTTTGAGAGATTTTCTAAACCTAATAAAGAGAGTTATTCTTTATTAAAAGCTAAGTGTGTTCTTAGATCCTTTAGTTACAACATTGATCGAGAAGTATTAATCCTAAAACAATAGTGTAGTCGATAAAGTTTTTACCTTTTCACTTTAATTTCACTATATAAAGAGTCTACACAATTGAATCAAACATGAATGGAATTTTTAACATTAATAATTCAAAATTGATTAGTTTCATTCTAACATTAATTAGTAATTCAGAAGTGTTGTCTCCATCCTACATCATTTTTTTTTGTCAACAACTATAAATTTATTAAAATGGTTCAGAGATTCAAATCGGGGAAACATAATTTACATGAATAACAAAATGCGAATAAAATCTACCACTACGTGCTAAATTATCCGCTTTTGTACTTAAAGTATGAAAAATTAAAGAAAAAAAATAAGTTATTGATTCTCATAAGATTTTCCAGAAGTGTTGAAAAAGCAGGCCAATCTGTCGGCGTTAGACACCATTTTCATCAACTCAAAAAACCTCTTAAAAAACTTACGTCATTTTTTTGTTGTGCGACCATTCTTGATATAGCTCATATAAGAGCATGTGCAGTGGGGAGAATCCTCTCTTAGTCTCTCAAATATATTATTTTAATAATTTTTATGTAATTTAATTTTTATTTAAAATTTAAATTATAAATAAAATACAAAACCAATTATATTGACACATGTGTCAAATGAGTCTCTCAACGAGTTTTCATAATCTCTCAAATAAGAGACTCAATTTTTTTTCTTTCTTACTTGTTGATTATTTTATATTTTTTTTGTGGGTGAGAGACTGAATGAGAGACTCTCACTACACATGTTCTAAAAGTTTATAGCTTGGCGTGCAATAGGAATAGGCTTCTACATATTTACATATTTATAATTAGTAATAAAATCCCATTAATACAATTAAATTATTTTGTAAAATGCTTCATGTCTTACGCATGATGTGAAAGAACCATCTAGTATTTTAAACCCAACACAAAAATATAGTATTTAGTATGACAGCTCGAACGTGCCAAACGTTCCAACAAAAAGCAAAACAAAACGTATTTGAAGCTCGAACGTTACTATTGACTCATACTCTATTTAGTAGGCATGCTTTCACATCTTTTTGGCCCATGTCGGAAAATGCTCATGCGTATGTTATATGTACATGGCCCCTATAAGTGATCCGTCCAAGTCATCTTAAAAGCAAAACAGGCCCAAACTTAAAAAGATGTCTTTTTCTTTCCAAGATCAATCTACTTCCATGTGAATCTATATAGAGAAAGGATATGGAAGTATTTGGTTCCACACTTTTTTTCTGACTTGTGCTATTTTCCACGGTTAAATCTCGCTCTCTGCTAATTTAAAACTTCTTATTGATTTTTATCAAAACTTCTTATAGATTTTTATCATGATTAATATACTCCATCTGTTTTAAAATAAATGTTGTTTAAAGATTTGCACACATATTAATAAAACAATTAAATTTTCTATTTTATCTTTTATTAATAAATCATATTAAATTTTTATTGGTCAATACATTAAAGTAATAGGGGTAAAACTATAAATTCTTTCAATGAAAAAAACTATAAATTCTGTCAAAAACTGCACTTATAGAAAACAACTGTTGTATCCATTGTTATTTTGGCTGGATGAATCTTAGCGATTACTTAATTATAGTTGAAATATCGTACATGCAAAACCGTATGTCATAAAGAATTTGCGTCGTGTAATCGTTGTTTGTTGTTCGTCAATTGCATCTACTACATACATTTGAATAATCATCATATTAGGATTATATAAGATATTTCTAATAATAATTATGTAATAGATGATAAAAAAAATGATGCACATTAAATATCAGAGTTAATTATAATTATTTGTGAATGTAATAGCAACCCATTAAATATCTTTTATTTTTTATATATAAAGCGATTTCCTTTTTAGCAACATTTCAACTTTCTATGGACATATAGTACCAAAAAATCTAGTCCACAAACTTTGGATGAAATTCTAGATGCTGATTGGTTGCATTTAGTCCAATATCTCGATTTTACAGTACATATTGTTCTAATTTGTAAATGTCATCCTAACGTATTTGCCCTAAATAATCAAACAAACTTTTCGGGTGAATAACTCAAATGAATTCTTTAAATAACTCTATACGCCACATCAAGATCGTAGAATAATTCAGTTAATTAAACTGCTACGTGTTTGCTTCTAACTCGGAGGAGACTTAGCTCTAATAGACAAAAAAAGAAAGGAAACTTACCTCTTATAGCTCGGGATCCCCTTATAGCTCAGTAGTTGGATATTTTCATAATTCCTTTATGGTTAGAGCCCACTAGGATAGAAGAATAAATGAGTTTGTATTTTTCTTCCTACTAAGATACTATTTTACTTGGTTGAAATGTACCCCTCTTTACATCATCATAATGTATAAGAAGTCTATTTTGTTAGAGCTCTTGTATACTCAAGTTTATTTTCGCACGTTTTTTCAATAAAATTTCAGAAGAAAGAAAAAGAAGAAAAAGAGCTAAAAATACTAATGCAATACAGTCAAAATTAAGTAATACACTCCAAGTGTTTATGATTTTTCGAATATTGTACCTTTTATGTTAGTTAATCTCCCTTTGTAACAGTAGATCCTGATTGTCAAGTAAAAAACTTTAAAGAAATTTTAAGATAATAAAATACTTCAAATTATGTGTAAATTAGTATTAATGTTATAATATATTTAAATATTTTAAATTGATAATTATATAGCATATTTTACTATCTTACTAAACCCCATGTGTTAACACTAAAATTATATAATATTTTGGGATTTTTGCCTATGATGCCCTAAAAGGGGTTTAACTTTTTTTTTTATGCCCTTTTTTGATTTGGCTTTCACTTATACCTTTTTTGTGGCATTGGATGAATGTAAATGACAAAAATACCCTGGGCGATTTGGTTTGTTTTTGCGCGGGCTTTTTAATTTATGATGTAAGTGTTGATTTTTGTTTTTTTTTGACGTGCTCTCAAAAGTAAAAAAAAACAATAAAGAGGGCATTTAATGAGGACACAAAAAAAGGTTGAGAAACGTACGATAAATCCTGCTTACTGTAGATAAGAACAAATAAAGCAACAATTTTGGACTATAATATACATCTGAGACAATTTTATAGACATCTTAACAAAATTCAGATCTGGAATAGAGCAGTTTATAGACAACATTTGTCCATTCAATGTTGTCCATGATAACTTTGGTGGTATATGAGTTGTCCATTTAATCTTGTCCATGACAAGTTAAACATAACAGTAGAAGGCCCAATGTTTAATGTTGTCCATGAGACAGTAAAGTTGTCCATGATAACTGTTGTTGTCTGAGTTTCCTATTTAATGTTTTCCATGACTAGTTAAAACATACAACAAAGGAAGAAAAAGAGCATGTAAGACTGTTTATCAAGGTACAAATAAATTGATAAATCTACGATACATGAAGAGTAAGACCAAAGTTTGACCATTAAAAATTGTCCATGACAATCTGAAGGTGTTTATTTAGTGTGAAGGCGAGACCACCAATATTCAAGTTTTTATTGTGAAGAAAGGTTCAGGCGAAAGTACAGTAAAGGAGAAAAACGAAGATGATTTGTTCCTATAGATCTGAAGGACATAAATTAGGGACAAAAATTAGGTTTGAGAAACAAGATATAGTTATGAGAGACAGATCTGGTTATGGAGAAGACAAATTAACGAAGGACACAAAATTAGTCTACAACAAATAACAAAAACAATCTAGAATTGGATAAGATATCAACAAAATTACCAGTTGAAGACGACAGTGATGATGAAACGTAAAAAAATGGGTGGAAGAACAGAAAGAGAGAAAAAGAGAAGATGGTGAGTTAAAGAAAAGATGGCGAGTTTAACAAAAACGTTGAAAGGTTCAAACCTTTTCAATAAAAGTTAAAAGATGCACGGTTGATTTTAGTTTTTGTTTTTTTCCAAAAAAACCCGACTTTACAAAAACTAACAGCTGCCACGCCCGTGTAAGGTTGAGATGAAGTTGAGCAAGGTTAAATTGGTCTTCTTACAATGAAGAAAGGGCATGTTTTGAGAGTGAGTTTTAAAAGGGCATGACATCTAAAAAAACAAAAAGATGGCATGATCTCTAATTTTCTCTAATATTTTTACATAATGTTCTACTAGATTTAATGGTAATTTATTATTGAAATTCCTTATAACTCGCGAAGATTTTACCTAGTGAACGGAATCAAATTTAAACGACACAAGGCCATAGTGTTATTCCAGGATTTAATAATAATTTATGGGACCAGAAAAGAAATGGTATAAAGGTGAAGTATGGCTAGACGTAAGTGTATAAATAACAAGTTAAAGAGACTATGAAAAAGGGAAGAGACATGGAAAATGAGGAGGTTGAGACCGTGCCAATGGAGCCGCTGAGCCCGATAACACAGCTGCTCAATGTGCCAAGTTTGTTCATTGTGATAACCTTTGGGCTTAAAACTAGATGCAACCCATCGGCCATTGTTGAAGGCATCAAGAACACATTGATCAAGGCTCCCCATTTCTCTTGCAAGCAGGTAAACATATAATTCAAAGGCATTAAATATAGAATAAATATACATACTACAAATGTAAATGAAAAGAAGTACAAATCAATGATGATAATAATAATAATAATAAAATATTTTCAATCACCAAATATATATACTCATTTTGCTAGAAGATTGAATTTACTATAACTACTAAAAAACGTCTTCTAGCAATCATTCTCGTTAATTTATAGTTCCTTTTTTCTTCACGTTCTAATTTATAATTCCTTTGGTTTCACTTTAGTACATATTTTCATAAATTTTAAAAAAAATTCAGGTGATAGACTCCAAGACAAAGGGAGAACCGGTCTGGATTCCTATAAATGTTCGAGTAGAAGATCATGTTATTGTTCCGGATCTTGACAGTTCCAACATTGACAATCATGATCAGTTCATAGAAGACTATAGTTCCAGCATGGCTAATACTCCAATGGACATGTCCATGCCTCTTTGGGAGTTTCATATACTCAACATAAAGACATCAAAAGCAGAATCTGTGCTTATGGCAAAAATACATCATGCAATTGGTGATGGAACGTCCCTAGTGTCCCTTTTACTTGCTTGTGCACGAAAAACATCAGACCCTAACGCGCTAATTTCTACTACCACGACTACAGTTAAACCCATTAGTGGTTCCAGGTCTTCGGCTTGGTCATTGGTTGCTTGGTTTTGGTTTATTATAAGAGTCACCTTCAACACTTTTGTTGAAGTTTTTAGGTCTCTTCTCACATTATGTTTTCTGCGGGATTCAAAAAATCCTCTTACGGTTAATCCCAACTGTGTTCGATCTTGGAAGGTTCTCCATCGGACAATAAGTTTTGATGATGTCAAGTTTGTGAAGAACGCAATGAACATGGTAATATGGTATACATTTATTGTTATATCCTAATCATTGTGTTTATTTTTTTATACTAGCAACTTCATGATATATTTTTTTTTTTTTTTTGCAGAAGGTGAATGATGTTCTTATTGGAATGACACAAGCAGGTCTTTCAAAGTATTTGAGTACAAAATTTGGTAAATTAAAATTTTACTATATAGTTTCAAATAATTTTTTTTATTACATCCTTGACAATAATTCTAATATTTTGATAATTACTATCAGATGGTTATACAATGGTCCAGAAGAAAAAAATCTTAGAAAAAATCCGTATACGTGGTGCTGTAGCTGTAAACTTAAGACCAGCAACGAAGATAGAGGTGATTTATCAACATAATTACAATTGAGACAAAACAATATTCTTGTTAATAAAAATAAAAAATGTAGGATCTGGCCAATATGATGGCAAAGGGTTCAAAGTGTAGATGGGGAAACTTCGTAAGTGCTGTTATATTTCCTTTGTGGATAAAATCAGAGAATGATCCATTGGAATACCTCCGACGAGCTAAAGCTATGATGGATAGGAAAAAAGCTTCTCTGGAAGCATTTATTTTCTATGGGATCATGAAATATATCTTGAAGTTGTTTGGGGGAAAGGTAAAATATGAATCCAATATTGTAAACTACTCATTTCTACGTAGTTAGGACATTCACATGGTCTTTTCCGGGCTTTGGTAGGATTACGGGTCTCGACCCAGAACCTACTAATTAACAAAAAAAAAAATCATATATATATTGTAAACTATGAAATTTATAAGTAAGAGTTAATGCATATTGCTAATTTGTTGAGTGGAAAAAATTAACAGGCAGTCCAAGTTATTGGAAACAAAATATTTGGTCACACAACGATGACAATTTCAAATGTGAAAGGTCCTGACGAAGAAATAAGTGTATTTGGCCATCCGATTTCATATATCGCAGGAAGTTCATTCATTGGATCACAGGTAAAGTATATAGTTCTTGTTTCTTAGGTATACATTTTTTTATTAATTAGTTTTAGAAAAGTATGAAACTTTGATGAAATTAATTAACAAGAACGTTTGATCTTTTTTTTTATTTGACAAGGCTGTCATTATCAATTTTGTAAGCTACATAAACATGATAGTCATCAATATGGCGGTTGACACAACAACGATACAAGATCCTTACCAACTATGTGATGATTTGGTAGAATCACTCGACATCATCAAATCCGCCATACATGACAAAGGATTTCCTAAAACGAATGTTTGAAACACATCACCGGTTGTTTTTATCATATTCGCAACTATGCAACATTTATAAAGGTTTTTTTATTGTGAATATCAAGGGCCAACCAATTTCCTATGATAGTTTTGGTAGAAAAACATTTTCTACCATTTTCTTACGGAATAATTCCAACAAAATTTCTTCGATAGTTTTGGTAGAAAATTATTTCATACCAAATTCCTACGATAATTTTGGTAAGAAATTATCTCCTACCAATTTTCTGCAGATTTCCTACAAAATTAATTAAATTAGAATCTATAATTAGAATAACTTCAAAAATTATGAAATAATCATAAAATATTAATTCGAATAACAAAATAAATGTCAAAAATCAATTTGAAAATAAATTGGAACTACTCTTGCATCTTGTCTTCATCGAGGGCATTGGGAGTACCTGGTGAACAAATGTCGAGAAACTTTTGGAAAAATAGCTCCTTGCATTGCATGAGATAATAAATCTTGGCGTCCTTCTCCATTTCACGTTTCTTCAATATTTGAGTTTCTTTTCGCAACAATGATTCCTAGTGTGGGGTTCTCCAAGCGTAAGAATTTGCTTTGATCATCTAGTAATTTACCAAACCCAAAGTGACATCCTTTAACCTTGGGGACTTACTGACAAAATAAAAACAAAGCATAATTATAGAATATTTAGAAAATGTAATACAAATTTATGGTTAACCATCAGAATCAAACATGAAACTGAAATCAACTTACTTGAAGCATTATATTGTTAATTTCCGATGGTGTGAAAATGTTCGACTGAACCGAGTCATTTTTTTCAATTTGTTGTTGACAAATGGTAAGCTCTACCTTACTCTTAGCGGAGTCAATAATCATGTTGCTTCTTATCGGTAATTGTTTAATTGTTCTTTTCCATAAAGAAAATCAGAAGTAAATAAGGGTTTACAGTATGACTTAAAGAGTATATGAGAAAACAAATCTACACAAAATTGGTCTTTAAGCTTAACAAAATGTACTTTAAACATCACTAAACGTACAACGTTGATGCATAAGCGTGTAGGAAACTAAATACTAAATAACCATAAGGCAACTCAACAAATTTCCAAAAAAGCTATGAAAGTTGATTTTAAACCTTGGGTCCTTGATTAACAAGCCTAGCAAAAACTTAAAACTCAAGAGAACAATTCGAACTATTATAATAAGAAATTGGTTTCCATTTATGAAAGATGTGTCTTGTAATGGGGAAGATGTGTCTTGTAATGCATAATGGTAAAAAAAAAAAAAAAAGAAGAAGAGGCAAGCGTAAAAGTTAACCCTAATTTTTATTTTATTTTAAATGACGATGATGTCCGATCTTTCCCATGCTTTGGCCTAAGAGGGTTCTGATAAGTTCTCTACAAACAGTGAGATCCACTTGCAAAGCTGAAGCAAGTCAGCAGTTTTTGGGGTTGATTGATCAGATGCTTTTTTTCAATGAAATTCAATTTCCATGGAATCCTCTACCGTTTTCGCATGTTTTCTAGATACTGAGCCCAATGCAGCATCATGGGGCAAATATTTAAAATTTGATATGGAAGTACCACTTATCATTTTTGTTTTTCATTTTAAAGGTGACAGTTTCTTCATTGATGAAGAGAAGAAAGTCGCTGTGGTTTTTGGTGTAGAGTCTGTAGACGAATTAAGCTACAGAAGAACATCTAACATCATTGAAGATAATGAATCCATGAGAATAGTGGATCTTGAGAAATCTGTGGAGGTCAGAGAATATATTGTGTTGTTTTTCTCCACTTGTGTACTCTGGTTGTGTTCCAAGTTTAGTGCAAATTAACCAAAATGCACGACGCAAAAGGAAAGATAAGAAGAGGAAGCAAACCAACAAAGTGTAACACTTACCAGTGCAGGGCAAAGAAGAAGACTCACTATTAATTACCGCTTTTTTTTTTACGATAATAGCTTATTTGTTCATTTGCATTCGTTTTGTTCCTCTTTTTTTTTTGTTTGCAATGTTCTTTGAACAAGATTAGATCGATAATTATTAGTTCCTGTTTAGTTAAACCGACCTTATAAATTCCAGGCATGTGTTTGACATCAGAAATTGCAGAGAAATATTTTCTTCACCTTTTCCGGATTCACTTTTTGAGTTTCTGACAAAATCTGGAGTTCTTTATTAATCATCCAATCCATCTCAACTTCTTGTCAAACCAATCCGGCTTTCTAGTGGAAAATATGTTTGATGGAAGATATTACTCGAATTCAAATTCGTTAACAACAATCTTAGGCATCAAAACCATCTTATGTTTGGAGAAGTATAGTGTAACGCCCGTGTTCCGAAAAATGGAAATTTCGGAATTATATTCGGGATTTATGTGTAGAAATTCTGGAAAATATTTCCGGGAATTTTTAGAGTAATTGGAAGTTACACCGCATTTTTTCCCGTAGGGGTGTTCGGGATCAATTTGGAAGTTTGGGGTCAGTTTGTGAACTTTTGGGAAGTTCAGGGACTAGACTCTAAATAAGATTTAATCTGATTAATCAGATTTTTACCAACCTTTTCCACCTTCCTCTCCACCGCAGCCTTGCCCATTTTTTCTCCACTAGGGTCACCCACCTATGCACCTATTCCCCTAGCCTTGTAGAGTCCCCCACCTCTCCACCTTCTTATGCAGCCACTTTCTCCTTTCTTCTTGACATTTCCGACACTTCCACCTGCAGAGAGAAAGAGAGTTCGGCTGAGAAAAAGAGAGAGAAGAAGTGTGAGAAGTGTGGCTTTGATCAGAATTTTAGAGAAGGAGAGAAGGAGAGTTTGTGAGCTGTGTGAGGTGTGGAGAACAAGTGGGGCTTAGGCTTGTGAGCTGTGTGTGTGGGAGTGGAGAGCCAAAGAAGGAGAGCTTGGTGGCTGTCTGTGTGTTGGCGTGAGAAACACAAGGTGAAGGAGACAGAGGTTGCTGTGACGGTGAAGCTTCGAAGCTCTCTCGCACCATTTGTCATCATCGTTAGAAAGGGTAAGGTTCTGCTCTTTCGTTGTTTTTATCATGTGATTCTTGTTGGTTTAGTGTGAGGATCAGAGGGTGTGAGTCACGGTGGTGGCGTTGGTGAGGTTCGGTTTGAGCGTGGTGACAACGGAGCCGGTTGTTAAGGTTGTCGGTGATGGTTTTGTGTTGTTGTGGCGGTGTTTGTGGCCACGACTTGTGAGCGGTGTTGGTTGCGGAGTGTTCTTGAGCATGACTCCATGGTGGTGGTTTGTGGTTGAGGAGTTGGAGTTCGATCGCGTGGCCAAGTTGGTGTGAGTGGTGCAAGTCGGTGTTGGCGTTTGCACTTGGATCGATCGATCCAGGGCTAGATCAAATCGATCTGAACCAGGATCGATTGATCTGGTAAGCTCACGGCCGGCCAGGATCGATCGATCCAGTCGAGATCGATCGATCTGGTAGGGATCGATCGATCCGGCCAGGATCGATCGTTCTCTGAAGTTCACGGCAAGGTGGGATCGATCGATCCTGACCAGGATCGATCGATCTGGTCGTTCTGGTCGGCCAAATTGTTTGTATTTTGGTTTCTTGTGTCTTAAGTTTCGTTATTTGATTTTTGTTAGGCACGCGTTTGAGGAAGTGAAGTCTATTCATTCCGGGAAGTTTTAGGAATTTTCGTGCGTGGCTAAAGGTGAGTGCATGACCATAAGTTTATCTAAGCGGTTTAATTGTTTGACGTGGTTTCATGGAATAGGCCGTGTTTGATCTCGGGTGATCTAGATCGAGTTTTCGTGAGATGGTTGATTCGGTATTTTGTGTTTATCTATGTTAAATGATTTAAATCGTTTGTGTGTATAGCTTGTAGATGGGAGGATTGCCTCACTAAGTATTTATTGAAATACTTATGCATCTCTTTTGTTTGATGCAGAGAAAGAAAAGTTGTGACTGTGGAATCGAGGCGAGGAAGAGGGGTTGATCTAAGGACTCGTTGTTTGTTTACGTATTTTATTTTAAAGTTAAATAATTTCTTACAGTTAACTTTGCTGTTTCTGTATTCGTATTTTTATTGTTTAAGGAGTTATGCGAAAGTATTTTATTTATGAGTTAAATAACTTATTTCGTGTGTTTAAGTAATCCAAAGGATAAATGATCGAACGACCTCGAGTCCGGTTTCTCGTTTATCGAGAACCGTTATAGACAACAGAAATTGTCTATGAAAGCCAAGGTGGCTATACAAACCAACTTCGACTCTCAACTCAAGTCGTCGTATTCTGGAAAGATCAATCGATCAAATATCTTTTCGGTGTTTGTGTGTTTGTATTTTATTGTTGGAGTGGGGGAAATTAA
Organism: Barbarea vulgaris; assembly: GCA_963667165.1. NCBI lineage: Eukaryota > Viridiplantae > Streptophyta > Magnoliopsida > Brassicales > Brassicaceae > Barbarea > Barbarea vulgaris. The sequence continues at coordinate 24,374,248 of OY763890.1, read as the reverse complement.
TTATTATTTATGGGAATAATAATTAATTGTTTATAAAAAAAAAAAAAAAAAAAACGAGTGCGGTCGTTTCAGTTTGGTATCAGAGCGATTACGGTTATAGGATGGTTTAGAAAAAAAAATTAAATTGGTTTTGATTTAATTTTTGTTGCTTTGAGAAGCATGAGAAAACCGTTATTGAATTGATTATGTGAGTTAGTCAATTGTTTGAGTATGGAGTTATAGATCATCCTCTCCGAGCCTTTGTTGAGATTCCACGGTAAGTTGTTCTATTTTCTCCTGTTAAGTTGTTTGTGTTACTTAACTGTTTGTGGTGAAAGTATAGATGGCTAGAAGAGGTAGAGGTCGTGGTCGTGGTATCGGCGGGGGTAGAGGTCGCGGTCGGAGGAACGCGAGGGCTCCGGTGGTTGAGGAGAGCGTGACACCGAGTGTTACGGTTGAGCAGATCGGGAACTCGCTTACGGATCGAGTTGGGACGGAGGGTGTGGCCGGTGTTGGTGCCGGTGTTGCTGGAGTTCCAGCGGGTGCTGCGGGTGTGGCAACAGGGATAGCTCCGGCCCAAGGGGATCCTATCGCGAATTTCTTGGCTTTGCTGTTGGAGCGGTTACCGGAGAGGGTACCAGCGCAGGCTCCAATGGTACCACCGGTAGTTGAGGTGCAACCAAGGGTTGTGGTTGCGGAAGAGCGCCCATCATATCTCAAAATGATGGAGCAGCTGCAGAGGATTGGCACGAGATTCTTTCAGGGTGGTGCCAAACCTGAGGAGGCAGATGAGTGGAGGATGAGGATGGAACGGAATTTCCGTTCGATTCGGTGTCCAGAGGGATACCAAGTGGATCTCGCCGTCCACTATCTGGAGGGTGACGCACATCTCTGGTGGAGAGGTGTTGCGGCCCGAAGGGTCCAGGCAGAGATGTCTTGGGAGGATTTTATAGTGGAGTTTAACTCCAAATATTTTCCCCAAGAGGCATTGGACCGGATGGAGAGACGGTTTCTTGGGATGACTCAAGGGAACCGGTCGGTTCGGGAGTATGAGGCGGAGTTCAACCGTCTCACAGTGTATGGGGGTCATATCCTGGATGATGAGCAGGCCCAGGTGAGGCGGTTTCTGATGGGTCTTCGGGCCGAGTTGAGGAACCAGTGCCTGATGAGATCGTTTGTCACAGTTGTGGATCTGGTAGAGAAGGCCGCGTTGCTTGAGGAGAGTCTGAGAGACGTGGGGGCGGTAGTCAGCCCAATTCCTCAGGCAAAGAAGCCTCCACATCAGTCCGGTCCTAGCAAGGGCGATAAGCAGATGCAAGGACAGAAGCGGAAGTAGGAGGGCCCTTCTAAGGGTAACTTAGGTGGTCAGGGATGCTTCGGATGCGGAAGCAAGGACCATAGGGTTGCGAATTGCCCTCAGAAAGGCAGATCGATCGGGGATACTCGGGTGTGTTACCACTATCATGAGCCAGGGCATATCAAGCCTAAATGTCCCAGGTTGCAGCAGGAAGTGGTAGCGGCGGCACCGTCAGATAGGCGAGCTGCAGTGACACCGAAGGTTTACACCATGGTGGAGTCGGGAGAGCCGAGCTCCAAACCAATCACTGGTAAAAATTTTAAACTTACTCGAGTTAAATTCTTGTTTGTTAAAAGTTTTTGCCTTGAAAGTTTGTGTTAGAGTTCTTAGCATATGAAAGTTATGTAGGGACCTTAATCGTGGGAGGAATTGAATCTCACGTTTTGTTTGATTCTGGAGCATCGCATTGTTTCGTTACTCCAGAATTGGCGGAGAGGTGCGGCATCCGGAGCAATCAAGGTGAGCACGTGGGGTTTGTTAAGGTCGCTGGAGGGAAGTTTTTGAGTAGTCTTGGACGGGTTAAGAAAGTGGATGTTCAGGTGGCCGAGGAGTCTATGCCAGCAGATTTGATCATCTGCTCCGTGGAGCTGTATGATGTCATCTTGGGTATGGATTGGCTGGGAAAGTTCAGAGCGCATCTGGATTGCCACCGGGGACGTGTCGTGTTCGAAAGAGAAAGAGGCAGGTTGGTCTACCAGGGAGTGAGACCTACAACCGGGAGTCTCGTGATCTCGGCAATGCAAGCTGAGAAAATGATCGAGCGAGGTTGTGAAGCTTATCTGGCGACTATTATCACCCCAGAGACTGTTGGAGAGGCTACGGTTCGGAATATTCCTGTTGTACAGGAGTTCGAGGATGTCTTTCAGTCGTTGCAGGGGTTACCACCGTCTCGGTCTGATCCTTTCACGATTGAGCTGGAACCAGGCACGATGCCGATATCCAAGGCTCCGTACCGGATGGCTCCAGCAGAGATGGCGGAGCTGAAGAAGCAGCTGGAAGAGTTATTGGTTAAGGGTTTCATCCGTCCGAGCAGTTCACCGTGGGGAGCGCCGGTGCTGTTTGTGAAGAAAAAGGATGGGAGTTTCTGGTTATGTATCGATTACCGGGGGCTTAACCGAGTCACAGTGAAGAATCGGTATCCTCTTCCGCGGATCGATGAGCTGTTGGATCAGCTGAGAGGGGCTACTTGGTTCTCCAAGATTGACTTGGCGTCAGGATATCATCAAATTCCTATTGATGAGGTGGATATCCGGAAGACGGCTTTCAGGACAAGATATGGGCACTACGAGTTTGTGGTGATGCCATTTGGGTTGACGAATGCACCAGCGGCGTTCATGAGATTGATGAACGGAATGTTCCAAGAGTATCTCGATGAGTCCGTGATCATTTTTATAGATGATATTTTGGTGTATTCAAAGAATCCTGAGGAGCATAAGGTCCATTTGAGGAATGTTCTGGAGAAGTTGCGGGAACAGAAACTGTTCGCTAAGTTGAGCAAGTGCAGTTTCTAGAAACGAGAGATTGGATTCTTGGGTCATATTGTCTCCGAGAAGGGGGTTTCTGTTGATCCAGAAAAGATTAAGGCTATCAGAGAATGGCCAAGGCCGATGAATGCCACTGAGATCAGGAGTTTTCTTAGTCTAGCGGACTATTATCGGAGATTTGTCAATGGGTTCGCGAGTATGGCTCGGTCTGACAAAGTTGACCGAAAAAGATGTTCCGTTCGTGTGGTCTCCAGAGTGTGAGGAGAGTTTTGCTAACTTGAAGTCAATGTTGACGAGTACACCAGTTTTGGCTTTACCGGAGCCGAGTGAGCCTTTTGTGGTGTACACAGACGCTTCGAGATTGGGTCTTGGTTGCGTGTTGATGCAACAAGGGAAGGTTATTGCCTATGCTTCCCGTCAGTTGAGGAAGCACCAGAACAACTATCCTACCCATGATCTCGAGATGGCTGCAGTGGTTTTTGCCTTGAAGATTTGGAGATCTTATCTCTATGGCGGGAAGGTGCAGGTATTTACAGATTATAAAAGCCTGAAATACATCTTTACGCAGCCAGAGTTGAATTTAAGGCAGAGGCGTTGGATGGAGTTAGTGGCAGATTATGATCTGGAGATAGCCTACCATCCCGGAAAGGCAAATTTGGTTGCAGATGCGTTGAGTCGCAAGCGGGTAGCTTCGGCTAGTGAGCGGGACATGGAGTCCTTGGTGAGTGAGGTTAGCACGTTGAGGTTGTGTGCTATATCTCAGGAACCGTTAGGCTTGGAAGCAGCGAATCAGGCGGATCTTTTGAGTAGGGTTCGTATGGCTCAGGAAAAAGATGGAGGTCTGATTAAGGCTTCGGGTGATGTGGGATCAGAATATCAGGTCTCTGCGAATTGGACTATTCTGGTGCATGGGAGGGTATGTGTACCCAAGGATGAGGAGTTGAGGCGAGAAATCCTGAGTGAGGCTCATGCGAGTATGTTTTCGATTCATCCAGGGGCGACCAAGATGTACCGGGACTTAAAAAGGTATTATCATTGGGTTGGGATGAAGAAAGATGTGGCTAACTGGGTTGCGGCTTGTGATGTATGCCAGTTAGTGAAGGCTGAGCATCAGGTTCCGAGCGGGTTGTTGCGAAGTTTACCAATTCCGGAGTGGAAGTGGGATATGATTACGATGGATTTCGTAGTTGGCTTGCCCGTTTCGCGGACCAAAGATGCTATTTGGGTCATTGTTGATCGTTTGACCAAGTCAGCACATTTCCTGGCCATCAAGAAGACCGATGGAGCTGCGGTGTTGGCTAAAAAGTATGTCAATGAGATTATGAGGCTTCATGGGGTACCTGTGAGTATAGTCTCAGACCGTGATTCCAAGTTCACTTCGGTGTTCTGAAAGGCCTTTCAGGCTGAGATGGGCACTAAGGTACACCTGAGTACGGCCTATCACCCGCAGACAGATGGACAATCCGAGAGGACCATCCAGACTCTCGAGGATTTGCTAAGGTTGTGCGTGCTCGACTGGGGAGGTCATTGGGTGGATCACCTGAACTTGGTAGAGTTTGCCTATAATAATAGATACCAAGCGAGTATCGGGATGACTCCATATGAGGCGTTGTATGGGAGGCCATGTCGTACACCATTATGCTGGACCCAAGTGGGGGAGAGGAGCATGTTTGGTGCAAATTTTGTTCAGGAAACTACGGAGAAGATCCGGGTTTTGAAGCTGAACATGAAAGAAGCGCAAGATCGGCAAAAGAGTTATGCCGATAAGAGGAGGAAAGACCTCGAGTTTGAGGTGGGAGATAGGGTGTATCTCAAGATGGCTATGTTGCGGGGTCCTAATAGGTCCATTACGGAGACTAAGTTGAGTCCGAGGTATATGAGACCGTTCAGGATTGTTGAGCGGGTTGGACCGGTTGCGTATCGGTTGGAGTTACCTGAGGTTATGCAAGCATTTCACAAGGTTTTCCATGTGTCAATGCTGAAGAAGTGCTTGCATAAGGAGGATAAGGTTGTAGCTGGGATTCCGTCAGATCTTCAGCTTAATATGACCTTAGAGGCAAGACCGGTAAGGATCCTCGATAAGAGAATCAAGCAGGATCGTAGGAAGAAAGTTCCAATGATCAAGGTCTTGTGGGATTGTGACGGGGTTGAGGAGGAGACGTGGGAACCAGAGGCGAAGATGAAAGCAAGGTTCAAGAAGTGGTTTGAGAAACAATCAGAGACTTGAGCTTTCATCGATGGTTTCCAGTTTCGAGTTATTTTTGTTAGACATTATGTATTCGTTTTGGTGTTGTAAACGAATAAATACATTATATTTCCTTTCATTAATAAGATGAGTAGTTCTTATTGTTGATGGTCAGTGTTGCCATGAGTTTTAAATGAACATGAGGTTCTGAAAAGAGTTTTTATGTGGATTTAAGAACTTGAGTTATAATCGGAAAAGATTATGTGGGTACCCTAAGTGACGGGGTATGTTGTGGAATAACCTGAATAGTGGTTATGGAAAAGATGATATTCCGGGTTGGAATGTGTGTGATGCCAGTATTACCTTGTAAGTCGTATGCGGATCACGAGAGGTAGTTTCAGTCGGGAGTGCTTATAGATGTATGTTGGGTCATGTTGCTCAAGGGACGGTTGGTCCTGTACAACTCTTAGGAGGATGGATAGCTCCTCTGTTATCCAGAACTCGAAGGGTATATAGCTCAGGGTGGCGTGGTATGAGATAACGAGAACCCGTAAGGTTATACTTTTCAGAGTTGAGAGGTATGAGCGTGATATCCGGAACTCGCAAGGTATATAGCCCAAAATAGAGTGGTATGTGATTACCAAGAACTCGTAAGGTTATACTACCCAGAGTTGAGTGGTATGAGTGTGATACCTAGAACTCATAAGGAATATAGCCCAGGGTGGAGCGTTATGTGATATCGAGAACCCGTAAAGTTATATCTTCTAGAGTGGAGTGGTACGAGTTTGATACCGAGAGCTCATAAGGACTTAGTGGCCTGAGAGCGGAGTGGTATTGATACCTAGAACTCGTAGGACTCATTGTCTTAGAGTGTAGAGGTATGAGTTGAGTTGTGAGCAATGATCTATGACCAGAGTCTTAAGCTAGTGACTGAATGTAGACCTCAGAGGTCAATAGTGTTTGATCTCGTGACTGGTGGTGTGACCAGTTTGACCACTATGTTATGGGATGTGTGGTTGAGTTCATTGGGGATGAACTGTGCCATTAGATTCGAGGACGAATCTATGTTAGTGGGGGAGAATTGTAACGCCCGTGTTCCGAAAAATAGAAATTTCAGAATTATATTCGGGATTTATGCGTAGAAATTCTGGAAAATATTTCCGGAAATTTTTGGAGTAATTGGAAGTTACACCGCATTTTTTCCCGTAGGGGTGTTCGGGATCGATTTGGAAGTTTGGGGTCAGTTTGTGAACTTTTGGGAAGTTCAGGGACTAGACTCTAAATAAGATTTAATCTGATTAATCAGATTTTTACCAACCTTTTCCACCTTCCTCTCCACCGCAGCCTTGCCCATTTTTTCTCCACTAGGGTAACCCACCTATGCACCTATTCCCCTAGCCTTGTAGAGTCCCCCACCTCTCCACCTTCTTATGCAGCCACTTTCTCCTTTCTTCTTGACATTTCCGACACTTCCACCTGCAGAGAGAAAGAGAGTTTGGCTGAGAAAAAGAGAGAGAAGAAGTGTGAGAAGTGTGGCTTTGATCAGAATTTTAGAGAAGGAGAGAAGGAGAGTTTGTGAGCTGTGTGAGGTGTGGAGAACAAGTGGGGCTTAGGCTTGTGAGCTGTGTGTGGGGGCGTGGAGAGCCAAAGAAGGAGAGCTTGGTGGCTGTCTGTGTGTTGGCGTGAGAAACACAAGGTGAAGGAGACAGAGGTTGCTGTGACGGTGAAGCTTCGAAGCTCTCTCGCACATTTTGTCATCATCGTTAGAAAGGGTAAGGTTCTGCTCTTTCGTTGTTTTTATCATGTGATTGTTGTTGGTTTAGTGTGAGGATCAGAGGGTGTGAGTCACGGTGGTGGCGTTGGTGAGGTTCGGTATGAGCGTGGTGACAACGGAGCCGGTTGTTAAGGTTGTCGGTGATGGTTTTGTGTTGGTGTGGCGGTGTTTGTGGCCACGAGTTGTGAGCGGTGTTGGTTGCGGAGTGTTCTTGAGCATGACTCCATGGTGGTGGTTTGTGGTTGAGGAGTTGGAGTTCGATCGCGTGGCCAAGTTGGTGTGAGTGGTGCAAGTCGGTGTTGGCGTTTGCACTTGGATCGATCGATCCAGGGCTAGATCGATCGATCTGAACCAGGATCGTTCGATCTCGGGGTGGACGATCGATCTGGTAAGCTCACGGCCGGCCAGGATCGATCGATCCAGTCGAGATCGATCGATCTGGTAGGGATCGATCGATCCGGCCAGGATCGATCGTTCTCTGAAGTTCACGGCAAGGTGGGATCGATCGATCCTGACCAGGATCGATCGATCTGGTCGTTCTGGTCGGCCAAATTGTTTGTATTTTGGTTTCTTGTGTCTTAAGTTTCGTTATTTGATTTTTGTTAGGCACGCGTTTGAGGAAGTGAAGTCTATTCATTCCGGAAAGTTTTAGGAATTTTCGTGTGTGGCTAAAGGTGAGTGCATGACCATAAGCTTATCTAAGCGGTTTAATTGTTTGACGTGGTTTCATGGAATAGGCCGTGTTTGATCTCGGGTGATCTAGATCGAGTTTTCGTGAGATGGTTGATTCGGTATTTCGTGTTTATCTATGTTAAATGATTTAAATCGTTTGTGTGTATAGCTTGTAGATGGGAGGATTGCCTCACTAAGTATTTATTGAAATACTTATGCATCTCTTTTGTTTGATGCAGAGAAAGAAAAGTTGTGACTGTGGAATCGAGGCGAGGAAGAGGGGTTGATCTAAGGACTCGTTGTTTGTTTACGTATTTTATTTTAAAGTTGAATAATTTCTTACAGTTAACTTTGGTGTTTCTGTATTCGTATTTTTATTATTTAAGGAGTTATGCGAAAGTATTTTA
>OY763890.1:24188890-24361390 GCA_963667165.1 Barbarea vulgaris | reverse complement strand
CCTATTGATTTAAAATCCTTATGTGTTTCAGATTCATAGGTTTTTTTTTTATTATTATTATTCATATTTGATTGAATGATTTTGTTATGATGATAAGGTTGGTAGGAAGAGGAAGAAGGATAAAGATCGAAAGAGTAGTGGCTGTGGGAAGGATAAGAGGCATATTTCCATCAACGTTAATTTTCAGGGTTAGGTACCATTTTCGATAACTCAATTTTAATAATTACACCAATAACATCATCAAAAATAAAATAGATTAATTGAATATAATACATAGACATTGATATTGAATATATCTTAAAAATTCTAAACAATATTTATCAACTACATGGATTGTATCAATTGTTCTTGTTTCAAGCAAAGCACTACCATCGAAACTGTCAAAACAAATTTATCAAAACAAATTTTATAATTTTATTCGAAACTGTCTTTATTCAAGTTGAGCTACCATCGAAAATCTTTAAAGTCGGGATTGATTTCCAACCATTCTCATGAAAATAAAATATTTGTATAATATTCATCTAAACCGTAACAGAATTTCAACTTCTATCCTAACCAAACATAACAGAATTTCAATTAAAAACCAAATATAATCAATGAAACAACTTCAATTAAAAAGAAACATAAGAAATCCACCAAAAATAATGAGAAATAAAATAAAATTGAAACGGAAAAGAAAATAAATTCCATATCAGCCAATACCAATTTCAATCCGTATTTTGGCACACCAAAGAACGAGAAAAACTAGGGATAGACATTCAGGTTTACTGGTTCCGGTTCAGTTTTTTCGGTTTTACGGTTCTATAAAAAATGAAACCATTTAGAAACCGATTGAAATACGGTTTGGTTTCGGTTTTTGTAGATTATTTTGATTGTATAAAAATAATAATTAAAAACTTAAAATCAAAACATTGAGTTTGTAAGTCATATATAAATCAAAATCAAACAATTAAAAATTTAAAACTCAAAATTGATTATAGTGGAAAAGTAAAGAGAATAGAAGTCAAACCTAGTGATGTGACTTGCAAAAACAATTTTATGAAAATCTAATAAATTGTGAATGAATAACCAAAAACCTTAGATTATATATAAAATGTATATGTATCTAGAGTTTATGTATTTTTTTTTAGGCAACCGTATTTAGAATATTTTTGTTAAATTTATTTAAACTAGGTATCTTAAATATCTATATAAACATGTATAAAAGATAAATTCAAAAAACCAAAAAAAAAAAACCGAATGGTTTTATGGTTTTAAACCGAACCAAACCAAAACCAAAATAATATGATAATGGTAACCGGACGGGTTTTTAAGCAAAACCGAAATCGAATCGAATGACTAATTTACGGTTTGGTTCGGTTTAGTTTTTTCGGTTACGGTTATTTTGCCCAGCCCTAAGAAAACCATTAGAACTTTCATGTATTTCATGTATATGCCATTGAATTATAGACGGAATGATTCAAGATATTTTTTTTATAGTTTACATAACCTCTTCAATTTGTAATTAGGGTTTTATGCTAAAAAACTATCGAACTTATTAAAATTTGCAAGATTGACACTCAACTTAAAATTGTGCACTTCAACCTATCCATCTGCAAAGTCACCCGCAATATAACCACTGCCTATATCGTCGACATGGCATTGTCATCTTCTGTTACAAAACTAACGGAAGCCTCAAAACGACGTCGTTTTAGATAAACTACACAATGTTTTTTATTAGGCAAAACAACGTGACCTTTTTGTTATTTTTATCGAAACAACATAATTTTTTTATTTCATCAAAAAACATATATTTATATATTTTTTTTTTTGTCACTCAAATTCATTCATGCTTAATTGATTACAAAGATAACAGCATTATCAGACATACCCTGATATGCAAGCCTAGCGGCTAAGATTAAAGCAAGCAAACTAATCCAACTAGGAGATAGAGACACAAACTGATGACAGTTTGATAAAGCGTTAACAAGTAAGTCGGAGGGTTTGAAAAATCTCGATGCCAAGAAAAAATCAGATCTCACGACACTAAATACTGTTAACATAAGGGTAGTCACTGCAGCCTCTGCATAATGTGACTTTGAACAAACATTCAATCCGGTAGATAACGAAGGAGCAGTCCCCATTGCATCTTTTGGCCTCGATGAAACCTCAGAATACAATAACAACACGGTTAAGAGTATAACAAACCTTCTCGGTTTACCAACCGGATAAGAAACAACTCTCGAAAAGAGAGAAAGTGGTGGAATGGTTCTCTTCCCTAGAAGGGAGGAATGTGAAAGTGATCTCTCCCAATGGGAGGAAGTTGATATCAATTCTCTATCCTTACTCGATGAAGGTGAGAAGAGGAGACCCTTATGGTCTAAATATGTCAAATGAGCACTAGCCAAAGTTGCAACTGGCAGGCGGTTGAAAGGTTCAATGGTATCGACAAATCCTAGTGAACTCACGGTCATAAGAGGGAAGTCGACAAGACTATGTATCAAAGCTAACACACTCTTCGAAAGGAGCTCTAGGCCAGTCGGTGAGGTACATCGGCTTAGATAAACAAAAGAATTAATCAACTTTGAAATTAATACAGACCTGGGCCTTAGGAAAGAGACAGGGCCATCACTTTCGGAAATGAGCCACACTGAGAATCCAAGTGGGCCTAAAAGCGCAGGGCCCTTCTCCAACTAAACCAGAGCAAATACTATGGCGGCAACGCGGCGGCAAGCTTTTGATCGGAAACGGAGCAGACCTTGCCGGCGGTTGGAGGATAGAGGGTGTGGAGGGAACAACACCGAAGGAGTCTTGATTTAATTTGATAAGCCCTTCCTCCATCCTCCTCTCAACAAGAACAAGCACTTCGATAACTCTAGACTCCTCAAATCTAGGAAAATGATTGCACATATCTGTTGAGGTGCCTTTAAATCTGGGCTTTAGGAAGCTTGAGACCATACGAAACAACTGGGAGCATCTACCAACGGGATGAGACACAAGAAAGCACAAGGCGAGCTCACTCCAAGGGCCACAATGGCCATCGTTAGGTTCAGAGTAAGGTCTTCGGGATCTACCCAAGAAAATATCAGATCCAGGCGGAGGTCTCAGTTCATACATAGGTGAGTATTCTAAACTTAGAGAGAAACTCGTCGCCGAAAAAGAGTGAAACAAGAGGCCAACATTTAGAACAAAATACAACCCATAGAGAGCAAATAAAAACCAGATCCAGTAAAATAGAAGAGAAACGAAGATGTGTAGAGGACAGAAATTCCGACGCCGGCGAGCCTGAGCTCCTCCGGCGCCGGAGAAAGGTGAAATATGGCTCTCCTCGATAATTGTGTCAGAGAGAAAAAAGAGGTTTCGTGTGGCCTAAACATATATTTATATTTAAACCTAGAGTTTTCTGCTAAAAACCATTGAACTTATTAAATTTGCAAAATTGACATTCAACTCAGAATTGTGCAAGTCAATCTATCGACCTGCAAAGTCACCCGCAATATAGCCACTGCCTATATCGTCGACGTAGCACCGTTATCTTCTGTTACAAAACTAACAGAAATATCAAAACAACATCGTTTTGAATTCTGAAAACTACACGTTGTTCTGTTGTAACTCTTGTGGTTTTTTTAGGAAAAACAATATGATTTCCAAATAAATTGAATAAGATTTAAAACTAGAAAATTAATTTGGAAAAAATTAAATATTGATGATAAATTCTTCTGATTCTGATTGGATCATAAAACTGAAATCGAAATCGGGGTTAAGAAATAGCAAGGTCTGAGTTTGAAAATCGAGATCGGGGTTTGAATAGCAAGGTCTGAGTTTGAAAATCGAGATCTGGGTTAAAAATATCAAGGTCTGAGTTTGGACGAATCAAGAACGTCGTCGAGCTGAGGCGACGATGACCCGTTCGTGATGTGCTCTTCACGACAAGCTTGGACCGGAGCAGCTCGTCACTGAGATCCCAGACTTTTTCTTGTTAATTCGACACAATACCCAATCATCCAACTAAAAAAAAATAGCAATTTTGATTTCAGTTTTATGATCCAATCAGAATCTGAAGAATTTATCATCTATATTTATTTTTTTCCAAATTAATTTTCTCTACTTTTAAATCTAATTCAATATAGTTGGAAATCATGTTTTTTTTTTGCCTAAAAACCCACAAGATTTACAACTGAACATCGTGTAGTTTTCAAGATTCAAAACGACGTCGTTTTGATGTTTTTTTTTTACTTTTGTAACAGAAGATTGGTGCCACGTCGACGATATAAACAATGGCTATATTGCGGGTGACTTTGTAGGTGGATCAATTGACCTACACAATTTTGAGTTGAATGTAAATTTTAGAAATTTTAATAAGTTCGATAGTTTTTAAGCATAAAATCTTTGTAATTACCATATGAGTCGACAAAAATAATAAATAAATAAAAACATAGTACTTAAGCATTTCTAAATACCAATAACAACGATATACATTATCTTGTATTAAATACACTAAAGCATGAGGAAAGTATTCCAAAATACCATGTGTTAACGAATAAACATTTTGTAGGTATGTCAAATTTTCGCATAGTATGAAGTATGATTTTCTCAAGTTTTAATGTAACCAATTAAATTAATTTGACTTTTGTGACTATTAAAATTATGTAATATTTTATCTTATTTGTTGAATTATTTATTGAGTTATTAAGTTGTAAATACATAGATAATTTAAAAATTAGAAATGTGGTAGTAATTTCTCATTAATTAGTTCTCTCTCTCCTTATTATATTTTTGACCAAAATGACCTTATCGTAGTTTAACGGATAAATATTTTGTTAGCGGTTCACATTTATAGTCTAGTTTAACAAATAATTACTATTTTATTTATTTGCTTATTTTACTATGTATTATTTTATATCGATAATAAATTAAAACTATATTAAATTATGTTTTATCATGTAAATAATTTACCTTTCTATACAAAATATGAATATTAAAAGTAAATATAACTTTATGTTTTGTTATTTATGAATATTATGTCATGCTAACAAAACAATTGACCACTAATAAATGATATATATATATATATATATATATATATATATATAATACATAACAGCTAATGAGATAAACAAGTTATTAACAACAATACTTAACCATTAATAATAATATTTAACCGAATATAAATAATATATATTACATTAACAAGATAATTAAGTGTAAAAAGTAAAGTTTATCTCCCAAAATATTTAATCGCTAATCAAATACTTAACCGTTAATATTATAATAAGGATATTTTGGTCTAAAATTTTATGAAAGGAAAGATAACTAATTAATGGAAAACTATTACCATATTCTTAATTTTTCAATTATCCATTGGTATAAATCCTAATTTCCCTTATTTAAATTATGTTTCCAATAAAATCTTGACGACAAAAAAATAGAAAGAGAAGTATTCAAGTATGGGCATAGTTATAGGTTTTAGTAAGGGTGGGCATTCTACCAAATCAAACTAACCGAACCGAACTGAACTAAACATCTGGTAATGTTGTTTTCTTAACCCAAATGGTTTGGTTCGGTTTGGTTTAAACCAAAGATTATATCCAAACCATCTGGTAATGCTTTTTTTCTTAACTCAAATGGTTTGATTCGGTTTGATTTAAACCAAATCCAAACCAAACCGAACTGGTAAACCAATGTGCTTAATTAATTAATTAATTAAAAATATTAAAAATATTTATGTTAACTTTATTCCTTAGGAAAAGTAATTCTACGTTTGATTTTTTCTTTTTTTCCGCTATTATTAATTAGTTTTAAATAAAACTTAATCAATATTTAGTTTCATTTTTTATAAATCCGAGGTCTCTTTTAAACTACTTCAATCCACGTTCAACAAACAAAGAAGAACACTTCTTTTTAATCCCATTTCTTCTCTTATCATCAGTATTGAGTTTTTAAAATTTGATTGCTTATTGTTTCCATTTATTAGCGGCTATGAATTTAGTTTTGTAATTGATTTGTTTTTCTCAACCAAACTAAAACCAAACCAAACTAGAACCAAACTAAACCAAACTAAACCAAACCGAATATAAACCGAACCAAACACAAACCAAACATCTTTGGCTGAGTCTGGTTAGAGTTTTCTTAATATCGAATTAACTAAACCCAACCAAACTCAAACCGAACCCGAACTTAAACCGAAACACCCACCCTTAGGTTTCAGCTAAGATTGCCTTAACAATTGAACTCATGTTTGGGTTTGTTGGGGGGGATGTTACCATGGTTAGTTAATAAAAATATAATTGGTTTGGATTTAGTCATTGTTCGTACATGAGTCTGCGCTAGAGGAAGTTTCTCTCTGTCCCGAAGGCCAAACCAGCCACCGGAGATAAATCTTCTCGATTCATGATGAGTATCTTTCGCTGATGATCTTTTTTCCAACAAGGTCTTCTCTTGAACAGCTTGGATCTTCTCTCTCGGGGCAAGATAGTCTCATCTCCAAAGAACCATTGTCACCTTCCGTCGATCGGCCCCATCGCCAGTGAGATCTCTACTTGAACGTCTCTAGTTTTCACCTCCATGATGGTTGAAACCATGCTGAACTGAATAATACTCTCTAGATCTCACCTTATCAACCACGAGTCACTACAGACCGAGTCTCTTCTCCCTCTCACCTTCTGACGATGATCTTCTTGGTGCCGCTAGAATCCCTGGATCTACCACTTTCTCCACTTCTGCTGCAAATCCTAGGTTACCACCGGCTTCTACTTCACAAATAGTTTCAACCATTCGTAAGGGCCTCTTTACTAGAAAATCTTCAGTGGCACATGTCCTCCTCCTCTGCCCTCGCCATCACATAGAAATTAAATTTTGAAACTCCTCCTCCTTCCCCGTCACCAGCACATCGAGATTGCTTGCAGAATTTAATCTCAATGTTCTGGTGACAGCGGAGGAGAAAGAGTTGCACCACTAAAGACTCGCATGTAAGGAAGCCCTTTCGAACAATAAAATATATATATGAAGCAGAAACAGGTGGTAACCTGGTATTTGCATGGAGATTAGAGATAGAGGTGGGTCCAACAGTTCTAGAGGGACCGAGAAGATCATCATCAGAAGGTGGGAGGGAGAAGAGACTCGACCTGTAGTGACCAGCGGTTGAGAAGGTAAGATCCCCCAAACTATTATTCGGGATGGTTTCAACCATAGACGTAAACTAGATACGTTTAAGCATAAGATCTTACCGGCGATGGGGCCAACTGACGGAAGGTGAAAACGACTCTTCAGATATGAGACTATCTTGCCCCGAGGGAGAGGATCAAAGCTGTTCAAGAGGATATCTCGCCAGAAAAAGGAACATGAATCAAAGAATATTTGTCTTCAGTGGCTGCCTCGGTCTTTGAGCCTGAGATAAACCTTCTCTAGGGCGAACTCAAGTACGAACAATGATGACTTAATCCAAACCATTCATATTTTTATTAACTAGCCTTTAAACCTTAGTCCAATTGTTAAGCCCAACTTAGCCAAAACATAGAACTCAGCCCATACTTCCATAGTTCTTTCTTCTTCTTTTTGTCGTCAAGATTTTATCAACCAGACCAAAAATATCGATTACAGAAATTTTGAGCTGTGTCAAGATCGGCCAAAATCAGCGGGTTAAACCCAATCCAGTCCGAGCATAAAATTTTAGGCCCATTCAAAAGCAGGTTCATTGTGGACCGCAGACAACCAACTTTAAATAAAAATAAATAAAGTATTTATAAAAATAAATAACTTTACATAATTAATATATGATATATTTGAAAATGTATAGAACTTTTATGTATAAAATTAGAATATATACAAAAGTAATAATATTAAATTTTATTTTCTAGATAAAATATAAATGTTTTAATTTTCAATTTCAAATAATATTTTCATTAAAAAAAAATTAAATCCACAGGCTGGTCAGCGGACTTAGAAGAGTGGGAAAACCACGGTTCTAGGCTTCTAGCGGACTGGCCTGTTGCGGTTAAAAATAAAATTGGCCCGCACGGGGTGGGTCAGCCCGTTTGACAGCTCTGACGTCACACCATCAAATCTCTGAGTAAGCATCAATAGATTAATTAGTCTTGATTTTGCGTTAAGAAAGTAAGTCTCTCTATAGTCAAAATAGACATAAAAATAAGACTACATAGGTGAAAATGCAAGTACTTTTGTGGGAGATATGACTAATTAACTTCACTTTCGTTTGAACCGACTACAAAATATTTTTTATTAGTTTTAACTTAAAAGGTAATGGAGATATCTTCAAAACCAAATTTTGAAGCTTTCTAGAATAGTAGAATATATCACAAAAGGTTAGGATTTATTGTGAATAGATCTATCGATTGATTTAAAGAGGTCAACTATTATTGATTTATTGATAGGGAGACTAACCCATAAATCTATAATTCCTTTTTTGCCACAAAGCCATAGAGAGTATAGCTTGCAACCAACTTTTTGCACTTGCTCATGACAAACTTTAAACAGCGTATATGCTTCTCCAAATATAAGATGGTTAGATGTCTAAGACCATCTCCAACGGGAGATGTTAATGGGGTTCTTAAGTCATTAATGAAAAAAAATTAAATCAAAAATGGGTTAAAAGTTAAGAACCGCTTCTTAAGGAAGGATTTTAAGGATCGGTTTTAATGAGTTTCTAATGATTACGTGGCACTTTGTGATTGGTTATGTACTGTTTAAGAAATCTGGGTTTTTTTTGTTCACGATAAACTTTGGCATTTCAATTGTTCTCTTTCTGGTGTCTCTGGTTGATCGTCGCCGAAGAAGACTCTACGCCACCATCGTCGAAGGCGTTGCAGCGCCACCGAAGGATGATCCATTCTCCTTGTAAAGGTACGAATCTATCTGATTTTCTTTGTAGATTTTGATTAATTATTGGTTATTGATGAGATTAGGGTTCTATGATTTTAGGAAAATTAGGCTTCTTTGATGTTAGCAAAATTAGGGTTAGCCATGTTTGTCTACGAATTTATGCATATATATTCATTGAATCCATTTTGTATTATAATTCATGGGTTTATTTGGTTTATAAGGTTTTGATTTCTGGTTTTGTAAATTTCAAATTTGGATTCAGTCTAATTTCAAATTTCATGGGCTAATTGTGATTCGGTGTGCAAATTAGTAATTGTTTTGGCTTGACCATGGACTCGGATGTTATTGACTAAAGTTGTGTAAGACTGAATATAGTACAATGCTTGTTTGCTTCATTGGTTATTAAGCTGCGATTATGTTTGTTTAATAGTTCTTCAATTAAGCTGAATGGTTCAGTGTATTACGCTCGATAGGGATACACCTCTTATTGATTCCTTCTCATCTCACCGGAGTAAGTTTTCTTTTCATTGACCTAAAGTTGTCAATTTTGTATATTGTGATTTATTGTTTTACTGAGTGATACTTAATTAGTGTAGAGAAATGTTTGTGGGATTTTGCTTTTATACAGATTTCTTCACTCGAGCGAAACAAGTTAAGCGAGTTGAGATCAATGATCAACACAGGTAAATATACTCATTAGTGATGTCAATAGTATCATCAGTGTGATCATGCTTTGTAGGTGTTTAATTTCAGTTAGGCATGTGGTTAACAAAGCATGGAAACTTCTATTGAATTCAAGTTAGCTCAATACTGTCTGTTTGCTGGTTGTTTGTGTTCCAAAAGTGGGAAATTTGATCTCTTCTTGTATCCTCATAAAGAATCATTTTAGCTTCTGTTTTTGGTTTAGTTTCCTAGAATTTGTTGTTTTAATATTTATGTTGCTTGGTGGCATATAATGATCCCTAAATTCATTGAGTCAGCCTAGGGAGACCATGAGAAAATAAATTCTTCCATGTATTTGACGTATCTCTATATTAGTGAAGCACTCTAGCTATATCCTTATTCGTTGTTTTCCCTGAATTATGTTTTTGTGAACATCTTGCAGTCAAAGAGCTGTCACTACTGCACTATGGTGCAACTTCCTCGTGTTTTCGCTCAAGTTTGGGGTTTGGTGGACAAGTTCTAGTCATGTCATGATGTTTATAAATATGTTATATGTTTTATATTTTGTATGTTTTATATTGAATGGAATGCAAAATAATTTTGGTTTTATAAATATATGTTTATAAATTGTAACAAAATAAATGATTTTCCAAAATATTAATTTTTATTCTTAAGAACTCTTAATGGGGTTCTACCATTGGAGATAGAAAAAGTTTAGAGTTCTTAATAAAGTTCTTAACTTTTAATTATTCAAAATTTATACTAAAAATATTGGTAAGAACCCCTCATGGGTTCTTACCATTGGAGATGCTCTAAGATTGTTGTTAATGAATTTGAATTTGAGTCATATGTTTTTACCCTAAGCAATCTAAACTTGGACGTGTGGACTTAAATCATGTTATCTACTCACATTGTATTTCTTAGGCTATAATTTCTATTTTTTCTACCTAGATTTACAGTTCGGCTTTGCTAAAAAGGAATTATAGGGACAGTTAACAGTTTCCATAACGGTTTATCCACGAGTGAAATATTGAAATCTTCAACAATTTTAAACCCTAACCCTCCTCCATCTAAGCCATGCATATATCCGACCAGACAGTCTCTTAAAGGCCTCTACTTAATCCTTTGGAGTTCCACCGTATAGTGAAAAATGTGTATACGATACAGTTTTAGTTTCAAACTGAATAAATCATACAAGTTTATTCAATAACGAAGGAAGGAAATATAATTGGTTAAAAAAATATATAAATAAATAAAAATGTTTGTTAAATATCTTAAATTTGTCGAACATTTTGGAGTGACTCTCTCACCTTTTTTCCCTCACGTGTCTCAATTTCCCTGAATCGTGAATCGTTATTGCATTAGATTAACCTCTTTAAATTGGTGCACTGCATGATATATATAACGATTGAGGATGTCAGGATATACCATAACAGAGGATTTTTAAGTCCGAAGATACTGTCTCTCCATTTATCTACTTTCTTTAAGTGTTCGAAGTCCTTGTTTTCGTCATGATCCTTACAGATCTAGGAACCTTTCTTTATATATTAATCTGGAACGAGTATAAGCCCTACATGGTCAATGTTTCTGACATGTCTAGCTGTAATTAAGATCGGTTTAACTAAACAGAAACAAAATAATCGTGGATCTAGTCTTTTATAAAGAACAATGCAAACTAAGAAGCACGTAAGCTTCATTGGAGGTCTACTTCCCGTTTTGGAATCGGAAGTTTTCGGAATCTCGCTTCTGTGGCGCTTCGAAAAAATCCACTTTGGAAACTCGTTGGAAGCTTACGATTCTGTTTTGGAAGCTTGCGCATCTATTTTAAAAATTAAATGTCACAAATAAATTAAAAACATGAAATTATGTTTGATATATTTTTTACACAAAAACTCAAACTAATTTTGCAATTTAAAATTTTTGCATACTAAACTTTGTATTTTTTTAAAAAAAATTATGCTTAGAAAAACGGCAACGGTGGAAGTGATTATTTGAATTACATTAACTTCAAGACACTTGAGATTGATAATATTTTTATCGACATAACACAAAATTTGAAACAATTTTTTTTTGATGAAATTAAGGAAAATGAGAATGAAGAGAGTGATCTAAACTTTTGACTTTGAATTATTTGATTTTATTTGCTGTTGACAAAAAAAAAAGAAGACTTTTAATTTATTTAGTTTAGTAGTTTTAAAATATAAGTATTAGATTTTTATGGTTAAATATAATTTTATTATGATAATAATTTTTGATGTGTGTATATATATATATATACATATATATATACATATATATATACGCTTCCAATACGTACATACTTCCTAAATCTTTTATAAAATTCTCTTCCACGCTTCCAAATGCTTCGCTTCCACGTACATGCTTTTGATTTCATGCATAGTGCAAAAGAAAAGAAGAAGAACAAAAATGTAAAAGAACAGCAAAAAAAAAATAAGCTTAAAAAACAAATGATTTCCTTTTACACTTTCCCTTTTTATTTTCCTTTCACGTCCTGCATTTTTTATTTTTTGCACTAAACTTGGAACTTAAGAGTCAGAGCACACAAGTGGAGAAAACCAGTACACATTCTCAATCCTTTGCAAGTTGATCTCACTGCTCCTAGATCAGTTATTGGAACCCTAGACAGTATCTCTTCTACCGAATCTTACGAAAGATCGGACAGCATCGTCGTTGTTTTAGATTTAAAAAGGGGAAATTTTTCTTACTATATTACTTCCTAGGTTTCTTAAACAATATTATTCTGACATATTTCACAAATTTTAATAGAAGACTTAAATATATAAGCATACTCCTATTTAATATATCATTAATCAAACTATAATTATTCAAATGCAAAGGTTATTAGTTTAAAATAAAGGGCAATTCTGAAAGTTTATTTAAAAATTGCATTAAAAATAAAAAATAACACTCTTGAGAAGGGAGGGAATAGTGAAATGGAAAATTTTTTTTACTATATTAGTAAAAAGGAAACTTCTGTTTCTGAAAGCCTTGTTTCTCTGTTTTAACACTCTACAACACAACAACATTAATCACATTAAAAAAAGCACATTAAAAAAAAAAAGAGTAACACTTGTTTTTTCTCTCTACAAAACCTATTAACATTTACAACATATATCCAAGCGTCTGTGCGTCTTTTACTCTACTGGTGTACTAGAGGATTTTCTAATAAATATGTGTTTCAAGATCTCGAGTTCAAATCTCGATGCTGGAAGGGGACTAATATTAACATGTTTTAGTCACTTACCTGAGGGAACTATGAGTCTAAGACCCAAAACTTCTTGATAAAAAAGGAAAAAGAAGATAAACCTCTTGGTATCAAACCGAGGCCCTTCTAGATCTTCAATGGAAGATGTCTATGAGGCACATAGAGAGGAATATATTTTCTGGTGACTTGAAAGTAAGGCTTTGTGTTTGTTCGAGGGTGATAGGAACAAAAAATTCTTCCATGACGAGCTCGAAACATGATTATAGGTTTTCTTACTAACTATGAAGTTTGGGTATATGACAAAATTGGTATAGAAAAAGTGGCAGTAACCTACTTCTCATCCCACCAGAGCAAAGTTACCCAAGCTATTCGGGATGTTCTCGAGATGATTACTAAGGAGATGAACAGGAACTTGACTCTGGATATATCTTTGGAAGAAGTCTGTCGCCCTATATTCTCTCTCAGTCCAAAAAATGATTTGGGCCCGGTTTAATAACTCTATTTAATCAGAAATTTTGGGATATTTTTGGTCGGGACCTTCATCAGCTAGTTAAGGATTTTTTTCACCTTGAGTGCTTTTGACAAAAGGATAAATGAGACCAACATATGTCTCATACCAAAAAGGGATACCTAGGCATATGAAGGAATCCAGACTTGTTAGTCTTTGTAACATTGTTACAAGGTTATCTCATTGATCCTCAGTCTATGGTTAACAAATACTTTCAATAATAATTTCCAAGACACAATCAGCCTTGTGATCGAAAGACCCATCACTGATAACATACTTATTGTTCAAGAAAATTTCCATGTCTTTAGATCAAACCCAACATGTAGAAAGAAGATCATTACTCTGAAGACAGACATGAGTAAGGCGTACGACATAGCAGTGGAATAAAATTTCATGAGGGCTCTCATGGAAAATACGGGTTTTTGCTCTAGATAGATAGGATGGATCATGCATTGAGTTACTTCGGTTACATATCAGGTTCTTCTGAATGGAACGCCTACGGATCGTATTAGGTCATCGAGAGAGAAAATACGGAGATCCCATTTTACCATATTTTTTCATTCTCTGCATGGAAGCTTTAGTGGCACAACTCCTGCAAGAAGAATGGTAGGGGGATTCAAGGCCTTCATATAGCTCGAGCTAGTCTATCTACGTCTCATTTATTGTTTTGTGTTGAAAACTTATTTGTTTGTGAGGTAAACGATCAACAAAGAAAGGAAGTAACTGAGATCATATGTCTATATGGCGTAGCTGGAGGCCAACATATTAACTTCGCCAAATCAACAATCATGTTTAGGAATGATGCTGGGCCCCAAACCCAAGTAAATATAAATTCGACTCTAGAATAGCTCAGGAAGGCGGAATGGGTACTTATCTAACCCTTTCGGAGAAAATTCACGGATCAAAAAAATCAGGTTTTTGCATTTGTGTGAGATAGACTCCAGAGTGGGATCAATTCATGGTCAGCAAAATTTCTATCTAAGAGCGGGACAGAAGTACTTATCGAGTATGTGGCACATGTTATTCTGACTTATGTTATGTCGTGTTTTTTTTTGTGCAAAATCCATTACCTCTAACCTAAGCAGTCTTATAGCTGATTTTTGGTGGAGTACTAAGGCGGATAGCCATGGAATCCACTGGATGGATGGCCTCGAGTTCAGAATTATTGAGGATTTTAATATGGAGCTTCTAGCAAAACAACTATGACGACTTATAAGATTCCCAACTTTCCTGCTAAGCCGGGTTCTTAGAGGCAAATATTTTAAGTATTATATTCCCAGAGGTGCAGAGCTCAAACAGACCATCCTATAGATGGCGTAGCATCATGGCAGCAAAAACCTATTTTATCGCTGGGCCTCATGAAAACAATAGGATCAGAGCTCGTAACTCTGGTGAGGAGCAAACCATGGATCCCAACTACCCCAGCACGACCACCCGTTGGAGTGAACTCTATTAGAGACTTGAACCTATACATTGATTCCCTGATCAATCAGGAGATAAAACAATGGGAGATAGAGAAGTTAAAGGTGCTGTTTGTTCAAGAGGATATTCCCCTATTCTTAGGGTTGAGACTGAGCAAGTTTACAAAAGAGATGATTATCCTTCACAAAATCTGAAAATTATACGGTTTGATCCGAATAATGGGGAACAAGACATCTGAATATACAGTTGAAACACTCTTGTGACAAGCCTAAAAATTGATAACTACATGGAAATAAAAGACTATCATCCTTTCATATCGAACGTGATAAAGAATGCCCGAGATGTGGTGCGGAGGAGGAATCTATTAACCACATCTTATTTGAATGCCCACTATCTCGACAAGTTTTGGCACTATCCAATATTCCCTCTGCTATTGTAGTGTTTCTATCCCCATCCTTGTTCACCAACTTTGATTACATGTTTTTATAGTGTTATGGAATTTGATAATATTATTGATCAATGTACATGAGTATATATACATCTCATAGACAATACTTAAAAGGGAAATATAACAATATAAACTCCTTGAGGAACAAGTAATAGAGAGTCTTCTAGAATGTTTTTGGCGAGTAAAGAATCTGGGTGCAAGAGATGGAGATTTGAGAGAGTCATCCTGTAGATTCTTTGGTTTAATTGAAAGGCAAGGAATCAAAAGATTTTTGAAGACGCTAGCAAACCGACCGAAGTGATCCTTAAACACGCATTCGAAGAAGCAGAATCATGGTTTTTGGTTAACTCAAGGGATCGCAACCTTGATGAAGAACAAAAGATTATCACACCCTTAGTGGAGATTTTTTATTTCTAGTGATTTAAAATAGATATATTGTTAAGGGGCCCAAATTAGAATAACCTAATGAATGACACGGGCCGAGTTCGGCCCGTGGCAGGCCGACTTATTCTAATTGGGCCTAACGTGAGATTAATATGTCAAAGGCTGCTAGGGTTAGTTTTTTTGGGGTGTGGGGCGCAACCCCACAGTACGGTACAATAGGGATTATGTTTCCTAAATCTAATAGGATTGTGTCGGGTTTGAGGCTATATAAAGGAGTCTAAGGTTGTAATGTTTATTATCAGATAAATAATAAGAACCCTAGACAAAAGAGTATTGCTTCAAACAACTTTCTTTTTCCATTCTTTTTTTTTCTGTTTTCTTGAGGTTTTGATTAAATCTTTCTTGGATTCGCAACAAAATTATACAACGAAATGGATGTTATATTGATGGATCATGGAAGAAAGAAGATATATAAACTGAGCGAGCAACGTGGAATTGTTATTGCGGATGGAGAGACACTTCTCCTAGGTTTAAAAGCGATAGACAAGAGTTTATCTCCACTCCACGCAGAACTATGAAAACCCGGCTCATCACTTTCCTAGCGAAAAATCTCTCTTTTTTTTCTCATTAAATTTGACTAAGTGTTTGTATTTCGTATCAAATTGTAAATTAATGATCTGTCTCATTCCATTTTGTTTTCGTTCTCAAAATGGGTACTTTAAGTTGTAAATTATGTTCTTGCTTAACATTAAAACCAAAAACAAAAATCGTAATTGGTAAATTAAAACTCAACACTATTCAAAGTGTTAACCAATTCTGCTTGATCTTAATAGTTGAAGATGCCATCTACCAGAGAGCTTTTGAGAATGCTCAAAATGTGGTTTATGACCTGTCTTCTTTAATTGTGTTGCTCTTGGTTTCATTAGTGTTTTTATCTTGGTCCCAAACTTTGCTCTATTTTATTTGAATTATGAATAAGAAGCCAAAAAAATAATATATATATATATATATATATATATATATATATATATACGTTTTGTTTATTCTAGCAAATCTACCTTAATAATTTTGTTTTTATCACTATAAGGAGACTTCGTCATAGCACATCCTTGTCAAACTTTTTTGGGTTAAAAAAAAAATTATAAGTGACAGACAATATTGTAGTGTTCTTTCCTATTGTATCGTTCTCAAGTACATCATCACACGAAAGAAACAAAATTGAAAGATCTAAGGAAAATGAAAAATACCAAAATAAAATGGACATCTTTGCCCTGCCCATTCACCATCGCTGTTATGACGATCATCAATGTTAAAAAAAAGTAAACATTAAGCAATGAAACTTCTATATCAACAAGGCAAAAAAGCAAAAACAGAATCAAATATCTTACTTACACCACTGGGAGAGGACTAGTTGAGGAGGTAGTGAAGAATCTTCAAATTTTTATTCGCATTTGATGGACCGGTAAATGTGACGGACAAAGAAAAGGGAAGCACGGAATCCGATTGTCCCCAGCATGAGGAAGAATCCATAGCAGATGCAAGCCATGTAGCCAAAGAAGAAGGAAGTCTGCATGAAGCCTGACATATCCGACCGTGCATAGTAGTAATACAAGCAATATGCGTATATGAATAAGCCCGTTGATCCACCACATAGCAGTGATCTTTCGATGCAGAAGATACAAAAGAGTCAGACGCTCATAATGATTAACAATATATCGATTAAACTCAAACGTGGGATTCTCTTTAGGCCTACGCATTGATCTATCAAAGTTATGAGACCATCACAGACAAAACAAAAGTGCTACGACTTACGGATTTTCATTAGTCAGATATGTTCCCTGAAACTACCACAAGATGAATAATGGAACCAGAAGTTAAAGAAAGCGAAAAGAAGACATTACCTCCACCACCATTCATGGTCTTCAGCAGCAAGTTGGAAGTATGTCAATGCAACTGTGATGAAAGCAGTGACTATGACGAGAATCAGGAAGACGATAGACAGAATACTATAGATTGTGTATATTCTGTGACCCCAAACACTGGCAAATATGTAGTAAAGCTCGATGTAAATAGCACTGAATGGCAAAAAACCAGCCATAGCCATCTGTGGAAGTGTTCTCCGGTACCATCGCAGTGGTGGGATCTCTCTTGGATATTTTGTGGTACGACAAGGAGCTTGAAACTCGGATTTTCTGTTCTTCCCAGCGATACCACCCAATATTAACAATGGTGAAGTAACAAGTGCCCATATAAGGAAAATAACCACAATTGTCCCAAATGGCAACGCTGCAGTGGCTTGGTAAGCAATTGCAACGGTATTAAGGAAGGAGAAAGTGAGCAAAAGAGGTCCACAGAAGAGGCTTCCAGTCAGTATAACATTCCTAACCTGTCAAGACAAATCAAGGTGCATCTTTCTTAATCAACTTATCGAATCGTAAAACTATTTATTCATCTTGTAGAAGGCCATTCCTTAGGCATCAAAACCTTTTGGAGCAATATGAAAAACAAAATCATCTAATATATAAAGCAAGATTGCAAATGAGAACAAGAAACACATGATAAGCCATGCGTGTCCTCAGACTGCCAAAAATGAAAGTCCAGAAAAACAGTGAGCCAAAACCCATCATGCAAAAAGATGTAGAAGATCAAAAATCTAATCATAGAATGGCGCAAATGTAAGGCAAGTTTACATAAGTATGATACATGCATATTTGCAGTATAAGAGAGAGGTAGTAAAGGAACTCGTAATAACCTTTGACATCATAGGATAAGTCCCATCATACACAATGCAAACTGTTGTGTGTTGAATACTTGAATGCTTAAACCAAATTGACTACAGTACTGTTTCACTACTTTGTACCAAGTACATCACTTAATCACAGTAGTCAGCCACTTTTATCAAATGGTCAGAGATTATTATAACATATGATTTTACTAAATGCTTTCACTGCAAAAGACTTTTGACTGACTACCGAGATATTATCACAACATACAGTCCTAAGACAACTAAAACTCAAGAAACTGTCATCTATGCTTACCCAATTAGTTCCTTCTAGCTGGCAATAGAAAGAAGCAGCAGTATATCCGGCAATCCCTGAAGTAAGTGCATATATGACCACCAATGCGGTAAACAATGCTCCACGGTTGTATGGATAAAACACACCAACTAACGCAAGCATAAAGATGAAAACAGCTCTGTATACAAATAAAAAGACGTGTTACTAAGTGAAAAGAAAACATCTTGCCATGAAGAGCGAAAACGTACAGTGTAAACAATTGTGTGCCAGAACCAAGGGCTGCAGCCAAAAGGGATTTGTGTTTCGGGAACCTAAATACATCACCATGGATCAATTTCCACCCAGTCTCTTCTTGGTCATCAGCTGCCTCTTCATCATGTGCATACCTATTAAGTATAAAAGCCTATTAAATAAGCTACTTGATGTGTTAAAAGTCAACAAATTGAATTATCCTGGGCACTCTAGCTAATATCTTACTTGACAAAATCATTCTTCAAGACTCGCATGAGAATAGTTGCAAGGAATCCAGTCAAGAGAAGAACTGTGACACATGAGTTAATGATCGAGAACCAATGGATTTCCAAATGATGCGGCATTGAGGAAGCGAGCGAGTATTTCTCCATCCTCTTCTCAAATGGAATCTCAGTTTCTTTCCATCGAACAGTGTAAGTGAAATCCACTTCGACTTCATTGTCCTCAGTCAAATCCACAAGGAAATTCTGATCTGTCCTCACAATAATCTCAATAACACGGTCCTTATTATAGAAAATCTCAAACTGAAGATGATTGAAGAGATAATATTTGTACTCAGATGGATCAGATTTGCCATCCTTGACAACTTTTCCCAAGAATCCCCAAATAGGCAAGTCATCATAATACATCTGAAAGTAATAGTCTTTCAAAATCACATCTCGAAATTTAGCAACGTCTTCTCTACTCAACCTTTTTCTACATGCAACTTCAGAGTTCTTCTCACCCAAAAACTCTAGCTTGTAAGGTGCACTAACTAACCGATCTCCATTAAGAACTTCCCCAAGAGCTTCCTTTTTTTCCTTCACAGGAGCTGTAAAATAGATACACCTTCAGATATATGAACTACAAAAAATTCAACTACGAAACTACGCAATTTAGCATTTAAGTACATACCTGATGAACAAAATGGGAGATCAAAGTATCGGTATGTTTCACTACAACACATAGAAAAAAAAAAAAAAAAAAATAGTTAGCTTCAGTCATATGATCATGCTTTAGTGTTTAACCATTTAAGCTATGAATCAAAGATGATCTTCATCAGAGGCTTCAACCACATTAACACTAATTCAATCGCTTGAAACATTAATTACGAAATTTGGCATCTCAATTCAAATTTCATTAATTACGAATCATAACCTCGAAACCAGTTATTATTAATCAGTAAAATCAAAATTCAAATTCGAAATCAATTTTCAAATCTCTATGCAATTGGAAAAAAACGAAAAGCTCAGATCTGAAGAATGTGTGAGAAATAGATTTGCGTAGAGACCTGGGATTGTGAAACGGTCCGACTTTGTTGGCGTAAAGAGGAACATCATCACCGACCTTGTAACGGTGATCGGAGCCGTCGGAGATAACCGGAGAAACGCCGTAGAGGAAGAAGAACAGTAGTAGAAGCGACGTCATCGCACTGAAATTAGCGATGAGAAAACGAGAGAGAGAGAGAGAGGTTTAAGCGGTTGGGTCGATGATCATAATCATGATAACATATGAGTGTGAGTGATTTTGTTTTTCTCCGCGATGCAAGTCATGAAATTATTACTTTTTAAGAAACGTATAAACAATTTTAAATACGAAACCACTTTTTGTCATTTTCAATTTAACAAGTTTTTTATTATATATATATATATATATATATATATATATATTTTTTTAATTTGGGTAATGTATAAATTTTTATTTTATTTTAGGCAATTCGATTTATAACGATTATGATAGTAGGAGGAGTAAAGGGCACTCTTTTCTTCTTTCTTTTGTTTTTCTGAGGTTTACATTTACTACTTAATTGCTTTAAAGAGAAACATAGCATCTGACTGACTCTTTCTATTTAACTAAAAACTATGAAACTTTGTTGCTCTTTGATTTTGCATGTTTTAGAAAGTAAATGATAAATGTTCAACAATAATAGAAGATTTGATGTTTAGATTTTGGGGTAAATTTTCCTATTTTTCGTAACATTACTACATTAGTTGTCATTATAGAAATTTCGTCTGAGGTATGTATCTCGTTTCAGAAACATTTCGAAAATAGAAACATGGTGGAGACGCGATTCTTAAAAATCCCAGTTTTAAAACACGTTGGGAACGTCCGTTTCTGTTTTGATAATGCAGTGAAAACTTACGTTTTTTTATTTGAAAATTTAATAAATAAATCATTTATAATTATGTGATATTTATGATATTTTTTTACTTTTAAAAACCTAAATAATTTGGTTGTTTCCTATTTTGTAATAAGTTAATTGTTTCTACGTTTTCACGTATTTCGTTTTCGTGTACCTTTTTTTGTTTCTATGCAACATAACTTGATATGTACTAATATAACTTTTAGTTTACATAAAATATGTACTAATATCTAATATATATGCATAAAATGTATGCTAACCACGATGATCAAAATATATACTAATATACATAAATCGAAACCATTATTTACCTCTTGGGTTTAACAAGATAGAAAGTTTTATTGGCCAAAAAGAAAACAAAAGATGAGTACCTTCTTAGAGATATTAGAGATATAAGTCGTGAAAAATTTTGGATCCATTGTTAAGACATTATCTTTGTTACATAACAGTGAACATCCAGTAATTAAAAACTAAAACGCGACAACAATGATATGTATACCTTGGGACGAAGCACCTAACGTTTTTACCTCAAGGACTTTGTTTTATAACAATAATATTAATATTAAAGCATAAATGTGGTTTTTCCTGCTCTAATATTAATTACGCACCTACTTAGATCCAAATATGAATAATACTCCTTCCGTTTCATATTAATTGTCGTTTTAAAAGTTAAAATTTGTTTCATAATACTTGTCGTTTTGTGTTTCCAATGCAAATGTTTGGTAAAAATTCTAATTTTATCCCTATTATTTTAATGTTTGACCAATCAAATAAAATTAAATAAATATTAATTAGGGTTAAAATAGATAATTTAAATGTTTTCTTAATATGTGTGAAACAACCTTATACGACAAGTAATTTGAAACGGAGGGAGTATTAGAAAAATAATTGTCTTAGCATTTAGCATATTAATTACCGTTCACGAACATTTAACATGCTAATTGCTAAGACAATTATTTTCTAATAGTATTTTTTACCTAGATTCATTTATACAATTCCCAAGCAAATTAATACAAATGTGAACTTTTAATGAGCATAAAGGCTTCATCAAAAAAAAAAAAAAAAAAAAAGCATAAAGGGAAATACCTAGACTTTTGATAAAATACCTTAAAAAGTTTAAAGTTATTATTTTTATTTATTTTTGGATTGTAAACTCAACATTTTGACTTTTGTTATCTAAATTTATTTCACGGAGCAAAAACTAAACATAGATTTGTTGTAATTTCCTTTATTGTCTATTTAGATTTTATTAATGTTAACGTACAAGTCGACTATGCACCCAGAGACCCAGCCCTCTAAAATAACTTCTTGAAATTCCACAGTTATTACAAATGACCATTATGCCCTCTAAAAACATATAGAAAATGTGAACTTGTAAATTCTGAGTATCAGATTTGTTCCTCTAGTGCAGTTAAGAGAGGAGAGAGATAGAGAGTTTTTTTCACAGGTAACTTCGGAAAATTTTTTTTTGAAAATTTCGTTTAACTTGATTTCTCTTCTCATTGATTTCATTTCTGTGTGTTTAATGTTAGAG
Organism: Barbarea vulgaris; assembly: GCA_963667165.1. NCBI lineage: Eukaryota > Viridiplantae > Streptophyta > Magnoliopsida > Brassicales > Brassicaceae > Barbarea > Barbarea vulgaris. The sequence goes on along the minus strand of OY763890.1, from coordinate 24,338,997 downwards.
TGAACGATAAAGTTCTTAGTTTTGACAAAAGAAATGATAAAGTTTGTAGCCTTTAATAAGTGCTCAAGTTTTGTTCGGTTTGTTTACCAAGATCTTATGAGAATAATCTGGGTTTGTTCATAAAGGAAGAGTCTTAAGTAACTTGATTTCTCTTCTCACTGATTTCACGATAAAGTTCTTAGCTTTGACAAAAGAAATGATAAAGTTTGTAATTTTTAATATGTTAAATGCTTAAGTTTTGTTCGGTTTGTTTGTCTTCTCTTCGAAGATCGTATGAGTACAATTTGGGTTTGTTCTTAAAGGAAGAGTCTTACGTAACTTTATTTCTCTTCTCACTGATTTCATTTTTGTGTGTTTAATGTTGGAGTTGACGATAAAGTTCTTAGTTTTGACAAAATTATGATAAAGTTTGTAGCTTTTAATATGTTAAGTGCTCAAGTTTTTTTCGGTTTGTTTGTCTTCTCTTCCAAGATCCTATGAGTATAATTTGGGTTTATTCTTAAAGGAAGAGTCTTAAGTAATTTGATTTCTCTTCTCACTGATTTCATTTTTGTGTGTTTAATGTTTGAGTTGACGATAAAGTTCTTAGCTTTGACAAAATTATGATAAAGTTTGTAACTTTTAATATGTTAAGTGCTCAAGTCTTTTTTTCTGTTTTTTTTTTTTTGTCTTTCTTCCAAGATCCTATAAGTATTTGGTTTGATCTTAAAGGAAGAGTCGTGGGTAACTTGATTTCTATTCTCACTTATTTCATTTTGGTATGTTTAATGTTGGAGTTAACGATAAAGTTCTTAGCTTCGACAAAAGAAATAATAAAGTCTACCTTTTAATATGTTAAGTGGTCAAGTTTTTTGTCTTTCTTCCAAGATCGTACGAATTTTTAGGTTTGTTCTTAAAGGAAAATAGTCTTGTGTGTTATTATAAACTTATTTTCTTTTCTAATTAAAAGCAAGATTTTTGTGTGGGTGTGTTCACTTACGATGGTAGATGAGAATCACGGCGAAGGGCTCTAATTGTACATCGCTGGAGACCTCTTGTAAACTTGTCTCCATTAATCTGCAAATTTATTAATAAATTGCACTACCTGAGACTCGAACCTCAGACCTCTTGGTGTAAAAGCATTAATTAACCTTTTGTTAACCAATGGGCCAAGTGGGCTTCCACACATAATAAATTTATAAAATCAATTTTAAGGTGTTCCATAGAATTCTTCCCGAACATTAAGTAAACAAGTCAAGTTTTTTCCTCTTAATTCGGTTAAAGCCAAATGTAAACCAAAGTTATCAATAGAGGTGGGCAAACGAAAATACGGGACGAAAATTTATGGAAACGGGAATGGGACGGAAATTTGGGAATAGCAAAACATTGTGGATACAGATTCCACACTCAAAATATGAATAAAGATTATGAAATATATTGTATTGCTTTTGTATTTCAATATGAATGTGTAAAATGTATAGCCAAATATGATTGAAAAAGAAGAAGAAATATTATTTAGTAGAAATGTTGGAAATAACATTATTTGTCTCTAAAATAGTAGTAAAAAATGTTGAAGATTCAGCCCCCTTCACAATGCTATTGGATCTTGTATTTATACATTAAAGAGATTAAATGCGCTAATTGACTTCAAGATTTCCTTTAAATGTGTAAGGTTTGATTCTGTATTTAATGCTATAACGTTTTGATTTTGAATTAATTGGGCATTTATGTGAAATATATATAAAATATTATGTATTCTATATAAACTTTTCCGAAAGGGATTTCGAGAATTCTCGTTCCCGTCCCGTTCCCAAATGAAAATCAGAAGCTAGTAACTTACGAGAATACATTCTGAAATAGGACGGGAATATTTGGCCGGGAATGGGACTGGACGGGACAAAACATGATGGGAATTATACCCACCTCTAGTTATCAATAGGGGTGGGCATGATTCCCGTCCCGTATTGTCCCACCCCGTCCCGTCCCATTCCTGGTTAGAAATTCCTGTCCCATTCCAGAATGTATTCTCGTATGGTACTAGCTTCTAATTCCTATTTGGGAACGGGACGGGATGAGACGGAAACGGGAATTCCCAAAATCTTATTCGGAAAAAATTATATAGAATGCATAATATTTTGTATATATTTCACAAGTATAATAATAGAAAATTAGAAAACATTGAGTTTTTTAATATAAATATTTTAATATTTTGTATGTTTAAAGGTGTTTTTTCTAACTAGCTACTTTTTTTTATTTTGTATACACAGAACTCGATAAACAATTAAACGAGGAATGATGCGAGGGAAGATGAACCTTAGTTACTTGGTTTATTAGGATTTTCAATTTCTACAATTTATTTTGGTTTATTCTGATTTTGATGATTTATGACTGAAGTTTATGTTGGATTGTTTTGAATTTTATATTTGTTTTAATTATTAAACGTATACATTTGTGATCATTTATTATTTTATATTTTTATTTGTTTGTTATATTTATTTGTGGGAATTCCCGTTCTCATTCCGGCTCGTCCTGTCCCATCCAACTTATGTCCCAAATTTTATATGAGACTTAAATGAGACAGGTTTTGCTTAGGTCTGGGCGTTCGGATATTCGGGTTGGGTTTGGGTCGGATTTTTTTGGGTTTGGGTTTAGGAATTTAGTACCCGTTCGGATATTTAAAAATTTCGGGTCGGGTTTGGTTCGGATTTGGTCAGATTCGGGTTCGGTTTGGGTTTACCCAAATATCCGAAAAACAAAAAAAAATTGAATGTAAATCTATTAAAATACTTGAAAATATCCAAAATTTCAAAAAACACAAGTATTATTATCTAAATATATCCAAAAAACAACTAAATATACTCAAAATAAATCTAAAATACTCAAAAATCCTGAATATTTGGACACTTGGTTTATTACAAATATAATTGGTTCTAATATATTATTAGTATGTATTTATATTTTAGGTGTGTTCGATACATGTTCGGATTTAGATTCAGATCGGATTCACGTTTTCAGAATTTGAAGTTTAATACCCGTTCAAGTATTTTGATATTTTGGGTTCGGGTTCGGGTTCAAATCAATTTTATTGGGTTGGGTTCATGTCAAGTACTCGGATTCGGATATTTTGCCCAAGTGTAGTTCTGCTATTCCCATAAATTCCCGTTTGCCCACCCCTGTTGATAGATTGATGTGTAAGGAACAAAAATAACTTTAGGAAAAAAAAATTAAAATAATTTGCTTGTTGGTTATTCATACAACATAAACATGATAACATGCCCACACACAAATCACTGATTATAGAGACAACTTTTCAGGTTTAAGGTAATTTAGTTGGCTCTGTGGATTCATAAGCAGCATCAGCTGAAGCAGTATCTATGTCGTTGAGACCTAACTCCTCGTTTTGCTCCCATGATCTCTCGTATTCTTCATCTGTAGTTCAAACACAACAACATTTATTATTTAAACTCCTGTCCTAATTGACATCTCAACTCAGTTTAAGTCATAGTGCTAGTCAACGAACACAAAGGAACTTACATGTGAGCTGATGATCATCTTTGAAATCATCTGTTACTGGTGAAATAAAAGAATTTGCTAATTCATCATCAAGAATCAAAGTCCATGGCTCTTCTAAGCTTAGAAGCTGCAAGAATAAAAACCAGATTCTATTTGCTTTGCTTCCTCTTGCAAATCAAGAACAAGAGAAGGCTAATACTTAGAAAAAAATTCAATAATAGTTGCTGCTACCTTTGTTAGCCTGGATCCAAATTCTCTCCACTTAGTCTTCTTACTCTCTTCCATACTGTCACCAAAAGTGAATCCATGGACTCTAGCTAGGCCTGTGAAAAACCATACCACACTTGAATTAGTAGATCAGAGCTACAAATCCATCATTCACAAATCTCGAAAGAACAAAAAACTATGTAAGGAAGAAAATAGGATACTGAGTTATGCCATGGTTCACTATATATGTTTTACAGTAAGGCGTATGATTCAGATTAGAGAAGAATAATGTATAGAAAGGTCATCATACTCACTTTCTCTGATCTGTGTGACCAACCCTTCAACTGTTGTTACCATTCCACCAAGTGTACCACCAGCTAGCTCCAGATCAAGTTCTGGGATTTTCACTCCTGCAGTATCTGACTATAATACACGCAATAAACAAAATTAACCATTAATTACATATGAGAACAGGCGTGTTTCTTTCTATTATAATAACACCATCAGATGCCTTTACATTTACCACCAAAGTCCCACAAAAGATCAAGCAAGCCTGTTCTAAATCTATACATATAACTTAGAATGAAAAACATGAAGACTTTATATAGTACCTGATAAAATTTAGCATTGGCTAGATTCTTTGTCAAACCTTTACCAAATTTAAACTATATACATTCTATAAGAGCATATACTTTAACCATGAAGTAATATTCTCAGCTACTTTAAGATACAGAAATCTCTCTTGGTCGTCACCCATCGAAACATTTTCTAAAGAGCTTACCGGTTAAGAACAACAGAGAAGAAACAAATCTAAGCGAAAAACTAACCTTGATAACATCTCGGCTAAGGTCAGCAATGTTCTTCACAGAGAGAGTAATTTTCTTTCCCTTTTTAGGAATTGCACCACCAGGCTTCAACTGTTCACAATTACCCAAAAAAATTAATAACCTAAAGACCAGGCCTGTGTCTGCAAAATCTCTCAAACCAACAGAATCCAACCTCAGAATTACGATAGCCACAATTATCACATGTAGATGCCATGACAATAACCTCCTGAAAGTACGGGATTTCTATTCAATGTCAAGGGGTAAACAACATCGAGGAGTTCACCAACAAATACATAAAACTTGTTTCACAAAAGCAATGAACGGGCACAGAGTTTGAAAGGATACTAGTCACGAACATTCGTGTCTCGCACAGCTTCATACACGCTCCACAAGTTGCAGGGAAAGTCATCACCTATTAGAAATGAGAAATAGTAACGTTATATGAAATGTTTTATCACCATTTAAGTTATATATTCTCCCACAACCTTTGACACTGATTTATTTTCTCAAGTGATCATAACCTTTGAACATTCAACAAAACTATGGCACAAGTTGCAGGGTCAGAAGTTACCTCTTCAGGCGCAGAGTATCTGAACAAGTTATCAGAAATATCAGTGCTATTACTTTGAGCAATTGCCCGATGACCAGCTGCTGCTCCGATTGTTCCATGAGGTAGAGCAGTTGTTCGAGTTGAAGATGGTCCAAGGCTTCTCTCTGACTGTCCAGTCTGGGATGGATCAGCAAGATATCCAAGTGTTGCTTGTTGCTCGGGTGTACGCTCATAGAACTTGATTGTTAAAGAGGGATCTGGTGATGGAGCATGTCTGTCATATGTTATAAACTTGTCATAACTCATAAGAAGATAAAAAGAAATATAACTTCACTTTATTACGGTGTTTCCAAGTTGAATATCCTTACGGGTTCTCAATGAAACTGTTTCCAGCAGGATCATCCAAAATGAAGGTGAACGATGTCTCTGCTTTAGCACAAGCTCTCAACTTAGACAAGAACTGGTCTATTGCTTCAGCAGTTTTAGGATCCACTTTCTGTGTCAAAATAAATATAAAGTTTAAGATTCCTAACTGTAAAATAATCAAACTAGTAATACAAATGTCGAGCTCCAAGTCAGAATTTACCCTGCGTTCCTCTTGAAAGGTACTCAGTTCATCAGCAGCTCGGGCTAGTATCCCTTCCACCTGGAAATTAAACAGAGGGGGAGTTTTTGACAAGGAACTAGGAAATCAACCAAAAACCGCAAAACGCAATTGCATAAATCGGCTAACATCAACCAAAAATCTTTAAGGCAACTGCATAGGTCAGCTACCGTAGACAGACTACCACGTTCATATCGAGATGATCTTAAACCAAAAAAATGGTATGTTCATATCGAGATGGTGAAGAAATTGAGGACATACCGTAGACAAACTTCCACGTTGGGCCTCTGGCGGAATCTCAAAATCCAGTTCAGGAATCTGAATGCATATATTCATGTGAACTACTATTAGTTTCCAGCCTCAAATTAGTCTGGTTTTCACAAAACAAGAAGCAAACTAATTTACAGTTTTCAGAAAATACTGAGAAGCAGTTTCTTATACATATGCAGGAAGCTGCCAGGGTTAGAAAAATCACAGTATTTTAATTCAAAAAGGAGCAATACCATTCCCAGAATTAGCAAGACTACTCACCTTAATAGTGGCCGATTCAGATTTTACAACTTGCCTGTCAAATATCTGCATTCAGACAGACATAAGAAGGTAAAAATACAAACAAGAATTGAAAAGAACATAAATTCAGATTTGTATCATCAATGCATCAACCTCCGCATCATCGCCAGCTGAAACCTTTAGATGGTAACTGCATCCTCGGGGTTGAATCTCGCCAGCAAACTGAACTTCATTATTCCTATAAAATATATCAGAGATAAAATGAAAGTCTTATCTTTGTAACTAAGACTAACAGATCATATTTAGAGAAGTTGTTTCTAAAAAAATTCATCCAGCTCAAATCAAATACTTAAAAAGCATCTCAAGACTCAAATTCATAAAAGATTGTACCTTTCTCCACAATGCGGACACTCAAATGCAGATAATAAGACCTGTAACCATAAGTAGGTTAGCAGGAAACTTATGAGATAAACAAAATGCACAGAAGGTATAATACATAGAACCAAGAAAACACATTTCTTTAAACTAAATAATAACACTTTGTGGATTTTAAGTGCTCTAGGATGTGAACAGTTTACAGTGAGTGTAGTATGAAAAATCTGAGTATAGAAAATGAACAAATATTGGTACTCTTTAAAACAGAGTATGACATACCTTTCTAAAGTGAGGAATTAAGGTCAATAGAAATCTACTTGTTCCCTGGGAAAAAAAGTTAAAGAAGATATTTTATACACATAAGAAGGATCAAAAGAAAGACCAAGAAAATATCATACAATGGACTCTTTACAACTGAAGCAAAGAATATCTGAAAGATCACCATATAAAGTTTCTCCAATTGATTGCCACAGAACCATAAAGATCAATACATTTCACCTCAAATTTCTCTATCCATCACCAAGACATATCCAAATAAGCTGTGTTTCATCACCACTATAGTTCATAACAATCTCAAGAACCATTCGATTGCAGAAAGAATCAATGCTATTACAGCTATGTGCATGTACAGTATTGGAAACAAGCTGAAACTAAAGAGCAAAGATTAAAGAAAGACTAGCCTTTTTCTTAGACCTATATTACTTAACAAAGGTTGCAACCTATAATACTAATAATCCCTATAAAGACTACATAGCCAACATCAAGAATCTCAAAAAAAAAACTACGTAAAGCTCATCTCCATCTCAGAAATACTTAAAAAGTGTTTCTCTTTTCATCCTTCTCCCATATTAAAACCTATAAAAACTAGCAAGATTTCAAATGCATAGATACGTAGATAAGTTTCTCATCGATTGTTTCAAAGTTAGAGCTTAGATAGAGAAGTCCAATTGTAAAACCAATACATTCGTCTCCTACATTAGAATATACACACACAGAGAGACCTCAGATACAAACCAAAAATGTAAGTGCGTGTGAGAAAGAGAGAAAGACATACATTTTCACCACAGCGCATACACATGCTCTCAACTACGTAGAGAGGAGCACCAAAGGAATGATCTGCTGAAACAGCTTCAACCACCGATCCAACATCGATTTGTTGATCATTTACATTGTCCATTATCTCCAAAAGCTTCTCCAAACAAAATCACAAGAAGTTCAAGAAACCTAAAAGCATGAAACTTTGTGTCTATCAACAACTAATTTTTGTTAAAAGAATATGAAAAAACGTAACTTATCAAAGTTCCCAATAAAACAATCTACGACACTAAGAATCTATTAGAGATCTTTCAAATCTCAGAGTAGAGTACGTTTAATCCAAATACGAGACCAAGAGCGTTAATCACAGAATAAAAAACTCTTGATTCATTTAAACCATTAGAAAATCGAGAAACAGAGCTAAGTTTCGTCAATTGCAAAAGAATAATATTATAGAAAATAAAAAAAATAGTGAAATTTGGTATCAATTTCTGACGGGACGAATCAGCAAAGAAACAATTCGAATATTTGTATCAAACAAAAAGAACGTACCGAGTAAAAGAGACAAAGCTTGAGATTTTACACAAGATTACAGAGGTCTTATATTATGAAAACTCTAAGAAACAGAGAAACACCAAACAGCTCTAGAAACGGCGAGAGAGTTGAAGAAGAACCCACGTGAGCAGCACGTGTATGTGTGTTTGTTTATGTGGTGGGCTTGAGCTTTTTTCCATTAGGTCATCGGGCTATTCGAATTTTTGTTACTATTTCAGAAATATAAATTTTAGTAGAGTATGTTATGTTACATTAACATGGTACACGTTCAATTTGTATAGCGAAGATTGATTGATTATACACGGAAAATTGTTCCTTTCATACTTTAAAAATGATCATGTGTACGATTTGTACCTGAAGTATAACATTTGTGCATTTGTAATTGTATACAATTCTTAATTTACAAATACCTTATCAGTTCATGTACGGGGTTATATTATACTCTAGATATAAATCCAACGCATGATAATCTTCGAGGCATGAAATTATCAATTTTAAAGGTTTCTCTCTTCTTTCTCTCAAAGATTTGAGAGAGAGAATTTTTAGGGTTAGACACAAATGTACTTGATCTGTACCCGATTTGAAAAAACAAGTACTTGTTGTTAACAAGACAAGTAACAAGTACTAAAAATTTCTTATTTGTAAGTATCAGTCTAAGTATCAAGTCTTAAAAAAAATGTATTATCCGCCTTGTTTGACTCGTTACTTGCTTTAACATAGAAGGATTTTTAATAAGTTATTTGTATTTATATTTTTATAGTTTATAACTTACAAAAACCTTAAGAAGGTTTTTTTTAAAAAATGATTGCCTTTTGAGACTTTGAATCTTTTGTGATTTTAGAATATTTGGAATTTTGAATGTTTTGTAATTTATATTGTATGAGACTATTTTTATATTAAATACTTCAGTTCAAATATAGCAAATATCTTACAAGTAACAAGTCGGGTTAAGTTATTTTGCAAGTAACAAAGTGGGTCAAATTACTTGCAAGTAGTCAGATTCTGGACAAGTACTCGCTATAGCAAGTACTTGCTTCAGACAAGGCAAGTATCAAGTCCAAATTCCAATTACTTGAACGGGCCAAAGCGGGTCACAAGTACTTGAAAATAAGCAAGTACTTGCCTCGTGCCCAGGTCTAAAATTTTCCGTTTTTTGTTCCATCTCTTCCGGTCTAATTCGGAATTGATTCCGACCCTATGTCGACAAATAATTGTAACAACCCAAAAACACAAAACCCACATTTTTCTCTAAGCAACCAACTCCACCTACCTATAAACCCACATGTTTTGAATTCTCCACCACCAACAACCCATAAACTCACACTTCCCCCCTATAAATAGAGCACTCACCCCTCTCATTCTCTTCACACCAAAATCTCATCATATTCTCTCTAATCCAACACACCTCTCTTTAAGTCCGAAACTTCAAACGTCCATAACTTCCTCCTCGAGTCGAATCTCGAAAATCCGAGACCATCTGGAGAACCGGGACGACGAGACGAAGCCGGAGCACCAAACCGCGGCTCCCTCCGCCTCCGGACGTGCCCGCACGCGCCGCCGGAAGATCCGCGAGTGGATCCCACGCGCCGCCGTCGTTCTCCACGCGCCGCCGTCGTTCGTCACGCGCCGCCTCCGTCGCCGGCGATCTTTCCGGTAAGCCGCCGCCACCGTGACTCGCCGAGTTGACTCAGTTGACTGATTTATTCTGGTTTGACCGGTTTAATCTGGTTTGACCGGTTTGATCTGGTTTGACTGGGGTTGACCGGTTTTACTGTTGACCAGCAGGCTCAGCGAGTTGCGGCTCATGCAGAGGGAGTTGCAGCGCAGAATTTTGGAGTGCAGCAGAATGCACCACCACCAGCTGTTGAGCCGATACCGTATCCACCACCGCCACCACCACCTGCCGTGCACCACCAGGGACCTAGCTATTGGGAACTGATGAGACAGATGAGGGAGATGAGGTTAGAGTTGTTTGGGGGATCTGTTGATGCTATTGCTGCGGATAACTGGAAGAGGCAGCTTGAGCGCAACTTGGATCACATGAGGTGTCCATCCGAGCACCGCCTTGACCTAGCCACTCAGCATCTGAGGGACGATGCCCTTGTTTGGTGGGAGGGAGTCGTTGAGAGGAGCCGTGGTCGGTACGTGTTGACGTACGAGGACTTTCAGATGGAGTTTACGAGGAAGTTCTTTCCCCGTGAGACTATGGATGAAAAGGAAAATGCATTCCAGGACATTCGCCAGGGTACTATGAGCGTTAGGGAGTATGAGCTTAAGTTCAGTCGTCTCCGCAGGTTCGCAGGGAGGGTTATGGACGAGCAAGAGCTGATCAGAAGGTTTCTTAAGGGTTTGCGAGTGGAGATTCGCAACCGCTGTTCTCTAAGGGACTACCATAGCATGGTAGAGCTGGGGGAGAAAGCTGCGATTCAGGAGGCGGGTTTGGCAGAGGAGCAGAAGATCCAGAGGGGAACGCAGCCGAAACCCGGAAAGGTTCCAGAGACTCAGAAGAGGACATGGGAGCAGGTGGGATCACCACAGTGTCCTCGTTGTTATCGGTACCATTCTGGAGAGTGCTACAAGTGCCATATTTGTGGTCAGTTAGGGCATTTAGCGAGGTACTGTACTCAAAAGCCAGTGGAGGCAGCAAGAGGTTGTTTTAGCTGTGGTGAGCCTGGTCATTTCATCAGAGACTGCCCGAAGAACATGCAAATGATGAATGGACCACCACCCAAGCGTCAAGCCATCGCGCCGCGAGTGTTTGCAGTTGGAGAGCACGAGGGAGCTGAGCCGGTAGCTGAACCAGTAGCCGGTATGTGCCTTTTCCTGTTTTATTTATTTCTATGTGTGATTGATGTGGAGGTCTTGTGTGGTTAGTATTGCTTGTAGGTTATGTTTTGATTGAGGGTGGGGTAGGGTATATGTGGTTCGATATCGGAGCTAAGCTTAGGTTTGTGGGTCCGTGTCTGGGCAAGTGTTAGCCTTCAGTGTGGGTTTAAATCGAAGATCAAGGGGAGTCAGTCGACGCTGTCGAGAAATTTGGGATTGTTATGTATCCACCGTGATGTACTGGTGACTCGCCAAGTGATTGCGCAAGCCTTGAATTCGAGGGCGAATTCCGCGTAAGTGGGGGAGAATTGTAACAACCCAAAAACACAAAACCCACATTTTTTTCTAAGCAACCAACTCCACCTACCTATAAACCCACATGTTTTGAATTCTCCACCACCAACAACCCATAAACTCACACTTCCCCCTATAAATAGAGCACTCACCCCTCTCATTCTCTTCACACCAAAATCTCATCATATTCTCTCTAATCCAACACACCTCTCTTTAAGTCCGAAACTTCAAACGTCCATAACTTCCTCCTCGAGTCGAATCTCGAAAATCCGAGACCATCTGGAGAACCGGGACGACGAGACGAAGCCAGAGCACCAAACCGCGGCTCCATCCGCCTCCGGACGCGCCCGCACGCGCCGCCGGAAGATCCGCGAGTGGATCCCACGCGCCGCCGTCGTCCTCCACGCGCCGCCGCCGGCGATCTTTCCGGTAAGCCGCCGCCGCCGCCGCCGTGACTCGCCGAGTTGACTCAGTGACTCGCCGAGTTGACTCAGTGACTCGCCGAGTTGACTCAGTAACTCGCCGAGTTGACTCAGTTGACTGGTTTATTCTGCTTTGACCGGTTTAATCTGGTTTGATCTGGTTTGACTGGGGTTGACCGGTTTGACTGTTGACCGTTGACTTTGACCGTTGACCGTTGACTTTGACCAGTTTGGTCAGTCCGGTCCGGTTCGTCTGGTTCGGCCCGATTAACCGGTCTAAGGCAGTTTCTCGGTTATCAATCATTTCTAACTCGTTTTTCGTGCCGGTTACAGATTCAGAGTCGGTTCAAGCATCCTAGAGTAAGAAAACTTCGTTTGTGGCTAAGGTGAGGGCTAACCGCATAACTCTTTCTTCGTCTTAACTCTTCCATTGATAGTTTAGTTCCTGGATGTGTATTGTCTCCTTGATCGAGTCGGTCTCTCATGTTAAATCGGGCGTAGGTAATTTAGATGAATTCACATATTGATTGATTCGCATGTTATTGTGTTAGTGTGGTGAAATATGTATATAGAACTGTGTTAGAGGACTTGGGCGGGATACGCAGTGAGAGGACTGTGGTATAACCCGGAGTCGTGTGTGCGGGAGGGTATGGGCGGCAAGTCGATCTGCCGAGCCGTAGCCCTCAAGATTGATAAAGCGTCCACTGGGCGGTGTGATTGGGCACTATCCCATAGTTTTGTGAAGCCTCTTCGGAGGGTGGGCGATCACTTAACTCGCATAGGGCCATTGATTGTACTTCTTGGGTGCATTAGGTGCCGTGTTTGCTACATGTTTAGGACTACACTGTCGTGGTTGTGGTGTAAGCCGGGTTCGACTTGTGTGGCTAGCATCCCATACCTTGCTGAGTAACTCCCATGTTACTCACCCCTTTCTCTCCTTTCAGGTAAGCGTGTTGAGTAGTCGGATGTGCGGGACAGAGTATGGTGCTATTTTGGGGTCAACACTGTTTTTATCGCATTTATTTCCGTTGTTATCTTATTTACGTATTTGACTTTTAAAGGAAACAGAATCGTTTTAGTACTATTTCGGTTATTTGTGGAACGGATTTCTGATTAATAAAGTTGGTTCATGGTTTTATCGTTACTTGAGTAAGAAGTTAATGTTGTTGACTCGCCGGTCTCGAGAGAGGATGAGACGGGTGTCACATTTTGGTATCAGAGCAAGGTTTGCCAAACCGGTTCTGACCCGGGAGGCAGTGTAGGAGTAGAGTATCTTAATCGGTTTTTAACGGTTTTCTAAAATTTTCGGGGATTGGGGAAAATATGTTTTGGAAAATAAAAGAGCACCACTCTGTTCCGCTTCATTCGGTTGTCAGTAATGTTTGTGGTTCGAAGTGGAGTCAAAGAAAAATACCGGCGCCCGTAGGACCAAGGTTGTAGCGAGAGCAGCTGCTCGTGAGGTGGAGTCTGAGAGCACTGATGTCATGGATGGTCAGCATGTTGCTGGACAGGTTGACATAGAAGCCGTTAGGCTGATTGCATAGGAGGCAGCACGACTAGCCGCACAAGAGGCTGTGCAACAGGTTGTGCAGGAAGCTGCTCGGATCGCTGCGCAGGACGCTGCTCGGGTTGCTACGCAGGAGATAACTCGCCAGGCCGCTGTCCAAGCTGAGCAAGCCGCCGCCGCCCAGCAGGCTCAGCGAGTTGCGGCTCATGCAGAGGGAGTTGCAGCGCAGAATTTTGGAGTGCAGCAGAATGCACCACCACCAGCTGTTGAGCCGATACCGTATCCACCACCGCCACCACCACCTGCCGTGCACCACCAGGGACCTAGCTATTGGGAACTGATGAGACAGATGAGGGAGATGAGGTTAGAGTTGTTTGGGGGATCTGTTGATGCTATTGCTGCGGATAACTGGAAGAGGCAGCTTGAGCGCAACTTGGATCACATGAGGTGTCCATCCGAGCACCGCCTTGACCTAGCCACTCAGCATCTGAGGGACGATGTCCTTGTTTGGTGGGAGGGAGTCGTTGAGAGGAGCCGTGGTCAGTACGTGTTGACGTACGAGGACTTTCAGATGGAGTTTACGAGGAAGTTCTTTCCCCGTGAGACTATGGATGAAAAGGAAAATGCATTCCAGGACATTCGCCAGGGTACTATGAGCGTTAGGGAGTATGAGCTTAAGTTCAGTCGTCTCCGCAGGTTCGCAGGGAGGGTTATGGACGAGCAAGAGCTGATCAGAAGGTTTCTTAAGGGTTTGCGAGTGGAGATTCGCAACCGCTGTTCTCTAAGGGACTACCATAGCATGGTAGAGCTGGTGGAGAAAGCTGCGATTCAGGAGGCGGGTTTGGCAGAGGAGCAGAAGATCCAGAGGGGAACGCAGCCGAAACCCGGAAAGGTTCCAGAGACTCAGAAGAGGACATGGGAGCAGGTGGGATCACCACAGTGTCCTCGTTGTTATCGGTACCATTCTGGAGAGTGCTACAAGTGCCATATTTGTGGTCAGTTAGGGCATTTAGCGAGGTACTGTACTCAAAAGCCAGTGGAGGCAGCAAGAGGTTGTTTTAGCTGTGGTGAGCCTGGTCATTTCATCAGAGACTGCCCGAAGAACATGCAAATGATGAATGGACCACCACCCAAGCGTCAAGCCATCGCGCCGCGAGTGTTTGCAGTTGGAGAGCACGAGGGAGCTGAGCCGGTAGCTGAACCAGTAGCCGGTATGTGCCTTTTCCCGTTTTATTTATTTCTATGTGTGATTGATGTGGAGGTCTTGTGTGGTTAGTATTGCTTGTAGGTTATGTTTTGATTGAGGGTGGGGTAGGGTATATGTGGTTCGATATCGGAGCTAAGCTTAGGTTTGTGGGTCCGTGTCTGGGCAAGTGTTAGCCTTCAGTGTGGGTTTAAATCGAAGATCAAGGGGAGTCAGTCGACGCTGTCGAGAAATTTGGGATTGTCATGTATCCACCGTGATGTACTGGTGACTCGCCAAGTGATTGCGCAAGCCTTGAATTCGAGGGCGAATTCCGCGTAAGTGGGGGAGAATTGTAACAACCCAAAAACACAAAACCCACATTTTTTTCTAAGCAACCAACTCCACCTACCTATAAACCCACATGTTTTGAATTCTCCACCACCAACAACCCATAAACTCACACTTCCCCCTATAAATAGAGCACTCACCCCTCTCATTCTCTTCACACCAAAATCTCATCATATTCTCTCTAATCCAACACACCTCTCTTTAAGTCCGAAACTTCAAACGTCCATAACTTCCTCCTCGAGTCGAATCTCGAAAATCCGAGACCATCTGGAGAACCGGGACGACGAGACGAAGCCAGAGCACCAAACCGCGGCTCCATCCGCCTCCGGACGCGCCCGCACGCGCCGCCGGAAGATCCGCGAGTGGATCCCACGCGCCGCCGTCGTCCTCCACGCGCCGCCGCCGGCGATCTTTCCGGTAAGCCGCCGCCGCCGCCGCCGTGACTCGCCGAGTTGACTCAGTGACTCGCCGAGTTGACTCAGTGACTCGCCGAGTTGACTCAGTAACTCGCCGAGTTGACTCAGTAACTCGCCGAGTTGACTCAGTTGACTGGTTTATTCTGCTTTGACCGGTTTAATCTGGTTTGACCGGTTTGATCTGGTTTGACTGGGGTTGACCGGTTTGACTGTTGACCGTTGACTTTGACCGTTGACCGTTGACTTTGACCAGTTTGGTCAGTCCGGTCCGGTTCGTCTGGTTCGGCCCGATTAACCGGTCTAAGGCAGTTTCTCGGTTATCAATCATTTCTAACTCGTTTTTCGTGCCGGTTACAGATTCAGAGTCGGTTCAAGCATCCTAGAGTAAGAAAACTTCGTTTGTGGCTAAGGTGAGGGCTAACCGCGTAACTCTTTCTTCGTCTTAACTCTTCCATTGATAGTTTAGTTCCTGGATGTGTATTGTCTCCTTGATCGAGTCGGTCTCTCATGTTAAATCGGGCGTAGGTAATTTAGATGAATTCACATATTGATTGATTCGCATGTTATTGTGTTAGTGTGGTGAAATATGTATATAGAACTGTGTTAGAGGACTTGGGCGGGATACGCAGTGAGAGGACTGTGGTATAACCCGGAGTCGTGTGTGCGGGAGGGTATGGGCGGCAAGTCGATCTGCCGAGCCGTAGCCCTCAAGATTGATAAAGCGTCCACTGGGCGGTGTGATTGGGCACTATCCCAGAGTTTTGTGAAGCCTCTTCGGAGGGTGGGCGATCACTTAACTCGCATAGGGCCATTGATTGTACTTCTTGGGTGCGTTAGGTGCCGTGTTTGCTACATGTTTAGGACTACACTGTCGTGGTTGTGGTGTAAGCCGGGTTCGACTTGTGTGGCTAGCATCCCATACCTTGCTGAGTAACTCCCCTGTTACTCACCCCTTTCTCTCCTTTCAGGTAAGCGTGTTGAGTAGTCGGATGTGCGGGACAGAGTATGGTGCTATTTTGGGGTCAACACTGTTTTTATCGCATTTATTTCCGTTGTTATCTTATTTACGTATTTGACTTTTAAAGGAAACAGAATCGTTTTAGTACTATTTCGGTTATTTGTGGAACGGATTTCTGATTAATAAAGTTGGTTCATGGTTTTATCGTTACTTGAGTAAGAAGTTAATGTTGTTGACTCGCCGGTCTCGAGAGAGGATGAGACGGGTGTCACAATAATATTCCGGCTAAGTCTGGGTTTTAATGTTCCAATTTGTTCGGATTTAGATTACTTTGTTTTTATTTGGTTTTATTGAATCATGCCCCTTTTATGTTTTACTCCGTTTGAATGGATCGAAATCTCGATTCAATTAGTATACGTTTCAATAAAGGGTCCACACCTTTCTTCTTGAGATCTTCAAGATTCTTAGGTGGTTGAGGCTTCCATCACCGGAAGATGAACACTCCGGCCGCTTTTTCAGACTGATCTTTTAATTCTTTCTTTGTTTAACTACTCTTTTTTGGAAGAGAGTAATATCGTTATTCTGCCTTTAGGTTGGCATCGATGACGTACTGAAGAAGAAATTCAAATGGAACTGAAGCAAAAGAAGTTGAATTATGTGGACCTATGTTTCAGTTTTCGGATTTTGCCTTTTAGAAGTCTAAACAACGGCTTACAGCAGTGAAGTGACAGGGCGGTGAGACTTTTCTTCTTCCAACCCTAAGTTGGACACATGGCTGTTATGTATCTCTTTCTCTTTGTTTTTGTTTGTGTGCTTAATGTGGACCACATTTTGGGTTAAAACTTTGCTGGAACATTTTGTATTAGCAATGGGATTTTAAACCGAACCGAACCGAAATTTTGGCTGTTTGGTTCGGTTTCGGTTATTAGCCCTTAACCGATCGGAAGCTTTTTGAAAAAAAGTCGGTTACCAAATTTTGGCTGTTAGGAACCATTGTAAGATTACTTGAGAATCACGGAAGACCACGACCTGATACCGTCAACATAGGTTGTCTCAACAACCTTTACAAAAGTGTTGTCGACATGGACATCGATCATTTCCAGACCGAAGCTTGTAAGCAGATGCTTGTTTATCCAAAGAGTGTTAAAGAAGATCTATGTTAGCTTGCTGAAGATTAACATAGACGACACAGAAGCAACAAAGTGCTTCATGTGTCCAATGTATCCAAAGAGCAAATCATGTCGAGAGTTTTTTAGTAATTTCAATACTTCAAGATGTTGTAGCTGTGGAAACTTGATGAAGGAAGAGATTATGTCATCTGAAGGAGAAGAGAAAGGTTGTTGTGATGATTATGATGGAGTCTTTGTTCATGGTGATGGAAACATGGCATTTATGTTGAGTGATGATTTGAAAATCGAGAATTTTTCTTGGAATCTTTTGAAGAAACGTCTTAAGGATTTAGGCTGTGTTAACGGTTTAGATGAGTTGGGAGACCAGAAATTGGCTTCCGAGAGGTATTCTTTGTTTATGGTTTCTTGAACTATTTTCTTGTTTTCTTAGTTTTATAGAATGAAATTTTGTTGACTTACATATTCTGATTGTACAGGCAATGACTTTGCTTCGATGTTTATTCACATCACAAACTCCATTTCATAGTTCATCATCTCCTTGTATGAGAGCTTATAAGCCATCAAGGCCATGTGATTCGGTTTTAGGCCAAGTATTGTCTTTTGAAGTGTATGTAGGTAAGAAAGACAAGGGGAAGGTTATATATGCTAAATGTGGTGAAGACTTTATTGATCTTCTTTGTACTTTTCTTGTTCTTCCTCTTGAGTATATATGCGAGATCTCTTGTAGCGAAGATGATGACGGTCTAGGGTGCATCGGTAACTTGTTCAGAAGCTTCAAAGGCTTAAGCAGTGGTGATATAACTATACCTCGGTATTATAGTTGTAGAAAGAATCTTCTTGGCATCACGGTCCAAAATCCGCCGAGTTTCTACAGTTGCTTTGGAGATCATGGTTTGGCTGAAAAACGCGAGGATAAGCTCAAGAAAGTAAGACCAATGGATCCTAAAACTGAGATAAGTGGCCAGTCAAGAAGTAGTGGTGGGTTTATGAAGAGTAAATATAAGTTTCTTGTGTCAGATGATTAGAGAATCAGTCCATTGGATTCATATCTTCGTACTATGAGGGAGGTACAACATCTGAAGATTCGTTTCGATGAAGTCAAGATTGAACAGATAACTATTGGTAAAACAGAGGTAATGTATATATTATTAAGTTCCTTGTTTCTTGTTTTGTTAGTTGACTAACTTTTCTGTCTCTCTAAATACAGGCTATCAATATATTGAAAGCTTCCTTTGTGACATCCTCTGCGTTAACCAATGGTCTCTCGGACTTGCTTTCAAAGAAGCTGGAAGAATAAACTCTAAAATTCTATTGGCAAAATATATTTTCAGCTTTGTGAGTGATTTGAAACAAGATTATCCCTAATACTTGAAAATTGAAACCAAAAGGCCACTGCATGTTTCATTAGACTGATAAGAAGACAATGCTGTGAGTATTAATATCAAGAAACTTCAAATGAAACATGCAGCTGCGTTTTGGTTTCAAAAGATCCCCTTCTCGACATACGAGTATACGACCCACTACTGAAACCTCCACGAGCTCGAAAAGAGAAATAATCAAAGCAAAACCAGGAAAATAAAGGTTACATTGTAGATCTAAAGTATGTCACTAGGATATCTACTAATAACACAGGCATGGGCGGATCCACTAAAGGAAAGGGTAGGTCAATTGACCTACCTAAAATTTAAATATATATTGTTTTTGTATGTATTACCCAAGAAGATTTGCTAGCACAAGTGGTAATTTATGACTGTTGAACTATCTTTTTCCCGAGTTCGACTCTTTCTCTCTCCATTTATTAATTTTTATTTTTAAAAATACTATTTTGCACTTGGCAAATTTTAATCCTAGATCCGCCCCTGAACACAGGTATCAGAATAAAAATTCAAATCTCGTATAACAGTAACAGACCTACCATCTTCTGCCAGATTAATCGCTAGTTTCATTATTATTATTCATGTAACTAGCAATTACTTATTTCCACATTGACTGTACTGTAGTAGCATTGTACACAAACTAACTGTTTCAACTGTTACTAGAAACTATGAAACCAACATTACATATGGTTAGTTAAGAGATTACCCATTACAGAAGAAGTAACCCAATCTTGGCTGTTGAAAACTGCATTTCTGTGTCCACCATACGCCAATCCGTGTGCTCCTTCAATATCGCCTCACTATTCATGGAGTTTGTGAGTGATTCTTTAAACACAACATAAACAAAGGCCTAACCTCCATAAACTCTAGAAGTGGGCTGCCATGCTGAGAGATGAACTTTTTTGCATGTATTTATCCTGAAACATCAAACTCTCTCATATAATCCACATTGCTTGACAAACTTACAATTATTCATAACAAGTTTACTTCATTTTCTCTACAACCCATTACATAGTTTAACGCATATACAGAAAAAAACGTAGAAAATTACTATTGTAGATCCAATATTTGGCACTATACATGAGAGTGGTAGAGACCACCCTGGAGGGATTATGACTCTAATAAAAGTTTTGAATCCGTTGTCGAAAGTGTGTAAATCATCAGGGATTCATTCTTTCTCAGATGAAAGCTGCTTAGCGAGTAGGAGAAGCCCAAGTGTTGTGAAGCCTGACAAGACGGTTGACGCATAAAACATAGCTAGAAGAGACGCTCTCAGAGACTGCCCAGAAGAACAAAACATTGACAAAATATCAATTTACAAACCCCCAAAAAACAACCTTTACCAGTAGGAGTGGAAATGTTTGATTGACCAACCTTTGCGAGTAGCAATGCATTATCATTCGCGTACTCCAATGAACTCTCTGGTATGTTTTGGATCCCCTGACTGACTTGCCATGAAAGTATACTGTTTGAATCCAAATGTGAATCATTTTTGTAAGACTGTTTAAAGAGTGTGATACACAGTTCTCAAAAGTAATAAACAAGCTTCTACAAATAATACCCAAAGATGAATGCAATGGCAGCTCCGGTGTAGGCTTTCTGTGGACTCACAGCAACCTGAAGGTCCCCAAACTACAGTTCAAACAAAAAAAATCTCATCTGAAAAGTAGCTTCAGCGAACATACAAGAGAAACCATGTATTATGCATTTATGCTTTACCTTAAACATCCTTGTATCCGACTTAGATTCATTACTGACTGAAACAGATGATGTACTTGCAGATAAGACCTCTCCAGTTGTAATCATCGCTTTCGCAATCTGCATGAATGATTATACAGGTGAACAATTGATTGTAATTGTGGCGGTTAAGTCGTATAATGTAGACTGATGGTCTGATTAACATTTGAAATAAGTATGCAAACAATTGCAATTAACTGTCACTTACATTTACATTTTTACCACACCTATATTTGAGATACAAGTACCTTCTGTAAGTCACCTTGGCCATATTGTCCCATGCCCTTGAACCTTTTGCCCGCAGATATCAAACGCCTCCCAAAGGCTAAACAAAAAAGGGTAAAGAAGAGTACGATTATAAGAGAATAGATCTAGAAAGATGTGTGGCTACATACTATAGAGCTACCTCTTGTTACCTGATCTGGCACCATCTGTTAATGAACTTTCTAGTTCAGGAAGTTTCTCCACTAAACTACGAGAAGTTGATGTGTCAGCCTGTTCCCAAGCACGGGACAGATTCAGTAACGTCTCTCCAAGCTCTTGACCACACTACAAACAGATTTGAGAGGATGAAATTATAAGTCCCTCAAAGTTTAAGAAAGTGAGGCAATGACGTGGGCTTGTAGAAAACACTGTAACGATTCAGGATTCTCTCTTCCCCTCTGTCGAATCTAGGGCACAAAACGCCAATGGCAAAGAAGGAAAATCAAGTTCTGAAGAAATAGAAACATAAAACAGGAACAAGGAAGCAAGTCAAAAGAGATATTAGTCAACTGACAATTAAGGTGTGGCAGAATGAAAGAAGATAGACATTCTTCGAAAAGTTGCAACAAGATCTTCAGAAAAGTTTAATGACTCGAGATTATCTGAACAGAAATATGAAGCCACAGATGAAAACGGTGATAGAAGAGAAGATCCAAGGTACCTTAAGATGCACAGTGAATAGTATATGAACAAGAAAGAAAAGTCCATTTAAGGAAAAAAAAAACATTAATACTGTGGGAGGGATTTCCAGAGGCAAACACTATTTCAAGTCTGACGAATGGTGAGGTTGGATTTGTCAAGTTTGGCTGAACATTGACAAAGGCGTGTAGGATGGTATTTGAAAGACAATGATGACCTTTGCTGGACTATAAAAATGAAGCTAAGACTATTTGAAAGATTCCATATGTTTGAATGCAATTGACCGATCATTTACTGTTAAACAGGAAGGTTGTCAGTCTGCGGATGTATGATAATTAAATGAGTGAAGATCTAAAATAATCAAAATAAGTGTATGTTTCACTACTTACACAGTTACACGTACAATCTATCTGTTTAAAAAGTATAGATCAATGTTATGATTATGTTCCTAGAGGCTCAAGGAATACAGAATTATGCCTCAGCTCAGATATCAGAATAATGAAGCAGTCATTTCTTCTTCTGAAAATTTCTATGATTAGTTGCTAGTAAAACCAGTAAAGCACTAAAGCATAAACACATACATGATGACATTCTATCATCAAAATCTTATTGATACCAAAGATGAACAAGGAAAAGAAACAGCTTATGCAACAATAAGGATGAAAATGATCACAATTATTTGAGCTACACATCGGTGTATTCAGCAATACACATAAAAGTAAGGCTAAAATATAGAATTGCTGGTGATTGTGGTTTTCGATGGGGCTGCTGCTACAATGAAAGAAGATGATTATACACATGTAGTTCAAAACGTCAACTACATGAATGTCACATGAGAGATCCCAGAGATGGAATAGCTATTCTAACATAATCCTAACCTCGAACTATGAACAATTTCATAGAACTTGAGATAAGAATGCTAATTTGGTGATCAGTAGAAGTAATTTACTTAGCACTACAATATTAGTTTCCTCATTTGACAAAGCCTTTAAAAAGTTTATGTGGAGAATAAGGAACTAACCTCATCAATGATAGGTCCATTAGAGAGATCAAAAGCAGCATCATTTAACTGTAAGTAAACCAAAACTCACCTTATAAAAAAATGCATTGCCAAAATCACAAATCAAGATTCAAGCATTTTGAGGGGCTTAAACTTACATCGAGACGAAGATCAGCTGGTAACTGCTGGAAGTAATCTGATGGAAGATCAAAACATTTCTGCAACAACAACAGAATTCAAAATTGATTTTTGAAAAAAAACAAAAATTAGTAAGGAATTACAAATTGAGTTAATTTCACTTACACTGAGTTGTATGAGAAGTGATTTCGAACTTGTTTCTATTTCTAGAGGTTGAGAAGAATCTGATGACTCCGTAAGAGCAAATGTGAGAGTCAATGATTTCGAAAGATTGAGTCTTTTCGACTTATTAGGTTTTAAGGAGGATGAAAAACGATAACTTGGCTGAGAAAAGAAGAGAATAGAAGAAGAGAGACTGTGGAGAGGTTGAAGGAGATGAAGAGAAGCCATCTTCAATGTTCCTAGAAACCCAGAAAAAATGACAAAATCAAAATCACAGATTTAAAATCAATGGAAGTGGAATCATCATCATCAATAAGCCAATCAAAAAAATTACCTTTAGAAATTGAACAAAACTGTGGTCTGAAACTCAACAAGCAGAGAACAACAAAAAAAAACCTCTAGAAACTGACGAGAATGTAGAAGAAAGACTCACGTGATGGTCACGTGTAATCTTCATTTATTTAAATTGTGGATTTGGGCTTCCTAGTTCCATCTTGTTATCGGCCCATTTAATGTGTTTTTTTTTTTGTTCTGATTATTATTACTAGTAAACAAAACTGTGCGGATCAGTAAAATTTATTTTCTATAGTAGATTTTTTTTATTTTATATATAACATATAATCTAGATAATAAAATGTTTATTGAAATATGTTGCATATGTACTTTTTGTTTTGGTGAAGATGATTCGAGGTAATAATTAAGAAACTGTATAAAAGTTAGAAATTTGATAAGTTGTATACTTGTATTTATCATTTATGATAAAGATACAATAATATAACATGATGATTAAAACTAATTAAAGGTACATTTGAAACCAAATACATACATGCCCTTTCTGAAGTGGAGTTTATGCTTGTCTCCGGAACGAACTAGTCAAGTTACAAATTCTTATACTTCTCCACCATTTGATTTCAAATTTCTGGTATTTTTTTTTTATCTTTTTTTCTGTAGTGATAAATAATATATATAATTATAAGAAAAATATAAGTAAAACATAAGCAATATATAAAACTAAAATTTACCCAGATTAACACCAATCCTATGGCTAATAACTAGAATAACACCCCAAAATAATGGATTGCTAGATTAACACAATTTTATGGTTAAAAGACTATTTAACCTTTATCCCTCTAATTAATTATTGTTTTTTAATTTAATATGGAAATTATAAAATTAAATGGAATTAAGATAAAAAAAACAAAAAAGGAAGGAAAAAAACAAAGTAAAAACGCGAAGAAGCTTCTTCTTCTTTAACCCCTTTTCGGTGAAAAAAAAAAAAACCCTTTCTCCAAATCCTCCGCCGCCGTGAAGCTCTAAGAAATCCGGCGACTCCGCCGTCAACGTTCTCTAAGAACGCCGGCAAATCCACGAGGGTTTGCCTCCGCCGTCAATCTCGAGGAATCTCCTTTCTCCCGTAACCCTAGCCTTCTTTGCCCTCTCCGCCGTCAAGATCTAAGAACGCCGGCGAGAATCAAGCTCCAAGGACGCCGGCGAGAGCCCACGAACCACTCCTCTGCCGTCAATCTCAAGGAATTCCGACCTCTCTCACCCTTCGTTCGTGTAGCTCCCTTTGCACCCACCGTCGTTTAAATCTGCTCCAACAACACCGGCGAGTCTCCAAGAACGACGGCGACGGCGAGGCTACAGGAATTACGGCGAGGCTCCTCCTTATTAAACCCGAAATCCCTAGGTAATTGATTGTGTGTCCTTGGTTTCTCAAAATTTTGAATATCTTGTCAATCTCTTGAAATTGTGGGTCGATTTTCATTAATTGCTTAATTTTTTTGGCAGCTATTGCTCTTCATCATCAAGTGAAGATTAACTCAGTTGATTTCGGTGAGGATATTTCCGATTTGGCGAAAAAAAAATTTTGTAAATAAATTCCCGCGCTTGAAAACAATTGTTGTTTGATGTAGCTACAGATTTATATGCAATTTCCATCAAATTGACAGATTTTTTTCTTGTCATTTGTTAGAACATCACCGATTGTTCTTCATCTTCAAAGTGACATCTTCTGATTTTTTTGTCCATCAGATTTCACATACGGCGGATGATAATTTTTGGATCATGTGGTATTCATCATTTTAATTGCCTGACCCCATTCATGATTCATCATATGCTTCTTTTGGAAAATTGTGTTTAGTCTTGTTTAGCATGTGATGACATAGAGTTATGCAGAGAATAATGAATAACATATTCTGCGGTTGATTATTATAGTTCAATGGTTCTATCTGTTTTTTTCAGGAACCCTTTGTGAATATCCCTGACGAGGTAATCAGAGAAGCATTACAAGTTCTTCTAGGTACCCTTCTCTTATCTCTCTTAAACCTCTTTTTATTGAGCTTAATGTTTTGATCCTTCTAAATCATATGAGTTCGTTCTTCTTACCTTTTTTCTTAACCAGATACAGAGAATCACCCTGTCTTGAATTTTAATTTTCCGGTGACATTCAATTCTTTCTTCTGACGGTGTACTCTTCGACTCTAGGTGATTATAATTTTTTTTTTATTCCTACTATAGAAATTAAATCTATAATTTTAAATTTTGATTGAGACAACTTTTATTTGTTGCAGATCAATCTCTTCAGTTTCATCTGTGGCTTGATTCTTCCAAATTCCAGTAAGTGTTTTTTGGCAAAAATCATTGTATTTTTTTTTTAAAAACAATTGATACCGCCAATGCTTTAGTGATGGATATGAAATTTGATTGTTGTAGCTACTAATTGATGTCATTTTAGTGCCTTAGTGACAACTTTTTTATGATATTGTATTGTTGATGGTATTTGGTGGTTATTTATTTTTTTTTTGTAAGGTTAGCAATGGCGTCTTCGAGTAATGTAATCAAGTATCCTCCTCGACTGTATGAAGAAGGGAAATGTCCTTTGCAACGTAGGAGCATGAACCACAATTGCTTCAGGTCCAAAATTGGGCTTTTGAAAGAAGGATTAGGATTGGATGTGTGGGATGAGTTGAAGAAATCATCTCTTGGAGTGTTTATAAAATTTGCGGAATTAGGATACACATGGTCTGCCCAGAAAGTCCATTTCTTGCTCACAAATCAGCTGGCAGTCGACAATATTCATGAGATTTGGTGTTTGATAGATGGTAGGCCACTCAGATTCTCTTTAAACGAATTTGCTCACATTACTGGGTTAAATTGTGATCCATTTGACCCGTTGGATAACTTTGATGGTGATCACAAAGAGCTTTGGAAAGAAATGCAGATAGGAACAACCATGGATGGTCCCATGTTTAGGGAGTTGCTAAAGGTTATTGATTTGAGTACTACATGGAGTCTAGAGAAGAGGGTGATGGTTGGTAGGTTATGTTTACTGTCTATATGTGTGCATGGGATACATCACGGATCTAGAATCCCATTGGCAACCGCTAAAAGAGTTCTTGATCCAGTGGCTTTTGAGAAATATCCGTGGGGTCGAGTTGCCTTTAGCTGTTTAGTTGATTCTGTCAAGGTTGTTGACTATGAGAATAACTCATACAATATACGCGGATTTGTTCATGCTATGTTGATTTGGGCGTATGAGAGTATTCCGGGTTTAGGAGAGGCTTATGGGATGAGAAGGTCTGATACGAGTGGAGTGCCACTTCTGGATTGGGAATCTTGTCGGAAGCGTATCAATTTTACTGAATTCATCAAGAATGAGAAGAAGTTGCATGGTCAGGTTAGTTTGTTTTAAACCTATTGTATGATTACTCTTGTATTTGTGAGAATTTGAGGTTTAGTTTCGATAAAAATAAGTGGTTAAAGTCTGTAATAAAAGATTTAGTTATCTTTGGAATCAATGGTAGGGAATTTTGCAATAGAAATAGTTAGAAAGTTGTGCTAAAGTTGCAAAGAATTTGTGGTAATAGAACATGTTAGAAAGTTGAAATTAAGGATTTAGTTATCTCTGGAATCAATGGAAGTAAATTATGGAATGAAAGTATATATATGATTGTGAACTTTTAAATTATGTTTTAAGTTAATTTCAGCAAATTTATATTTTGTTGTTTTGGTTGTTTTATTGTAACAGCATGTATTTGTTTATATTTTGTTTGCAGGTTCGAGTAAGGCACACGGTTCCAGTTTCAGAGGAAAACATGTACCCTACATGGTGTGATGCGAATGATAACAAGGATCCAGACCTAGACAACTTGATTATGGATATCATTCACAACCGTTTGCCTCTAAATGCTTGGGAGGGTGACAAACCAGCTACTTTGACAAAAAAGAAACGAAAAGTTAAAGATGATGATGATGGCGAGGGTAGATAGGGTATGTTGGGTAAGCTCCAAGAAGATTCTAGAAGATATCATTAAAGGAAATAGAAATCTAACTAGGAAAAGGAAAAGTTGTAATCCTAATATATAAAGGAAAATAGAATAGGAAATCTATAACTATAAATAGAGATTATTAGAAGGATGTATGATCATAAGAAAAGAGAGAAAGCTTGTGTTTAGTTTTGAGAGGATTTTCTAAACATTAATAAAGGAAGGATTCTTTATTCAAGCTTTGGTTTTGTGCTTTTGATTCATTATTTGGTATCAGAGCAAATCCTGAAGTATAAGGACAGCTCATACGAATCATGGCTGAGACGAAACCATCTGACAAGACACCACCATCTACCTCCGCAGTTCAATGTCCGATGTTGAATTCAATAAATTACACCGTCTGGACATTGAGAATGAAGACGACATTGAGAGTTCACAAAGCATGGGTTGCAATTGATCCAGGAACGGACAATGAAGAGAAGAATGACGTTGCAACAACTTTGTTATACCAATCCATACCAGAGAATCTCATCTTGCAAATCGGTGAACAGGACACACCAAAAGCTATATGGGAAGCAATAAAATCACTAAATCAAGGTGCAGAACGCGTCAAAGAAGCCCGCCTCCAAACCCTAATGTCTGAATTTGAACGATTGAAGATGAAAGATTCAGATACTATCGATAGCCTCTCAGGGAAGTTACTAGAGCTAGCCTCAACAGCAGCCTCTCTAGGTCAACCTCTTGATGCACCAAAGTTGGTGAAAAAGTTTCTAAATAGCCTGCCTTCAAACAAGTTTATACATCTCATCGCTTCTCTTGAACAAGTCTTGGACCTAAATAAAACTAGTTTCGAAGACATAGTTGGGAGATTTAAAGCTTTCGAAGCACGTATAAACGGGGAAGCTACACAAGAAACACAACAAAATCTCTTGTTCTCAAATACGGAAGGAGCCAATGGTAGAGGAAGAGGACGCGGCAGAGGCAGAGGACGTGGTCGAGGTAACAGAGGCAGAGGACGAGGAAGAGGGAATTCTCAAGACAGCGAACAAAAGGACAGATCCCATATTATATGCTTTCGATGCGAAAAACCTGGTCACTTCGCATCTGCTTGTCCGGTGAAGATCCAAAAGGAACAAGAACTCAATAAAACCGAGACGGAAGAAGCAGATACAGCCTTATATATGCATGAAATCATGTACTTAAATGAGGAGAAGGTACTTCCAGAAAAGTATGAGACAAACAAAAGAGAAGATGGAATTTGGTACTTGGATAATGGTGCAAGCAACCATATGACAGGAGAGAAAGGATACTTTTCTGAGTTAAATGAGAGCATCATAGGAATGGTGAAATTTGGTGATGGATCTTGTGTCAATATTGGAGGGAAGGGATCAATTCTCTTCGAAGGAAAAAACGGAGAACAGAGACTTCTAACAGACATCTACTACATCCCAATGTTGAAGAGTAACATTCTCAGCTTAGGTCAAGCTACAGAATACGGCTGCGATGTGAGAATGAGGGCTGATTACCTCACTTTACGCGACCCCAATGGATGCTTGTTGGTCAAGGTAACTCGTTCTCCCAATAGATTGTACAAGATCGGCCTAAAAATTGGCAAACCAACATGTTTACACTCGAGAATTGATGAAGAGCCATGGAAGTGGCATGCGAGACTCGGCCATATCAGTTTTAAAACGCTGAACTCGATGTACGTACAAGAGATGGTACGAGGCATGCCTAAAATCACAGGTCAGAAACTGCTGTGTGAATCGTGTTTGGTAGGGAAACAGACAAGACATGCGTTTCCAAACTCAACACAATATAGGTCTACACGAGCATTGGAGTTGCT
Organism: Barbarea vulgaris; assembly: GCA_963667165.1. Lineage (NCBI taxonomy): Eukaryota > Viridiplantae > Streptophyta > Magnoliopsida > Brassicales > Brassicaceae > Barbarea > Barbarea vulgaris. The sequence goes on along the minus strand of OY763890.1, from coordinate 24,310,325 downwards.
ACACGCTGATCTTTGTGGACCAATATCACCAGCAACAATTGCTCGAAACCAATATATCTTTGTAATAGTGGATGATTACACTAGATATATGTGGACAATCTTGCTCAAAGAGAAGAGTCAAGCCTTTGAGAAGTTTCAAGCGTTTAAAGCTCTTGTCGAGAAGGAATGTGACAAGAAAATTGTAACACTACGCACAGACAGAGGTGGAGAGTTTACATCAAGAGATTTTCAAGAATTCTGTAACACAAACAGAATCAGAAGGCATCTTACAGCACCCTATACCCCTCAACAAAACGGAGTAGTTGAGAGAAGGAACCGTACATTGATGGAGATGACTCGGAGCATTCTTAAGGCAATGAATGTTCCAAATTATCTGTGGGGAGAAGCTGTAAGACATTCAACATATTTGATCAATAGAGTTCCTACACGTGCTCTAAAGAATCAAACACCATATGAATGTCTAAGAGAAAGAAAACCAAGTATCGAGCATCTTAGGATTTTTGGATGCATCGCTCATGCAAAGGTAGAAGCTGAGCATCTGAAAAAGCTTGATGATCGATCAGTAACGCTTGTCCATCTCGGAATAGAACCAGGAACCAAGGCATATCGACTTTACAATCCAACAACGAGAAGAGTTGTTGTAAGTCGTGATGTAGTTTTCAATGAGAAGGAAGCTTGGAATTGGAAGGGAGCAAACAATGATGGGGATCAACCAGGGATGTTTCGACTAACATGGGGAGAAGCTGTAGACAATGGACAAGGTCCATTCGTGGACAATAGCTTGCAACCTGAAGATGATCAAGCTGACGCAGAGGAACAGGTAGTCCAAGATCATGACAACACCGAAACAGAGATACCTCCGCTTAGAAGATCAACTCGGCAACACAATCCTCCTGGTTATCTCGCAGACTACTTACTTCTAGCTGACCTGGAATGTGAATTACTCCTCCTATCACTCAATGATGAACCATTAAACTTTCAAGAAGCAAGAGAATCAGTCGAATGGACAAAGGCATGTCAAGAGGAGATTGATTCAATCTACAAAAACAAGACGTGGGATCTAGGTGAGAAACCACATGGTGTAAAAGTAATTGGTCTTAAGTGGGTTTTTAAGATCAAAAGAAATGCTGATGAAACTATTAACAAGTTCAAGGCTAGGCTTGTTGCTAAAGGATATGCACAACGAGAAGGGATTGATTTTGATGAGGTATTCGCACCTGTTGCGAGGTTAGAATCAATCAGAATGTTGATCGGATTAGCATCTTCACATGGATGGGAGATTCATCATCTCGACGTAAAGACTGTCTTTCTGCATGGTGAACTAACGGAGGACGTTTACGTTTCACAGCCTGAAGGATTTGAAAAGAAGGGAGAAGAACATAAGGTTTTCAAACTCAAGAAAGCTCTTTACGGTCTACGTCAAGCCCCTCGCGCATGGAACACAAAACTTGACCAGATTCTAAAGACCATGAAGTTTAAAAAGTGTCAAAAGGAGAGTTCCGTGTACCGCAAGGAAGAAGGAGTTAAGATTTTGATTGTGGCCGTATATGTTGATGATCTTTTTGTCACAGGAAGTACACTGGAGATCATCAAGGAGTTTAAAACCGGAATGTCCACAAATTTCGAGATGACTGACCTTGGCAAGCTTACGTACTATCTTGGTATTGAAGTTAGTCAAGGAACTAATGGAATAGAGATCAAGCAAGAAGCTTACGCTCGTCGAATCCTCAAAGAAGCTGGTCTAGATTCTTGTAACCCGACACAAATACCAATGGATTTCGGTTTGCAATTGTCGAAAGCTTTGGATGAACCAGAGATCGACGCGACCATGTATCGAAGAAGGATTGGATGCTTGAGATATCTCTTACATTCTCGACCAGATCTTGCATTCTCAGTAGGGATCTTGAGCAAGTACATGCATGACCCAAGAGAGTCACACGGCAATGCTCTGAAACAAATCCTAAGGTATCTACAAGGAACGGCAAGCTATGGAGTCACATACAAGAAAGGAGCACCAGTCATTGTAGGCTATAGTGACAGCAGCCACAACACGGACCCTGACGACGGGAGAAGCACCACGGGACATGTGTTTTATCTCGGAGAAGCTCCCATAACTTGGTGTTCGCAAAAACAAGAGACAGTGGCGCTGTCTTCATGCGAAGCGGAGTTCATGGCAGCTACGGAAGCGGCTAAGCAAGCTATATGGATACAAGACTTGCTAAGTGAGATCACAGGGAAGAGGTATGAGAAGACGATGATCCGCATCGACAACAAGTCAGCTATTGAGCTCACCAAGAATCCGGTTTTTCACAAAAGGAGTAAACACATACACAAACGGTTTCACTTTATTCGTGAATGTGTAGAGAACAGATTGATCGAAGTGGAGCATGTGCCTGGAGAAGAACAGCGTGCAGACATTCTTACCAAAGCCCTGGCGAGAATCAAGTTTAAGAAGATGAGAGAAATGATCGGAGTTTAAGATCTCATGAAGAACAACTTGAAGCTTAAGGGGGTAAATGTTGGATAAGCTCCAAGAAGATTCTAGAAGATATCCTTAAAGGAAATAGGAATCTAACTAGGAAAAGGAAAAGTTGTAATCCTAATCTATAAAGGAAAATAAAATAGGAAATCTATAACTATAAATAGAGATCATTAGAAGGATGTATGATCATAAGAAAAGAGAGAAAGCTTGTGTTTAGTTTTGAGAGGATTTTCTAAACATTAATAAAGGAAGGATTCTTTATTCAAGCTTTGGTTTTGTGCTTTTGATTCATTAGGGTACAATTTGTTTTCAGGTAAGTATTTTATTACATAATGATTAACTAAAACATGTGGATACAAATTCTTATAGTTCTTTACCATTTGATTTCAAAATTCTGGTATTTTTAATCTTATTTTCTGTAATAAATAACATAATTAGAAGCAAAATATAAGTAATTCATAGCACGGTCGACGAGGAGGAGGTGGATCACTTATATCGTCCATTTTCTTTTAAAAAATATGTATTAAACCATGTTCTATATCTACTTTCTAACTTATTATTTAATTATGTTATAAATATTATTATTACTTCTTTTCTAAATACTTTTAAATGTTTAATTTAATTCAAAATTTGAGCCTTACTTCTTTTTGGTAAGATAAAGAATTCTTACAGTTTTTTTGAATATATGAACAATTTCCTTTTCTCACTCTGTTTAATAGTTAAATAGATTAACAAATCCATAATTTTAAATTTACTAGATAAGGACCCGCATATATGCGGATTTATAAGAAATATTTTATAACCCGTAAAATAAAAACTAATAGCAAAAATTGGAAAAAAAATTCATCTTTATAAAATATATAATAAAATTGGTTTTCAATCTCCTGTTTTTTTTATTTGGTTTCTAACTAAATGATGTAATATATGCATCTGTATATCTAATTTTTTCTTTCTCCTATGTTTATTGAATTATTATTTTATTATTTAACTACTCTTATTTCTAAGTTTTTTTAACTAATTTTGATGAATTGGTTTCTTATTTATATTAAAATTAGATTTTGAGAAAAAGAGTAAAGTTTATTTTATAGTGAAAATTAACCGTCTATTAAACTTTTTTTTCCTAATAGTAAAATGTATTTTGCCTAATTGTTTTATTAAGATATGTTAATGAATGGGAAAAAATATTTATCTTTATAGCTTATAATTAGGAAAAAATTAATTATAAAAACAAATATATATAAGATTAGTAAAAGGTATTTAACTTTTTTATTTATTTAATTTTGTTATTATATTAACAATTTTGACACATGTTAAGATCTAAGGTTATAGCAGACACGTGTCACGATCTCGTTAATTATAATTTGAACATGTGTCCAACTCTCGTCAATGCAACCCAGATTTATATAATAAGATTTACGTTTTTTCGATAAGTTTACGATAAATTTAAAAATTTGAGCCTTATTTATTTATTGATATGATAAAGAATTTTAACTGTTTTTATTTGAATATATGAACAATTTTCTTTTCTCATTATGTTTAAAATTTGAATACTCTTTATAAATTCATGAATTTTTTTTTTTTCATTTTTGTCATCCGAATAATTATAATTTTGACACATGTTAATCTTTAGTTAGTGTCTTTAAATTTTAAAAATATAGAGATTTTATTGATGTCGCGTTGGAAGAGATTCAATCTTATTGATGTTAATGACACTAATGACGTCAATCTTTCCAGTAATTGATTTAGTTTGAGCATGAGTGAGGATCAATGGAAACTCGGTTCCTATCAACTTTTATGCGTGATCGTCCAGCACCCATTCGGTCCTCCATCCCCATTGGTGTGATGTGCTTATTTGTATGTGGATCTGGTATCATCCCAACAAGTTTGTGGATTTACAACTATTGGTTAATCTGCCAAGAATATTTTTTTAACCATTATATATTTAAAATCTCAAAATTATGGCATTTCTATATAAATAGATATCTTATTTGATGTCTTCCTATCGTACGCTTTACGTTCACTAATAATAATATATCTGTATTGAATTTAAAAATTATTATTTGTAGGGTAAAATCTATTCAGATAAAGCAATTTTACCATTTTTATTTGAATATATGAATAATTCTATTTTCTCATTATGTTTAAATTTTCAACAGATTTTATAAATTCATGAATTCTTTTTTTGTTTTTTTTTAATTTTCGTCATCCTATTAATCATAATTTTGACACTAGCGATGAGTGTATTCAAATTTTATATAATAAATTTTTAAGAATTTAGAGTTTTTTTTAAGTGAAATTTGACTAGAATGACTCTCATTTTATATGATATTACTAGAATGACTATTCTTCTAAAGGGTTAACTAAAAAAATGGGTAAAAGACAATATTATCTACTCCATCTAACAAAATAACAATATTGCCATTGTGTAAAAAAATAAAAAAATAAAAAAACGTTTTAAAAAAAATAAAAAAAAATAAAAAATTAAAAAATAAAAAAATTAAAAAAATTAAAAAATAAAAAAATTAAAAAATTAAAAAATTAAAAAAAAATAAAAAATAAAACGAAAAAAATTAAAAATTATAAAACTAAAAAACAAAAAATTTTAAAAATTTTAAAAATAAAAAATTACAAAATTTTTTAAAAAAACAAAAAAGAATAAAAAACAAAAAAAAAATTGTTAAAAAACTAAAACAGAAAAAAATTATTAAAAACAAATAATTATAAAATATAACATATTAAAAAAATTGGAAATTCCAAAAAAAAAAAAAAAAATTTAAAATCTAAACTAATTCAAAAATATCTTATTTAAAAATAAAATAAAAATTACTAACATATTTAAAAATATCTTACACAATTCATAAATAAAAAAATAAACATAAAAATATATTATACAAAAATAGTTCAAAAATAACTAAATTATTAAAATATTTTAAAAATATCTTTAAAATAATTTATTAACGTAATTTAAAAATAAATAAATAATATCTTATTCGAAAATAAAAATTATTAACATAATTTCAAATATCTAACAAAATTCAAAAATAAATAATTCAAAAATAAGTCTATAAATAAAATAAATCTGTGATAGGGGGCCAGTGCAAATGTTGCTGGCTATGACACAGATTCATTATTTCCAACCGAAAACACACCATATGTAAGAAACTTAAAACACAGCACAAAGTCTAAACAAATTCAAGATAAAGATCAATTCTAAAAATGTAATATTCATGCATATAACAAATAGTTTGCTGGAAATTAAAACAGTACAGTAAAACAACATGCATCATCCTACAAAATAGAAGATGCATTTTAAATCCACAGTTTATTTTCACCTCCAAGAGGAGCCACCAAGCTTAATCACTTCTTCTGAACTTGAGTCCCTTCTTGTTCCAATTCCTTCATCTCCTTTCTGATTACTCGCATCTCCATATAAATCTTTTAGCTTTGCGAGATTGCTGTTTACAGTCGCAGCAGATCTCTCCTTGTTGCTACTATCTCTTTTCGGAGTCGGTTCACGCTCAATTTGCACACCCCTGCTCCTACTTCTGCTTCTGCTCCTACTTCTCCTGTCATGTCTGCTTCTATCATCCTCGTAATCACTGCGCCTGCTTCTACTACTGTCATAGTCACGTCTTGATCTCCTATCATTACCATAATCCCTCTCCCTTTCTCTGTATCTATCTCTCTCCCTCTCCCTGTCTCTGTCTCTTTCTCGGTCATTGTCCCTCTCTCTCTCCCGATGTCTATCTAAGTCTCTGTCAGGATAATAGTCTCGGCTCTGGCTCCTACGTGGTGACCGCTGTACTTCATCGCCTCCATTTCTGTCATAACTGGAAGGTGGAGGACGGCGAACAGGAGAGGAGCCTCTGGTGGAAGCACGGTGAGGTGCTCGCTGACCAAAAGAAACAGAGAGGGATGCTTTTACGGATGGTGGGCGACGAGCAGTGTCTTCAGAGCCACGAGTCATGTCTCCGGTTGAACCAGAAGGTTTAGTTGGTAAGTTCATCTTCTCAAGGTTTGATACAATTTGGCGCATGACAGGAACAGGTATGCGAGGAAACAAAGTATCAAAGTAGTACTACAAACACAAAAAACCAGAACATCAGATTCAGGAATTGGCATCATGGAGACATTAAAGTATCATATTGATCAAAAGTTCGAATAGATAAATGACTCTTAAACACCTTATATGGTCTAACGCTAATGGATGTTTACTAAAACAAACTGAAAATATATTAAAATCATTCCAATTCGCTTTCACTCATCTAAAAAATGACTTCACTTAAGTATTAGTTCGAAAATTAGGTCAATTCTTCCAGCAAATAATCACCACATTCTTCAAAAACATGACTTAAGATTATCATACCAAACTAGTGAATGTTCAAATTATCGCAAAATGGGTATCAAACCACCATTATCAAATGGCAAATAAGAAGAACTTAACGAAGCAACTAAGCCCTAAAAAGTGTGTGTACTTTCCTGACAAAACAAATTAACAACACAACAATACCAATAAAGTCCAGGATTTTAAGTGATCACACAGCATCTTACCGACGAATAAAAATTCTTGCTCAATATCACTTCAAATTCTCAGTATTGTAAAATATATACATTTTTAGACCCAGGAGAAACCCAGATGCATCCAAGTCTGCCCAGCCAAAAACACTTTCCATGGGACAAATTCACAGAAGACAGAAAAATTTGGCCATGTATAATTAATAAATTGTTACTTACTTACCAGTCCAAGCAGCAAATCACGAACATAAACACCCATTGTTGTCATCCGTCCATTTGATCCTGGTGAAAACTCCTGGAGGCAAAGTACACAAATATACCCATTTAAGCTGTGTACCAACAGTAGCAATGCAGAGCGATGTTCAACCAAGCTGGAGTGTGTAATACGATAACATGAACCCACAACACAGAGACATACTCTATTCTATTAAAAATCATATTAAGGAACTAAAGAAAAACACGATGCTAGACACACCAACTTTAATGAGACCCAGATGTATGAATAGGCAATTGCATACGATTTTTCATGAATGCTTGATATTAGCAAGATGTCATCTATAATTTATGGTACTCTGTGAAAATGATAAAAGATTCTTACCTCATCATCTTTAATGTATGGTTCATACCATGTCCACAACGTCTTTGGATCTGCAACATATCTTAAGTATAGGAATCCAACCTGCACATTAAGTTCCCTCCGGTCAGGTCAAAAGCAATGAACATAGAAAAGCAGATAATTGTTCTAACATGCAAAAACGCAAAGCAAAACAAAGTAGCAAGAAGCTGGAAAAGTATTACCATAAACTGCAAGACAAGCCAAACTTCCAGTAACCCAAGGAAGTATGTAAGCTCTATCTCATTAAAAAGAAAAAAGCTTCACACCGATCCTAAAACGTAGACAACTTTAGGAACACCAGTTCCCAACTAAGAGTGAAGTATCATAGACAAACTGTTTGTCACAGTCGCTAGTTTTTATACTGCTAGATGGGCAGAGAGGTGATCCTAGAGAGATAGAGTTGCTAAAATGGAAAAGACACCTCAAACCTTGATTTGCAGATACTGCTAGCAAAGAAAGGTCTTATTTATTTTGGTGGGAGACCGAGAAACTCTCAGCAACTCAAAGAAAGAATGACATCCCAACTTTGTTTCTCGTTGTGAAAATCTGCTATGAAAACACGAGAACAATTATGTGTACGCTCATTCCTTCAATATGGGATGAGGAAAAGAAAAGTTTCAGATGGAACCCAGAGGTAAGCAATGCTCTTACCTGACTATAAGCGGCTCTATAACTATTTTCACAAACAAAGGAAAAGCATACCATTTCTGTGTTAAATTAACTAACAAGAAACAATTCAGCTGGTATCAAGTATCAGTAGGAACATGTATTGGAACAAACAGCACACGATGTTAGATATCTCCAGATACCGAAAATCAAGAAGAAACCAGAAGATGCAAAGAGATACTACTCTACTAAGAGAATAAAAAAAAGACAGTGGTATAGCATATCGGTAGCTCATACTTTCTTCTAAGTTCTTCTAGGTCACTTATGCAAGAAGATAGTAGAGAGATTTCACTCACCGCTCTAATATAAGGAGAATCTGTGTGCTTCAACAGCCCATGCATCTGCTTCACTGTAAGCTTCATGGTAAAGAACTTGTAAAGGAGACAATACGCTGTTGAAGGACCACGGCAGTTTCCACCCATCCATGGCTCGACATGATTAACTTGGTTGTAGATTTCATCAATAACCTCATGATAAGTCTTTAAACCATAGAGCTCTTTGAAATAGTCAGAAGAAAGAATGTTCATTGAAAGAACCTTTTCCAATAGTGACTCATATGCTCTTCCATTTGTCTGTATCTCTGCCATGTTTTAATACTGAGAGATACAGAAACAAAAGCTTACGAGACCAAAAACCTGAAAAAAAAAAAAAAAATCAACACATTTAGGAAAAAAACAACAACCTTAAAAAGCTTGAAACTTTGAAACAAGAACAAATCCAGGAAACAAAACCAAACCAAACCAATAACAGTAAATCACAGATTTCATATGAAACCCTAGAAATCGCGAAGCAATATCAATGTTCATCTTAATCTAAAATTATACCGTAAAGGAGATCAATTTCGTCAAACCCAGAAGAGAATAAGTGAAATTTCGATATCAATTTCTGATGGAATTGGCAAAATCAAATCGATCAGAGTAGGAACAAGTCGAATTTGTGTATCAGCCGATTAAAACAATTTTGAAAAGCAATTGAACTTTAATTTCAAGAAGCTTATAAAATCGAAAGGAGTTAGAGGGAAAAAAGAACCTGAAACTTAACGATCTGCGATGGAGATTACAGACTTCGAAAATGAAAACTCGAGAGGTTGAGGACAAAGAAAAAAGCCCTAGAAACGGCGAGATCTCGTATCAGACTATTGGGATAGGCAGCTTCACATTTTAATTGGGAAACTTTCAAATATGACCTCAAGTTATTACTTATTTTCACATTTTACCCGTATATTAAAATATATTTAGATGTGTCCCTTAATTGATGTATAGTTGTAGCCTTGTAGGCATACGGTCATTTCGGTCCAAAATTTCGGTAATTTGATTTGTTGGTTTAGAAAAATTATTGTGATATTGAACAAAAATTAAAAAAATCGATTCAGACCAGCTCGGAAGTAACTAGAGACACTAGTTTGGGTTTAAAGTGACGCTGATAAAAGTAGCGACACTTGCAACATCATTATTATGAACAAAATCTGTAAAAGTTAGAAACCAACAACAGCTAAAGAGAAAGAAGCCATTGTTGTTACTGTAATTTCTTGTCGCCGGAACGTGTCGCACTACACCTAAAAGAACATGGCTTATATGAGTTTCTACCCTGTTACAAATGTTTACAAATCTGGTAACATGCCCAATGAAAAATACTAGGGTTTGGTACGATCACCAAATGAACACGATGGCCAGCGACATCTTGTAGGTGTACAACAATGGCGAAGCAAAAAATCCAAAGAAAACGAGGTTGGCCGAGAAGATGGTGGAGGTGATGGTGACCAATGAAGTAGTCTCACTCTTTTTCTTCTTCTTCTTCATTGATTTGACAGTTCAGAGATAAAGGACCGAAACTTCCTCAACTGATTTAGAATGCTAACGCAACTTTATTTCCTTTATCTATATCATCCTTGCTAATCTTTTTTAGGTTCTTCCACTAACAACTTTCATGCTCTATCTTTGGTTCCACGTTCTAACTTTCCTATGTTTTTTCGGGTTTCACCATTCAAATAGTAAGTGATATTTCTTCCACTAGAGTAACTAGTATCGTTTTCTTCTCCTCTTACTTTCCTCCTTTTGAGAGAACAACTATCAAAAGCAGATGAATCCATTGTTACTTTCCTTTTGGAATTCTTCTTTTCTGTTCTCGCGGTTGTTCTTGTCTTCTCCCGTTCTTTCCTTATCTTCTCATAAGCCTGTTGAACCACACTTGCACAATGAGCTGCACTACTGGTTCTTGAGAATTTCCACTTGGAGTTAACCAAACCTGAAGTAAAATTATAGCTTGTAGTTGACTTTGGATCCGTGTTTCGCTTTAGATGGGTGAAGCTACTCCAATGGCTTGACATACCTGGTTTAGGCACTTCTACTGCTGAAAATGACTGTAGACATTGAGGACACATAAGGTTACAATTGACATAAACTCTTTGATACTCATACTGCATCAAGCATCTCCTGCAAACTGTCCAAAAACTGCTCAAGTTTGATTGGTCCAATGACCCAGATGCAGCAAATGAGCTTGGCTTTATTGAATGATGATCAGTCTGTATAGGATTTTGTGTTTTACCAACTGGCTTTTGCGAATTTTTCTTCTGGGTCGTCGGGTTATTCATCTGGGATGTCGTCCTTGCATTTGTCGTAAAAACTGTCTTGGCGAAATTGGAGAAGCCATTATTAGAAGATGAAACTGTCCTCTGAAAAACTGAAACCTTCCTACGATCATAAGATGCTCTCTTTTCTTTATCTGACAAGAATTTCCAAGCTTCACAAACATGCTTAAATGCTCCTTCAGCTCCTATAGACTTGTTTTTATCGGGGTGAAGCAGTAATGCAAGTTTCTTGTACTTTCTCTTCAACGTGTCATTATCATCGCACAGACTGGCATTGAGTATTCTGTACCAGTCTACGTCCTCTGCAGCCATATACACATCTAGAGTTGCTAACATCTGAACAATACCTTCTAGCTCTGGATACAGACTTTGAGCTTTTAAGGCAAACTTCTTGGCTCCGACAATGTCTTTCATTTTGAACTTCTTCTCTGCAATTTCTTTTGCCCTTGCCGCCTCGTCTTTGTTGCAATCCATACCTGTCGTGTATCCGTATCATTCAATATTTATTCAGAGTAGAAACAAGTCGAATTTGTGTATCAGCCGATTAAAACAATTTTGAAAAGCAATTGAACTTTAGTTTCGAGAAGCCTATTAAACACATTTAGGAAAAAAACAACAAAACTTTGAAACAAGAGCAAATCCAGGAAACAAAACCAAACCAAACCAATAGCAGTTAATCACAGATATCATATGAAACCCTAGAAATCGCGAAGCAATATCAATGTTGATCAATTTCACCGTAAAGGAATCAATTTCGTCAAACCCAGAAGAGAATAAGTGAAATTTCGATATCAATTTCTGACGGAATTGGCAAAATCAAATCGATCAGAGTAGGAACAAGTCGAATTTGTGTATCAGCCGATTAAAACAATTTTGAAAACCAATTGAACTTTAATTTCAAGAAGCTTATAAACTCCAAAGGAGTTAGAGGGAAAAAAGACCTGAAACTTAACGATCTGCGATGGAGATTACAGACTTCGAAGATGAAAACTCGAGAGGTTGAGGACAAAGAAAAATGCCCTAGAAACGGCGATCTCGTATCAGACGACTATTGGGATAGGCAGCTCACATTTTAATTGGGAAACTTTCAAATATGACCTCAAATTATTACTTAATTCTCACATTTTACCCGTATATTAATATATTTTAGGTTTGGCCCTTAATTGATGTATAATAATGGCGTGGACATACGGTCAGTTCGGTCTAGAATTTTGGTAATTAGGTTTGTTTGGTTTACAAATATTATTGCGAAATTGAACCAAAATTAAAATTCGGTTCAGACAGGTTCGAAAGTAACGAAATTTGGTTCTTCTAAGAGTCAAAAAAATTATATCCAAAATTTTCAAACTTCGGTTTGTTCGGTTTATTATAGAACCAAAACCTAAATATATTTACAAATCCAAAAAAAAAAACATGTTTAGAGCATGATTAGTAGGAGTCTCTAACATAAGTCTATCGTGATATTAAAAAAGAAAAATAATGAAAAAAAAAAAAGAGAGAGTGATAATTTATATTAAAATATTATTTTGTTCGTTTGTTTTGAGAGACTATATAAGTCTCTACCAACTGCACATGCTCTTATAAATGTTTACAAGCCCGGTAACATGCCCAATGAAAAATACAACTAGGGTTTGGTACGATCACACAATGAATACGATGGCCAGCGGCATCTTGTTGGTGTACGACAATGGCGAAGCAAAAAATCCAAAGAAAACGAGGTCAGCCGAGAAGATGGTGGAGGTGATGGTGACCAATGAAGTAGTCTCACTCTTTTTCTTCTTCTTCTTCATCGATTTGACAATTCAGAGATAAAGGACCGAAACTTCCTCAACTGATTTAGAATGCTAAAGCAACTTTATTTCCTTTATTTATATCATCCTTGCTAATCTTTTTTAGGTTCTTCCACTAACAACTTTCATGCTCTATCTTTGGTTCCACGTTCTAACTTTCCTATATTTTTTGGGGTTTCACCAGTCAAATAGTAAGTGATATTTCTTCCATTAGAGTAACTAGTATCGTTTTCATCTCCTCTTACTTTCCTCCTTTTGAGAGAACAACTATCAAAAGCAGACGAATCCATTGTTACTTTCCTTTTGGAATTTTTCTTTTCTGCTCTTGCGGTTGTTCTTGTCTCCTCCCGTGCTTTCTTTATCTTCTCATAAGCCTTTTGAACCACATTTGCAGAATGAGCTGCACTACTGGTTCTTGAGAATGTCCACTTGGAGTTAACAAAACCTGAAGTAATATTGTAGCTTGTAGGTGACTTTGGATCCATGTTCCGCTTTAGATGGGTGAAGCTACTCCAATGGCTTGACATACCTGATTTAGGCACTTCTATTGCTGAAAATGACTGTAGACATTGAGGACACATAAGGTTACAATTGACATAAACTCTTCGATACTCATACTGCATCAAGCATCTCATGCAAACTGTCCAAAAAGTGCTCAACTTTGATTGGTCAAATGACCCAGATGCAGCAAATGAGCTTGAATTTATTGAATGATGATCAGTCTGTATTGTTTTTTGTGTTTTACCGATTGGCTTTTGCGAATTGTTCTTCTGGATCGTCGGATTATTCTTCTGAGATGTCGTCCTTGCATTTGTCGTAAAATTTGTCTTGGGGAAATATGAGAAGCCATTATTAGAAGATGAAACTTTCCTTTGATAATTTGAAACCTTCCTACGATCATAAGATGATCTCTTTTCTTTATCTGACAAGAATTTCCAAGCTTCAGAAACATGCTTAAACGCTCCTTCAGCTCCTACAGATTTGTTTTTATCGGGGTGAAGCAGTAATGCAAGTTTCTAGTACTTTCTCTTCAACGTGTCACTATCATCGCATGGATTAGCATTGAGTATTTTGTGTTAATATTTTAGCGTGAGACACAAGAAACTACAAGGTCTGAGGCGTGGGAATCTTTTGGAGCCTAGGATCAGCTGGAGGTGTACTTAGGCGTGGGAATATTGAGGAGACAGGTCTGGAGCTGATCAGCATGCTTCAAACTCAGCCTTCCACCTTCATTTGTTTCCTTTGTCCTCTAGTGTACTTTAAATAAAATTTATGTTTAATTAATAGCATTAAGGTGTCCCTTATGTCAGCCACTGTCCCTGACCTTCTCTTTTTAATTGTTGTATCATCTTGCTTCAGTTTTAATAAATGAATTCGCTTTCTTCTTCTCTATTCTCTCTTAGTTCCTTCTTCTCCATTAATCTCTGAATCTTTCTCATTCTACTTCGTAAAACTATCATGGTATCAGAGCGAGTTCTTGGTTACTAAATCTCTTTCTATTCCGCAAATACTTGGTTACTCATTCTCTATTCTCTTTCACTTTCAGCTCATTTCACTTTCACGTTTCTAACTCTAAATCTCTTTCTATTCCGCAAAGTCTAAACTCTCATCAAACTCTCACCATGGAAAACCTGAAACCAGCTGTTACTCCGGTTATTCTTAAGGGGGAGAACTAATTGCTGTGGGCAAGAACTACCAAAACAGCATTGGGAAGCCGTGGATTATGGAGCCATGTCTTGAACAATGAAGCTCCAAAGGAAACGGTTAAGAAAGATTGACAGGAAACTGATCCTGTGGGTGAAGACAAGTGGCTCCAAGATGACTTAACGGTGCTGTCTGTCATCCAAAACTCCCTAGAAGTATCAATCCTTGAGGCTTACTCCTATTGTGAAACCGCCAAGGAACTATGGGAGACTCTTAAGAATGTGTATGGGAACATATCGAATCTGAGCAGGGTATTTGAAGTGAAGAAAGCTATCAATGACCTCAGTCAAGAAGATATGGAGTTCACCAAACACTATGGTAAGTTCACAGCTCTGTGGGCGGAACTTGATATGCTTAGGCCAAGCTCGGTGGATCCGGCGGTCCTAAATGAAAGGAAAGAACAAGACAAGATCTTTGCACTCTTCCTGAGCTTGAATCCGACCTATAATGACTTAATTAAGCATTTACTAAGGTCAGACAAGCTCCCAAGAATCAATGAAGTGTGCCAACAGATTCAAAAGGAGCAAGGTTCCCACGGTCTATTTGGTGGAAAAAGGGAACTTGTCACCGCCAACAAAGGAGCCTACAAGGCAGAAGATAGGAAGGCGTGGGAATGCTACCATTGCAAGAAGAAAGGCCATACCAAGGAAAAATGTTGGATTCTACACCCTCACCTCAAACCAACGAAATGGAGAGAACCAAGAGCACATCTCTCCCATGAAGCGGCTGATGATCATGCAACTGGTGGTTCATCTACACGCTTCATTGATGAAGAAATGAAAGCTCTGGTGTCTTCTCAACATGAGCTGGTGAGGAAGACAGACCTGGAAGCACTCATCAAAGCCTTGAAAGAGGCTGGTAACTCTGGTAACTCTTTTCATGCTATAAGTAACACTAAGCCTCTTATCGTAGATTCTGGAGCTACTCATCATATGATAAGTGATTCTAGTCTAATTAGTGATATAAAACCGGCCTTAGGTAGTGTAATCATAGCAAATGGAGATAGAGTACCAGTTAAGGGTGTTGGTAACCTTAGGTTGTTTAATAAGGATTCTAAAGCCTTCTATATGCCTACTTTTACATCAAACCTATTATCTGTCAAAAAGGCTACTTCTGATCTGAATTGCTATGCAATATTTGGACCTAATGATGTGTTCTTTCAGGATATTAAAACAAGTAGGATACTCGGGAAAGGAGTATCTAAGGAGGAATTGTATGTGCTTGAAGACACAAAATCAGTTCCGCATTTATCTTGTGCTTTTAACTCTGTTTCTGTTGGTGCTAATAATTCCATTTGGCATGCTAGGTTAGGTCACCCTCACTCTCGTGCCTTAGAGTTGTTAATGCCTAGTATTTCATTTAAAAATGATGATTGTGAGGCTTGTATACTTGGTAAACATTGCAAGTCAGTTTTTTCCAAATCTCCTACGGTTTATGAAAAATGTTTTGATTTAGTTCATTCTGATGTATGGACTTCTCCTTGTGAATCTAGAGAACATCATAAATATTTTGTCACATTCATAGATGAAAAATCAAAATATACTTGGTTAACATTACTCCCATCCAAGGATCGTGTTTTTGAAGCATTTACTAATTTTCAAAACTATGTGACTAACCATTACAATGCTAAGATTAAATTTTTGAGATCAGACAATGGTGGAGAATACACAAGTCATGCCTTCAAACAACACTTATCTAAGCATGGAATTGTTCATCAAACAAGTTGCCCATACACACCACAACAAAATGGAGTAGCTGAAAGAAAGAATAGGCATCTTATGGAAGTGGCTAGATCGATGATGTTTCACACAAATGTTCCAAAGAAGTTTTGGGGAGATGCTGTGGTTTCTGCATGTTACTTGATCAACCGTATTCCCACAAAGATCCTACAGGTTGTTTCCCCATTCGAGGTACTTAACAAGACTAAACCTTCTATTAACCACTTACGTGTGTTTGGATGTGTGTGTTTTGTTTTAATTCCAGGTGAACAACGCAACAAGCTTGAAGCGAAAAGTGTAAGAAGCATGTTCATTGGATACTCAACCACACAAAAGGGATACAAATGCTATGTCCATGAAACAAGGAGAGTCCTTGTATCAAGAGATGTGAAATTCCTAGAAGCTAAAGGGTACTATGATGAGAAGAATTGGGAGAACATTAAAGATTTATCTCATCAACCCTCTGACAGAGCAACCAATCTTAGAATCATCTTGGAAAATCTCGGAATTAGCCAACCTAAAGAAAAGAAGGAGGCTGAAGGTACATCACCAATCCAGTTGGAACCACAACCTGCTGAAAGAGACGCCCAACTTGATCATGAGGGAGGCACACGTGAAGAAGAGCCAAACATAGAAGAAGAGGGTTCAGACATACATGAAGAAGGAGAACCAGACTTAGAAGAAGAGGGTTCAGACACTCATGAAGAAGAAGAACCAAACTTAGAAGGGGAAGGCTCAGACATTCATGATCAAGGTGAAACGTTTCAAGAACAAGAGCAAGTGCAAGAACAGGAATCTATTCCCTTGAGAAGGAATACGAGATCAGGTACAAGATCAGGGTTCCCCCTGAGAAGAAGTACAAGATTAAAGTTTCCATCTTGGAAGAATACAAGAGTTTATTACAACAACAAAGCAGTTGCTCATCCGATTCAAGCTGTTTGCACTCTTGCTAACTTACCTTCAGAACATCAAGTGTTTATTGGTAAACTTGATCAAGGACAGGTTCCCACGAGCTATGAAGAAGCTAAAGAACAGAAGGTGTGGAGAGATGCAGTAGGTGAAGAAACTAGAGCGATGGCACAAAACCATACTTGGATTGAGGCAGAATTACCTAAGGGAAAGAAAGTTGTGAGTTCCAGATGGGTTTTTACAATCAAATACAAAAGTGATGGGGAAATAGAACGCTACAAGGCTAGTGATGCGAGAATGGATAGCGACCAGGAGGAACAGCCGATGGCCGAGGAAATGCTGGACTCGGTCGAGGACACGTTCGGGCCGGTCGAGGAGAAAGCTCCGGATGAGCCACTTGGAGCTAGGACGCGATCTTGGTCGGCCACAGAAGCATTGAGCGTACCAGTTGGGACAATGACTCGATCTAAGACTAAGGAACTCATTCGCACGGTTGGAACATTGCTTCGTCAAGCTTTGGTTCGTAAGGGTCACTCGGACGTAGATGATACCTCGGCCACGTTGGTCTTGGGTCATGTCCGGGATGACTAGTATCAAGCCCTATGGCTCACCTACACTCTTTTTCCCTTGCCTTTGGTTTTTCCCAAGTGGTTTTCCAAAGGAAGGTTTTTAATGAGGTTCGTGGTCCATAGGTTCATCTTTGCTTGGTGCTAGTCCGACCTAGTCCGGCCATCTCGAGATTATTTGGCGCGGACCGTCTATCTTATTATCTTTCTATCTTATTTCTGTTTAGTTTATTTAAATGTTTAAACTTATGTTTGAGATTGTTATTTGGGCGCGGGATTGTGTTTTGTGCCTTAGTCGTTGGTAAGTTCCAAGGCCTGTCTTGGAACTCGCCGAGACTTCAATGCTCCGCTCCTCCTCTCTTCTCCTCTTCGTCTCCTCTCTTCTTTATAATGTCTCTGAGACTCTGATGTATTTCTTATCTATCTTTTCAATCAAAATCTCTTTTTATCTGATAGATCCTTGTCTTCTATTTCGAGTGATTCGATTTAGGATACTTGAGAACAATTCTAGTGATTAGATTGTTCGAACCAGACTTATCAAGAGGCCTTCCGCATCCTCTCGTGGCGTCTATCACTCCATCCTCTCCAGAACCGCTTGCTGATCAAGCCTGGAGTCTAAACTGGTCATCTTAACTTCCCAGTGAGAGATTGGGACACGATTCTCCACCCAGAATCGTATCAAGTGGTATCAGAGCAACATTGAGAAGTTAAGTGGTTTTCGCCCTATATTGTCCGAATTTTATTTAAATATTGGCTCGTGCAAAAATTGTGAAATCAATTGGATCGGAACCGATTTTGAGTCTAGTATTTTATAAAATTGGTTTGAGAATTTTTGGATATGTTTTGATAATTTTTCGAGATCATTTTCTGAAAACAGTCGCGTTTAGTGTTCTTCTGAGAAAATAGGATACCAAGAGTCATTTTCGTGTTCTTATGATTTAGGGCCAATTTGATTATCAAAAGGACTCTTTACTGGTTGTATGTTGTGTTTATTTGCAGGAAATGAAGGCTGATAACAGAGAGAAATTCCGCGACAAGTCTCTAATTGAAGCGATAGCAGCAAGGTTCGATGAAATGATGAATGAGAAGTTCAAATCATTTCAACCAAAGCCTGTACCAGATCCTATCAGAGATATTGAGGCACGACCAAGAAGAGAATTGCTTATATCCAGGAGAGCTTTGAGTATTCACTCAAAAATAGATGAGCAAGAGCAAAGAGAAAATCTGTTTCAATCACGATGTCATGTTCAAGGGAAAGTTTGCAGCCTCGTTATCGATGGAGGTAGCTGTACTAATGTGGCTAGTGAGTATATGGTTGAGAAGCTCAGCTTAAAGGTCATGGATCATCCAAATCCGTATGATATTCATTGGCTCAACGAAAGTGGAAAAATGAAAGTCAAGAAGCAAGTGATGGTTCCCATTGTTCTAGGCGGATATAGAGATGAAATTCTATGTGATGTGCTACCTATGGAAGCTTGTCATATACTTCTTGGGAGACCATGGCAGTCCGATAGAAGAGTCATGCATGAAGGATTTACTAATCGATACTCTTTTGAGTTCAAGGGAAGAAAAACTGTCTTAGTTCCGATGACATCTCAAGAAATTTACCAAGATTAGATTCGGTTGAAGACTAGAGCTGTGGTCATAGCTAATAGAGAGAGTGAGAACGTCATCAACACCATCATGAACAAGGAAGAACCACCAGAATTACTACAACAAGCTCCAAGCCGAGGAGCGCATAAAGAAGCAGCAACCCGTGCATTAGAAGGATTCATCCAAGCTGAAGCAGTTCTGGACCACGATCAATTACCTACAGCTGGTCATAGTATTGAGACTAATGAGAAACCACCAGATGCTTCACAACCAATCAAGACCCGAGGTAACTATCTAGACTCCCAAAGACGAATGAGAGCTAACTTGCTGTCTCTTGGTGCAGATTGTACAATTGGGAGTTCAATACCTTTTCATGGAGGAAAGACTATTGTTGTTTCTTTGCCGCCTCATGAGGTATATCCAGATCAGAATCGTTTAAAGGGTAAGCAAGAAGGTAATGAAGCTTACTTCTTTGCTATGGCTGGCAAGGTTGAAGAAACTAAACCTTTGGATTTATCTAAAGCATTTGTTTATATTGATAAAATGTCCTTTGCCACTAACTTTGCACCGGTGTCACCGAGTGAGTTTACCAAACTTTTGCAGGACGTATCCATAGGTAAATATCGTCGGAAGTTGCAGCTAGATCACTCCTACCACGACAATGAAGCTCTATTTTATGTTGAAGTGTTTCGTGCTAGAGCTAAAGAAAAAGGAGAGCAAAGTGATGAAAAATTTCTTAAGGAGACTCAACCAGCTCAAGTCATGAGCATTCCGGAACAACCAGGATTTCATACAAGCTTTAAAATTATTTTTAATGGCTTTAAATTGATGATAGAAAAATATGGTCCTGTTGTTGATTTCCTATTGACTAACTTGGAGTTTTCTTTTTGTCTTGATAGGATCAAACCAACGAATCATGAGTCTTGCAGGGAGAAAACGTTTGAGTTGAAAAAAAGAAATGCAACTAAAGCTTTTGCGAGAAATGGAGTGTTTGTCTTTGACCACTTCCGTGATACAAAGCAAGGTTATGGGGAACACAAAGAAGGAATTCAAATAAGACACCAACAGCCCAGAAGAGTTCCCACTGATCAAGAACAAGCTATACGCCATGGATGGAAGCAAGAAATCATAATACGAGCTAGAGACAAAGAACTTGAACTCGCCAAGGTAAGTATTTTTGTTATCAAGAATATTTTTAAACCTGATTACACAGATATAATTTGCTTGTCTTTGTCAAAAGAGCCAAACACAGGTTTTAGAGCAGACTTGAAGCTTCACGACAACAATGCCCTGATCCAAGAAGAACCCCCGGATCCAACATCATTTCCATTTACCGTGAAAACTACAAACACCAAACATGCTGAGGACCTTATGCAGGTAAGTATCTCTTCATCTCGCTTTGTTTCTCATGATTTAAGGGCTGTGAGTATGAGTTTACTATATCCAGAAACCATTGAGAAAAAGTTAGGTTTATTCAAAGGATATTCGGAATTAAACTCTTGTCTTAGGATGCAAGTAAAAGAAGAACTTGACAAGGATAATGTTTTGAATCAAGCTAAGAAGTGTTTATTTGTTTATTTTACTTCCATGACTGTGATAACATACTTGCTCTTTGCCAAAGCTGTTGAAAACATTGCAGGTACAAAGGAGGAGCCACCAGATCTAGAAGCTCGCTCGTCCAATTTCTTTGCAAGGACTGGAATTGGAGTTGTTTTGACAAAGGAGCTGAACATTTCCCAAGTATCTGCTTGTGTGAAGATGAATATTCTGATCAAAGCTCACCAAGGCTGCCACCATGAAGTTGAACCTCTCTTGAGGATTCTCGACAATACTCATTTCTTTTCTTTTCGTTTTCGAGCTAAGTCCCTTTTGTTTTATCCTTTTGATGCTTCTAACTTGGCGTTGTTCTTGGCAGGTATTCCGGATTTGAGGAAAAATCCTTTTCAACTGGGGGAGCCTGATGCGAGAATGGATAGCGACCAGGAGGAACAGCCGATGGCCGAGGAAATGCTGGACTCGGTCGAGGACACGTTCGGGCCGGTCGAGGAGAAAGCTCCGGATGAGCCACTTGGAGCTAGGACGCGATCTTGGTCGGCCACAGAAGCATTGAGCGTACCAGTTGGGACAATGACTCGATCTAAGACTAAGGAACTCATTCGCACGGTTGGAACATTGCTTCGTCAAGCTTTGGTTCGTAAGGGTCACTCGGACGTAGATGATACCTCGGCCACGTTGGTCTTGGGTCATGTCCGGGATGACTAGTATCAAGCCCTATGGCTCACCTACACTCTTTTTCCCTTGCCTTTGGTTTTTCCCAAGTGGTTTTCCAAAGGAAGGTTTTTAATGAGGTTCGTGGTCCATAGGTTCATCTTTGCTTGGTGCTAGTCCGACCTAGTCCGGCCATCTCGAGATTATTTGGCGCGGACCGTCTATCTTATTATCTTTCTATCTTATTTCTGTTTAGTTTATTTAAATATTTAAACTTATGTTTGAGATTGTTATTTGGGCGCGGGATTGTGTTTTGTGCCTTAGTCGTTGGTAAGTTCCAAGGCCTGTCTTGGAACTCGCCGAGACTTCAATGCTCCGCTCCTCCTCTCTTCTCCTCTTCGTCTCCTCTCTTCTTTATAATGTCTCTGAGACTCTGATGTATTTCTTATCTATCTTTTCAATCAAAATCTCTTTTTATCTGATAGATCCTTGTCTTCTATTTCGAGTGATTCGATTTAGGATACTTGAGAACAATTCTCGTGATTAGATTGTTCGAACCAGACTTATCAAGAGGCCTTCCGCATCCTCTCGTGGCGTCTATCACTCCATCCTCTCCAGAACCGCTTGCTGATCAAGCCTGGAGTCTAAACTGGTCATCTTAACTTCCCAGTGAGAGATTGGGACACGATTCTCCACCCAGAATCGTATCAGCTAGGCTGGTGGCAAGAGGATTCACACAAACATATGGAGAAGATTATCTTGACACATTTGCTCCTGTGGCCAAACTTCACACGGTAAGGGTTATACTTTCCTTGGCTACTAACTTGGCATGGGATTTATGGCAGATGGATGTCAAGAAGGCTTTCCTCCAAGGGGAGTTAGAGGATGAAGTATACATGACTCCACCACCGGGTCTTGAAGACACAATTGCACCAGGAAAGGTTTTGAGACTCAAGAAAGCTATTTATGGGCTGAAGCAATCACCTAGAGCTTGGTACCACAAGCTGAGTACAACTCTAAAAGATAGAGGTTTCAAGAAGTCTGAGGCGGATCATACCCTATTCACTCTTTCAGGCCAAGAAGGTATTGTAGTTATTCTCATCTATGTAGATGATATTATCATCTCTGGGAATGACAAGGTAGGCATCCAAGCTACTAAAACGTTTCTTAAATCAGTTTTTGATATTAAGGATCTTGGAGAACTAAAGTATTTCCTAGGTATAGAAGTCTGTCGTTCTAAGGAAGGACTCTTCTTATCACAAAGGAAATACACACTTGACCTTTTGACTGAGACAGGAAAGCTAGGAGCAAAACCGGCAAAAACACCTCTAGAAGAAGGCTATAAAGTCACAAGAGAGGGGGAGATTGATGATAGGCCATTTGAAGATGTCACCCAATACCGCAGGATGGTTGGTAAGCTCATTTACCTTACCATAACTCGGCCTGACTTGTGTTTTGCTGTGAATCAGGTGAGCCAACATATGCAAGCTCCCAAGTTACATCATTGGAACATGGTGGATCGCATTCTCAAGTATCTCAAGGGTACTCCAGGCCAAGGCATTTGGATGGGATGCAATGGAAGCACATAAATTATGGGCTATTGTGATGCTGATTGGGCTGGAGATGGTGTGGATAGGAGGTCCACAACTGGCTATTGTACATTCATTGGAGGCAATCTAGTAACTTGGAAGAGTAAGAAGCAAAAGGTTATCTCATGTTCGAGTGCTGAAGCTGAGTACAGAGCAATGAGGAAGCTCACAAATGAACTTACTTGGCTCAAGGCACTCCTCAAAGACGTGGGCTTTGAGTCACCAGATCCGATCACAATGCATTGTGATAATCAAGCAGCTATACATATAGCATCTAACTCGGTGTTTCATGAGAGGACAAAGCACATTGAAGTGGATTGTCACAAGGTACGAGAGATGGTAGAAAGAGGAGTGATCCTTCCGTGTTATACAAGAAGCTCGGATCAATTGGCTGACATCTTCACCAAGGCAGCAAGTTCAAAGGTTTGTGAGTTCATTCATTCAAAGCTTGGACTCATAGATCTTACTCGGGAATGATCCTCTAAGCCATGAGATCCATACTCTTTTTCCCTTAGTATAGTTTTGTCCCATGAGGTTTTCTATACTAAGTTTTTTTTAATGAGGTGGGTCTTCATCGTTCCAAGCTTAACCTCTAATTCTCCTACGGTTAAGCTTGAGGGGGAGTGTTAATATTTTGGCGTGAGACACAAGAAACTACAAGGTCTGAGGCGTGGGAATCTTGTGGAGCCTAGGATCAGCTGGAGGTGTACTTAGGCGTGGGAATATTGAGGAGACAGGTCTGGAGCTGATCAGCATGCTTCAAACTCAGCCTTCCACCTTCATTTGTTTCCTTTGTCCTCTAGTGTACTTTAAATAAAATTTATGTTTAATTAATAGCATTAAGGTGTCCCTTATGTCAGCCACTGTCCCTGACCTTCTCTTTTTAATTGTTGTATCATCTTGCTTCAGTTTTAATAAATGAATTCGCTTTCTTCTTCTCTATTCTCTCTTAGTTCCTTCTTCTCCATTAATCTCTGAATCTTTCTCATTCTACTTCGTAAAACTATCATTTTGTACCACTCTACGTCCTCATTCACATTGTTTTCTGCAGCGATATACACATCTAGAGTTGCTAACATCTGAAAAATACCTTCTATCTCTGGATACAGACTTTGAGCTTTTAAGGCAAACTTCTTGGCCCCGACAATGTCTTTCATTTTGAACTTCTTCTCTGCAATTTCTTTTGCCCTTGCCGCCTCGTCTTTGTTGCACTCCATACATGTCGTGTATTGTATCATTCAGTATTTATAATGAACATGTTTCTGAACGTCGAACGATTCTCTAGGATTTGAGCAATTTGCTAGCGTTTGGGCTAAATTTTGCTCCAAGGATGAGTGTTTTTTCTGGCAAAAAAAACGAGGTTGATGTGTAGGTGTTAAAATATTGTGAGATTCAGATAAACGCGTCACAAATTATTCTATAGTACGATTTACATTAACAGAGATACACATGCGTATAATCGTAATCAAAATTAAGCGTTTATATTGTCTGTTTAAAACATACTGTGGAAAATTTCGCATAGACGTAATTTAGTTTTTCAATCTCTCGATCAATTTTAAGGGAGGAATGATAAAACTTTCACAAATGAGAAAGAATTTATCAGGGATGTTTAACACGGATTACGAAAAATCGAACGAAAACAAACCGAATCCAAAATTTTAATTTGAGAACGAAACTCGATTTTGAAACCGTTATATATCTTTACTTCTAATTATTCGAAAAACGGAAACTAGATTCGAATCGAATTGAAAAAGAAAAGATTTGCTTAGAAATTTATTTTCATTAAACAAGAAGGAACATATTTGACTAAAAATGTAACAACAAAAATGAGACCAAATTTTGTTTAGATGTGTTTAAAAATGACTGAGTCAAGTATTCTGTAGTGTAATTCTACGTTTTGGTTGCCCTCTTAAAAAGAATGAGATTTCAGTTGAGAAGAAATTTACTAGAAAAGTTTTAATCGAATTTTGTAAATTAATCTAAAATAAATCGAATAAAAATGTGAGTTGTAATTAGTGTTTGCACCGTTATACAATATCACAAAGCTTTCGGGTCAAAAATGAAGAGGCGACGAGAAAACTGCTAGAATCACCAGTTACGCTTTACAAGTTTCTATTGCTGATTAACTTTTACATTTATCTTAACTGAATTTTGAATATATCCCTCTTACTATCTATGTTTTTACACAATTGGCCAAAAACTATAATATGATGCTTTATGACCTCAGCAAAGTGTTACCACATGTCTCTTTAATATCTCTGCTATCACAACTTCTTTCTTCTCTTATATATGATAGAAGGATTTTATCAGAGAATTTTATTTTGGATTATGTGAATTGAATAAAAATAACCCAAATCAAAAAATTGATTCGAATACTAAATTAAATTTTAACATTATTGTAAGGTTTTATCCTTTTCTGTATCCAAATAAACAGAAAGTAGATTTGAATCAAACAAAAGAAAAAAAAATATCAATCAAAATTTTAAATTTATTAAAAATAAGAACATGTATGATTTTAATATGTTAGTAATCAAACTCACGCATAATCGTAATCAAAATGAAAAGCTCATATTGCATGTTTAAAATGTACCGTGGAAATATTCTACGTAAGTAATTGTAGTCCTTCATTATCTTGATCAATTTGAAGGAAGTAGGGATTAAGAAGCTGGGTATATTCAGAATATGTTCAGGACATAATTCTTCGAAAAATAAAACTCTCACCAGAAGGTCAAACACGGACGATAAAAACCGAATCAAGAAATTTGATTTGACACCGTTATACATCTTTATTTCTAATTATTCGGAAAATGGAATTTAGATTTGAATCGAGAATTTGCCTAGAAATTTATTTTCACTAAACTAGACATAATTGATTAAAAATATAATAAGAA
Organism: Barbarea vulgaris; assembly: GCA_963667165.1. Classification (NCBI taxonomy): domain Eukaryota; kingdom Viridiplantae; phylum Streptophyta; class Magnoliopsida; order Brassicales; family Brassicaceae; genus Barbarea; species Barbarea vulgaris. The sequence goes on along the minus strand of OY763890.1, from coordinate 24,284,491 downwards.
AAATGAGACAGAATCTCGTATAGATTGGTTTAAAACAGACTATGTCAAGTGTTATATACTATAATTTTAGGCTTTTTGCAATGTTTTGAAGACCGGACCAAACCGGCATGCCTGATCGGTTCAACCAGGGTTCAGCCATCTAACCGGGTCCGAGGTTGAGGCAAAACCCGGATTTGAATAGAGCCGGTAAAATCGACCAAAAACACCATATATTTGATACTAAAATCCAGTTCACAAAATTAAAATCATAATTTTGATTATTAAAAATTTTAAGTCAAAATTTATACCATAATTCAAAATCATCATCTTTTACTTTTCAATTTTATTTCTATTTATTAATTTTGATAGAAATAATTGTTTCGTTTATTTAAAATTGATTAAAAAATTGATATATATCCTTCTCATTTTGTTTTCATCTTTTACAGTGTTTTCTCACGTTAACCTTTCAAGAAAAAACCATATTTGAAATTTTATTATTTTCTTTTCTATAGATTTAATTCTCCATATATTATTTTATTGCAATTTGTTGAGAGGTATAATAATAATAAAAAAATTAATTATATTTTGTGTGTTTTTAAATCTAATATTGTCTATTATTCTTATATATATTTATGAAAACTCATGTGTAAATATATAAATATTTGAAAATCTGGTCTAACCGGTTGTACCGATCTGACCATTGATCCAGTGATAATGATAAGTCGGTGTCCTGTCCGGTTTCAAAACATTGATTTTTTGCCTTTCAATCAGAAAGAATGAGATATTATGAAATTTTGTATTTGTTTTCAATCGAATTTAGGGGGTGTATTGTACTTAGTATTTAGTGAGATTTGAGTTAAAATGACAAATTATGTGTTATTGAAACATGAATTTTAAATTACAGAGTTATTGGATTAATGATTTTAAAATATACAATCAAATCCACTGTTATTGAAAACGTTATTAGGATTTGATTTAAAAGTTTCAGCTGAGATTTGAGGGGAATTCTTATACAAAGACTCAATTCTCATGGTTTTAGCTGAGAATTCAGAGAGTTTAATACCAAAATTCCTAATTAACCAAAATTTAACCAAATCCTCTCATAATTCATTAAAACGCAAATCTCCTTAAATATTCAGTCCAATACACCTCTTTAGTGAATTAAACGAAAATGAACCAATAAAACAATCTGATCTGAAATTAGTTTTAGCACCATTATAAAAAAATTATTTCCTTTTTTCATAACGGAAAGTTGAAACTAGATCCGAATCAAATTAGAAAAGAAAAAAATTGGATTAGAAATTTCACTTTTATTAATATAGATATTTTCATAGTTCATTGATCGACCAATTGATTTTCGTCTTTTTGGTAATCACATGTATACAGATCGACAGCTGAGGAACAAACTTAACAGTTAACATAGATCATCTCTAGGTAGTGATTTAGTTTGTTAGTCAGTTTTCATGTCACATAGAATGCCTCCAAGACATCAACATTCTCTCGGCAACCCTAGATGGACAAAAGGGGAGGGAAATATTATCCTCAAAGATTCTCTTACGTGTTAATCAAAACTAAAGACAACATATTCCAGTTATTGGGAATAATGTCTCACACTGGAAGTTGCATAGAAATCTTAAGTAATATATAGATGATATGGGCCAATTCATTCATTGCCAAATTAGTTTGAGTTGAAAAAGCGTAATCTAATATTGTATCAGAGCCCGATCACACACTGACCAACCCAATCAATAATCAGCCTGATTCAAAAATTTGGCCCATCGATCCATGCCCGAACATACCGAAATCAATGACTAGAAGTGCAATCATCTCGAGAGAACATATTGGGAATAATTTCCCACATCGAAAGTTGAGTAGGGATCTTTTTTTTTGTGCAACCTTAAATTTCCATTCAAACTAAAATTTTACACTCACCACTAGGGGAGAATACATCAAAGGAAATAGAGATAAACTACTAACCAGCAAAGAGGACATACACATGGAAAATTTAAAACCAAACGAGGATCGCTCAAACAGAGCCTTATAGATAGGGGTGAGCTTAGGAGCTCAGCCAAAGTAGCAACAGCACCAACACATCTGATGAAGAAAGCTTCCTCACCTTGATAGCCTTGGTTGAGTCCACAAAGGGGAGGGGATGAAGCCTCCAACGTAGATGGGTTTAAGATGTCATCAACAACAATCGCTAAGCAAGATATGATGGCCATACTCACTTCTGCTTCAAGCAGAAAAAACTTCAACACTATGCTCCCTATATTGAAACAACAAAGATCAAGTGGTAAATTTGGGAGGAAAAAAACGCTCCGGAAAGGAGGACAATGGACAACGAATGTCCAAAAGGGCCAAAAACACTAGTAAAGTAAAAGGAATAGGAGCTCGATGTCTCAACTGCCACCATCAGACAAAGAACTCTATCACACCAAATCCGTCAAGGTGAAACCGTTACAAAAACTGCATAAAGCAGTAGAGATCCGCACCAAGGCGGTAAAAGAGCCAACAGAGGGCACACCAGTCGTAGAAATCAACTGAGACAACCTATCTAATCTCGTAATCCACATCAAAAACTATGAACTCTTCCCTATTCTGATAGGTTTCCGAAGAAGGAGCATCGACCGGTGAAGTAGAGAGTACCTAGTGGATTGGGAGGGTCGGAGGAGATGCTGACATGGTGGTGGTCGAAAGGAGACGAGCTTTAAGAAACGTCGGAGAAGCTTTCAGTCCAGCGAGACAAATCCCTGCGACAGAGTGGGAGGAGCTTCTCCTCGGTTGACTCACTGAGACAGTGAACCTTTGGAGTAGTAGCAAGAGACGTGACCAAACGCGAGAAGTAAAGATGGGCTTTGACGCATCGATGGATGCATATCTGGCGGGTCCGGTAGGTCTGATGGCTCCGGCGGGTGAGGCAGAGATAGCCGCTCATGGGTGATCCTCATTAGGAGGTAAGAGAGAGCATATGTCAGCTTGAAAAGAGTCAAAAGTTTGGGAGATGAACTTCTGAGAACCATGACGGTGTCAGCCATCTTCGAATTAACCTCTGAAACCACCGGCGTCCAAGAGAAGGAGACCGGAGCTGAGACTAGAGAAGAAGGATCCACCCGGTTAAGAGGAATCTATACGGAGGAGTACCGGAGGAGGCGATTCATCTTGAGGTGGAGGTTTAGTTGTGGCTGTCTTGGTCTTCGGTCCCCGAGAGAGAAACAATGTTGGGTAGGGATCTTAAGTGGTATATAAATGATATGGATCAATTTACTCATTCTCAATTGGTTTTGAGTTAGAAGCTCATAAATTCTAGAAACATTTCCTTCCCTTTATCAAGTCCATCTAGATGATGCGTAATGTGAGTATGCATACCCGCAACATTTGCCATCCCTTCGGCCAAACACTTTGCAACTGTCATCAAGCATAACAATATCAATCTACTAAACTATTAAAAAAGGTTCAATCTTAGAGGGTGTTTCCAAACACTATAGAAGTTAAAATGAAAAAGAAATAATTTTATCATTGTATCCAAACACAACTTTCCATCTTTTTTTTTCCTCTTCATCATTTATTTCCTTATTTAACATTGCAATATTAATAGTATGAATTATAATTCTCCTATCACCTTTGTTAGATCTTATTTTCAAATTATTTTAAATTATTATATAACATATATATTTATTAAAATTTAATATATTTTCTGCATATATTGTGATTAAATTTTTTAAAAACGGACATATATTACTCAATTAAAGAAGAAAAAAATGTGTGTTCATTGTTTTTTTTAACAGCAATGTGTGTTAAACATCCCACATTGACTAAATTTTTGTGGCAATGGTTCATAGTCGTATTATAAAAATACCAAAATGATTTCAAATTTAAATTCAAATACAAATTATAGAATACCTAATTTTAGAGGGTGTTTCCAAACACTATAGAAGTTAAAATAAAAAAGAAATAATTTTATCATTGTATCCAAACACAACTTTCCATCTTTTTTTTGTCCTCTTCATCATTTATTTCCTTATTTAATATTGCAATATTAATAGTATGAATTATAATTCTCCTATCACCTTTGTTAGATCTTATTTTTAAATTATTTTAAATTATTATATAACATATATATTTATTAAAATTTAATATATTTTTCTGCATATATTGTAATTAAATTTTTTAAAAACAGACATATATTACTCAATTAAAGAAGAAAAAAATGTGTGTTCTTTGTTTTTTTTACAGCAATGTGTGTTAAACATCCCACATTGACTAAATTTTTGTGGCAATGGTTCAGAGTCGTATTATAAAAATACCAAAATGATTTCAAATACAAATGAGCATGAAACTAGACTTATCATGCGTCAAAATTTGAAAAAATGTATTCGGTTTTATCGAGTTTTTAGTTGAAATAATTTAAGCATATCACATTGACTAAAATTTGTGGGCAATAGTTCAGTCTATTTTATGTAAAAAAAAATCAAAATAATTTTAAATATGAATGAAAAGGAACCTTGATTTATGAGATGTCCAAATTTTAAAAAATTATTCGGTTTAATCTGATTCTTTAGTTGAAATAATTGAATATAATTATCTATCTACTAAACTATTAAAAAAAAACTCAATCTTAGAGGGTGTTTCTAAACACTTTTCAAATAATAATTCATATAATTAATAAAAATTTAACTTTTTCTACATATGTTGTGATTGAAATTTAAAAAATGGACATTTGTTACTCAATCGATGAAGAAAAAATGATGTTTGTTCAATGTCTCGTATAGGCTAAAGAATTTGGGTAATATTTCAGGATCGTATTATAAAAATGACCTAAATGATTTCAAATACGAATGAGCAAAAAGCTTGATATATTCGGTTTATTTAATGTGTGCCTAATCTAAATTTTATATTCAACTATTACATATGTTGGAAGAGTGAACCTCATGTGTATAATGGTTTAAAAATTTTGTATTTTTTTTCATTTAATTTTAGCTTACAATTTTTTTTTTGTTTCTTACTGTTTATAAATATATATTTTTTTAATAAAAAATAGCAAGTTAATATCCGTATATGCGGATCAATTTTTATATTTTATAAATGGGAAAATTCTATAAAAAACCTCAAAAGTGGCACATACTTCTACATTAAATCTTCAAAGTGAAATTTTCTCCAGTTTAAACCTTCAAAGTGGCGTTTTGTTTCGTTTTTCATTTAAAAAATTGTTGGGGTTAACTTTTCCGTTAACAGAGTTAATTTTTCCGTTAACAGAGTTAACTTCTCCGGGATCGGAAATATCGGTGCGAAACAAAATACCACTTTAATTTGAAGATTTAAACTGGAAAAAAAATTATTTTGACGATTTAAAGTGGAAATGTAATACCTTTAAAGTTTGATGTAGAAATGTGTGCTACTTTAAAAGTTTTTTATGAGATTTTTTCATTTATAAATAATAAATAAACAAAAAACTACAAAATTTTATTAAAACAATTGATCCACGATGTGTACTACTTTACAGGGTTTTAATGAAATTTTTCCGTTTACAAATAATAAATAAACAAAAAAAATTAAATTTTTTTATTAAAACAATTGACCCGCGGTGTACCGCGGGTATAAATCTAGTAGTATCTTTATTTGACAAAACATGATGAAATATATATCATTTATGATTGAACATGGTGCATAAATTGCTACTCTTGTGTTATTAACCAAAATATAACCCCTTTTTAAATGAGATAAAATCATTTTTACATCAAACAAAAGATTTTCGTTTATTCTTTTTGTATTTTTTATCTACCACAACCGCTGTCAACCAGTCAAAATTTTTCTGCAAACGCATATATTTCTAATTAAGAGACCAATTGTATAACAATGCTTGAAACAAAAATCATCTGCTCCCACAAAACGCCCACATCCGCAACCACACCTGATGCGTTTAAATAAGTTAGACATTTACTCGAATTAACATTGATGAGAATATCATAACCCTATTGAGATTACAAAAATTGAAGAAATATACCATGAAAGGATTACTAGAATGACTCAAATTTCTTATTTAATTGCTAGAACGACTCACATCTTTTTTTAATTACTAGTTTGTTTTTGGCTTTTTAACCCCTAAAATACCACAAGGAAGCTTTGGAAGCAAAACAAATATTACAAGAATGTCATTAATGAGATAATTCGAGTGTCCCCAATATTTACGAAAATGTCATTCTATCTCTATTATCGCAGACTTATTTTCTCGTAGACTTATTTTCCTTTATCGCAGAGTTATTTGACTAACTTAGTTACCACATAGTTTTTTTATGTTATCGCAAACTTATTTCAAATTGCAGAATTATTTTCCTTTACCGCAGAGTTATTTGATTAACCTACTTACCGCAGACTTATTTAATGTCATGGCAGACTTATTTTTTTTGCATAGTTATTTTCCTTTACCGCATAGTTATTTGACTAACTTAGTTACCGCATAGTTATTTTATGTTAACGCAGACTTATTCTAAATTACAGAGTTATTTTTCTTCATTGTAGAGTTATTTGACTAACTTAGCTACCGCAAAGTTATTTTATGTGATCGGAGACTTATTTCAAATTGCACAGTTATTTCTTTTTACTGCAGAGTTATTGACTAACTTAGTCACCAAAGCATAGTTATTGTCTTTTACCGCAGACTTATTACAAATTGTAGAGTTATTGTCTTTTACTGCAGACTTATTTCAAAAAAGGTCATTCTAATTATTTCTTATAAAATATATGTCAATCTGAGCAAATTTCTATTTTTTTTTTTAATTTAGAACGGATAACGAAAATCAAACCTGCATCGCTAGCTCATTTGGAAAGTTAAGGATTTAGTCGACGCCGATGGATATTTTTATCGAGCTACATAGATTGCAATTAAAAAGCCACTTACCGTTTAACTATTTCAAAACTCAACATCTAGTTAATTATTAGGCAGTTTTTTCGCTTGATAAATGTGTACCAAAAAAAAAAAAAAACTGTTAACGGTCTATTTGATACATACAAAATGCAAATAGGTGATAATTTTACAAGTGTAAAACACAAAAAAAAAAAAAAAACTGTTTTTTTCTCTGTTCTCTCTCTTAAAATTTCCTGGGTAACTGCTTCTTCTCCAAGTAATTGTTTTTTTGTCCCTTTGATTCCGGCCGGCTCTGGCTTCTCTGGCGTCAGTCGGCTTTCACCATTCTCTTCAGTTTGTTTTAATTTCGTTTCTGTATAGTTTTAGGCAATAATTACGGTATTTTCTAATCATAATTCTTGCATTTGGTTTTCACAATGACGAAATTGAAAAAGCAGAACCCGATGTCTTTAGTCCTGTTTATGAATTGGGTTATGTCCGCATATGCATATTGTGTGGCACATAGTTCATATGAGGCAAGAATTGTCTCATTTTGTCGATGTTGGGGTTGTAGTCTTTTTCAAATTCGCATCGTTTTGATGTCGATTCAATGGAATCATAGTATTTTCCTTATACAAAGGTTTCTTTCCGGTGGTCTCTACCGGCGTCATCTCCGGTTTTCAACCGATGAGTCTTCTCCTAACCAAAATTTTGGAGATTTTATTTGGGTATTTGATCCCGGAATTAATGGACTCACCTTTTCACTCTAAAGAATTGATTCCCGCGATAATCTCCTCTTCTTAAGACTACAATCCGATGATGGTGTTAATCTCGCTGTCCCTCAGTCAGAATGGTTAGGTTTCATGAAAGAAGAATTCATTGTCACTAATCGGCGATGTATATGGTGGTTCAAAAGATTTACCGTGAAAAAATGGAAGATCTCGGTGGTATCACCCAAAGAAGCTTCCGACAAACGCAAGGATAAACGGAGTCAAGAAGGAAAAATATAAAGTCAATATTTTTATTAAGGACAAGATTACGGACTAATTGGTATCGTGTCAACATTCCAAAACATGTAACGAATGCAATGACCTATTCTTGTACGATTTGGAAAGGAAAAGAAGCAATGTCAATCTGGCATACATATTGTATCAAAGGAAGACGAATAGAGAAGAAGAAATATAACAACATACAATGGTTGTTAGCGTGTAAGACTTATTTCGAAAGGAAGCAGCATGAAATTTCGTTTTTTTAATATTTCGTTTTCAGTGTATGGACGCATATATTTGCTTATGTAATAATTTGTAATTCGATGTTTTGTATTCGATTTTATAATACTCTTTCTACCGGTGATAATTTTACAACAATTAAATCATTTATTTATCCTAACAAAAATATTTCGCCTGGAGTGGGAGGAGTAAGGCTTGATTTACGTTTGGTTCAGTAGGATTTGGGTATTTTTAAGAGTTAATTAAAATCAAACCAAATGATTTCACTTAGTTCGCGGTTAAGTCCGGTTTATATTCAGTTTCCGAATAAACCCTCTTTACATCTTCAACCCTTTTCTGATTATTTCCAGAAGATTCTGAGACAGTGAGACGAAGAAGAACCAAAATTTTCTCGGGAAAAAAAAAATGGCAGAATCCGATTTCGGAGATATTGCAATGGAGGAGGAATCTTCGAATCTTGAGTTGAAAGCGAGAGATCTTCTTACGTCTCCAAGCCACGAAAGAGCAGAGATTCTCATCGAACAACTCTCAATGCGTCAAGAAACAAACGAATTTCAAACGGCGCTTGCTCTATTCAATTTCTGCGTTGATAATTTCCCAAATTGCTTAACCCTAATGCTTCTCAAGTTGTATCAATCTTCTTCAAATGGTCTCCTCAGATTCAAATCGATCTTTATGCTCTCTATGACTCTCACCGAATTAAGAAATCGCAGCTTCGTTCTCTCTCGCCTCGCGCTTCATGAGATCAAACCTCTTCTGATTTCATGTTTAACAGTGAAAGAAACCAAAGAATTCGATTTCAGATTCCTCGGAATAATCGTTTCTTTTGTTGCTTACAATGTTATGGTGTTGAATCATGATAAATGGGAAGAGCTCAGTGATTGTATACTCTTGCTCGTTAATACGAATCCGATTAGGGCTTTTAACGTCTTCATCGATTTGCCATCGCTCTCTGGTGAATTCATTTACAGGTTTCTTCAGAGGTTTCTTGAGGAAGTTTATAAGGTTTTGCTTCATCCTGAGGAAGATAGAGTTGAAGATTGGGTTTTTGCTTTGAAAGCTGCTGTTAAAATGGGGATTCAGCTTATGGATTCTGAGATGAGATTTGATTTGACAAGAGACATTCTTCACATTGTTATGAAATCTGCTGATGAGGTTGTGTGGTATGGAATGGAAGAAGAGTTTTTGCAACAGGGGCTTGAAGATCTCGAGATGTTCTTGGCGAAAGACGCTGAGTTTTGTAAATGGAATAGTGATCAGTGCAGGTTTGTGGAGGAGTTTGCGTTTAGGATCTCGGAAACCGGAAGATACACTAAGGAAGCTGCTAAGAAGATTTATCAAATGGTTACAAAACTGGATAAGTATGTTCACAGTTCAGCTTTCAGACTCAGTCCCTCTCGTGGTGAAAATGAAGATTTTGGTGGAGCAGAATCTGAATGTGAGTCTTACAACTATTTAAAGGCTTTATCTTTAGTGGAAATCATGAGAATGGTGGCGTTAACTGATATGGATGATTGGTCGAGAGAGATAGCAATCTTAAGAGTCCATGAGTTACTTTGTAATCACACTTTCAGGAAAGCGGAAATAGACATTTCAGAGATCAGAAAACTCCAGCCATTCCTCATCTCTTGCCTTTCGGAACTAGGAATTCCCGAGAGCACGTTCAAGATTCTTGGTCAGGTGGTGTTTCACGTTGCGCTTGAGTTGTCTTACTTCCAAGAAGACAACTGGTTTGATCTATGGGACTACATTGCAACAGAATGCAAAATATCGTTCAAGCGAACAGTTTATATCTTCCAGTGCTTAACAATGCGGCTTGATGATAAAGAGTTTGTGATTCCTGCGATAAATAATCTTCTTCCTGAGATTCACAAAAGGCTAAACCTACCAGGAGACTTGTTGGAAGATAAAAGTTGTTGGGTCTTGGCGTTTACGGGTGCGTTCTGTGCAGCGATTCACATGATAGAGATCACAAGTCACGCTGAATCCTTGAAGGAACTTGTACACAAGATGATCGATTCAGTGATAGAGCTTGTGAAAAGAGGAATGGAAGTTGAGCTTGTGAGAAGAGGTTTCGTAGATGTGGAAAGCATTGTGGAGAAACAAGTTGACTGTTACACTACTAATTACTACAGATTCGTTTATGGTTTGCTTTGGAAGCTCGATTCGATCGAAGGCATGAGCATGGATAGTAAGATTGTGTTGTGTAGAACCAAAGTGATTCTTGAGAAAGTGCCAGAGGAGCTTAAAGTGATCCCAAAGAGTGAGCTTGATTGGCTGAACCAAACTGAGACTTAGGCAATTGAAGTTTTTCTTGTATAGTTTGTGTTAGAGAAGAAACTTATGTACATAATTCTCAAATCACTTCATTCTCATTGCTTACTCCTATTGTTTCTTGTTGAGAAAGGCATTGTTGTAGGTGGAGTGATGTCTACTGTTTTTGTAAATAGTCATTAGGATGAACAAAAGACAAATCAAAATCTCCAGATCATTGACAAAAGAGAGACTCTACATATCATTTAGAAGAAGAGCTACGTTTTATATCATCATGGTATTAGTTAATAGATGAAATCAAACCCTATAATCTGCAGTTTTAAACACTTTACTCAAAGCAAAATGATGGCATAAACTCCTAAAATTTGAATCATCATTGGCTACAGAAAAGTAGAATTGAGTAATGTAAAGGAAGAAAGCATATAATAGTGGACTCGAAGAGAATCAAATGAATTGGATCTTGCACTTGGAACCATTTCAAGAAATCTCAAATTATCCATGAAATGTCTCATCTGTTTCACTTCTCTATAACTTCCTCCATACCATGATTAGGTCTCTATGCATTGGCGGTAGAGGTGATCTTGAGCTTGAATTCTATAAGGAGAATCATACAAGATGTTACTGGATTGCATAGCGAGATCAGAATAGTCAAGTCCATTGCAGATGACAATGGTAAGGATATGTGAGATATCAGAACATGATGCTTTTGGTTATTTGCTTAAGAGTTTTTGTTTCTTGTATAAGAAGAAACTGTTGTGGATGAGTCAATATCATTGTCTCTTGCTGCGTTTACCGCTGATGATCATGATCAGTTTTAAGATTGAAACGTAAACCGAGGGATTTCTCATAAACCGGCTCGAATTCTGGTTTGCTTATTTTGTTAAACCGGTTCAAAGGGTTTATCCCTTTTTTTTTTTTTTTTTTTTTCTGGTTTCGTTTAAGAGTCAAGAGACTCAAGACGCTGTCTACAATTTAATCAGGACAATTTCTGCTGAATCAGGAATTGTAGGTCAGTTCGTTCAGTGATGTTTTTTTTTTGGTTACTTGTCTGATTTTGTTGTTAGGGTTCGTTTCCTTTTTTACTTTCTTTCTTGATCAGTTCGTTTTTGTTATTAGGGTTCTATTTCAAAGTTTGTTACCTTGTTCTAGGTTTTATCACTTTTTAAATATTCTTGTTTTGTCCCTGCTTCCACGTCTACGTTCCTTTATGGTTTGGCTTGTAATGTTTCTTTTTTAATGATCATTCCAATGCACATCAATTTAAGCTTTGCATTATCTATAGTGATTTTTCTCAATCAAACTCGTTTGTTGATATCTTCGAACCCTAATTGACTCTGGTTTGTAGGCAGGTATATAGTTTTGTGACTATGGCTTGCAAAAACGTGGAAACAGCTTATGGAGATTTAATCAGTAGCCTACCAGATGAGGTTTTGGGACAGATCTTGTCTCTGCTCCCAACCAAAACTGTTGCTTCCACATCAGTTCTCTCAAAGCGGTGGAGGAATCTGTTACCTCTGGTTCACAACCTTGATTTCGATGAATTGATGGTTCTTTATCCCAACATAAACTCAGAAAATCATATTCTTGGTATCGATGATGAGTGGTTTCATGAAAAAAAATCGGAAACTACTGGTCGTGGCTTCTTTGATTTCGTGGAGAAAACCCTTGTCTTGCTTGGCGGTTTTCCCATCAAGAAATTCTCTTTGAAATGGAAATCTCCAACCAATGTTAACGATCTGATATACAATGTGTTGAAACTTGGAGTCTTGGAACTACACTTGTCACCACCATTCTTTCAAACTCTAGATTATGTATACTTCTTCAGCAAGACATTGGTTAAACTCACTCTATCCAGTGGATGTTATAAGCAAAACAATCCTCCTCCGGGCGGTGTTCTTTTCCCTGCACTCAAAACTCTCTGTCTGTTTTCAGCGGCTTTTGAAATTGGAGATGCTAATGTGTATGAATGCCTCCTCGCTAGCCCTGTGCTTGAGGAAATCAACATATGTGATGATAATCCTCTTACATCATTATATTATTCGGGTTGGAAAAAACAGGTTTGGGGTTCATCCATCAAGAGAATATCCATTTCGTACCATGACCATATTTTTCTAGACCAGTCATGTTTTGTCATTAAGACTCCCAATCTTGTGTACCTTGACTACTCTAGTTATGTTGGAAAAGATTATGTTGTTCAATTTGATTCGCTTGTCGAAGCTAGACTAGATCTTCGATTATGGTATAGTTATTATCGCCCAACATTACCTTTATGCTTATGGAATGGTCATTCAAGGCATTGTGAGGGTGATGCAACCAAACTCATTGCAGCCATAAGGAATGTTGTGACCCTTCACTTGTCTGCTGATTCTCTTGAGGTTAGTTTCCTTCTTAAATTATGTTTAAGCCATGAGTCCTTAATTAATAAGTTGATCATTTGTTTGTTTTGATCATCAGGTGTTTTATTTCTGCTGTGAATCGATGCCCGAATTCAACAACCTCGTTAAATTATCTTTTGAGAGCCATAAGAAACGAGGTTGGCAAGTATTGCCACTTCTGCTCAAGAAATCTCCAAACATAGAAACTCTAGTCATTAAGGTATGTATGAAAACGAATCAGCCAATCAAATATTTTCTCTACTTTTTTTTGCTCAAACTTTGTGGTTTGTTATCATTTTAGGGTCTTGTGCATAAGATCACAGATGAATGTGGGGATGCATGTGTTTGTGTTTATGAGAAGAAGAACACAACTCGTTGTTTATGGTGGTGTCGAGTGAAAGTGCTAAAGGTATATGGGTATGGAGGAAGCTGTAGAGAAGTGAAACAGATGAGACATTTCATGGAGAAATTGAGATTTCTTGAATTGGTAAAAGTAAAGATTCAAGTGGATGAACCAGATAAGTTTTTACCAATCACCAATGAACTAATGAAGCTTATTCATAGAGCTTATTCCAAGTGCAAGATCCAATTCATTTGATTCTCTTCACATTGATGTCTTTCTTTTGACACTCATTCTACTTTATGATTCATATTTATAAGTTGATGCTACCATTTTTTTTTTTTTTTTTTGGCATGGGAAAACAAATGGGAAGAAGCTTGTATTGAAGGTTTTATACGAACTAAGTACATTTTTCGAAACTCTTAATTGTCTCTTTCTTTACAACTTTCTTCTCCAATGCAAACTATTCGTATAGTTTTGTTTTCCTAATATCTATTTTCCCATTAGTTGTTGGGGTATTTGCCTGCCAATAAACAACAGCATCCTGATAAATACTCATATGTTGTAAAGCAGTTATGTGATAGAAACAGGAGGATTAGAGGCTCCAAGGAGTTATTATAACTAGAGCAGTAACCCGCGTATTGCGCGGGATTCTAATATTAAAAATTATAAAAAATTAAATTATTTATAAATATAAATAAATCATTAGATATAAATAGAATTATAAAGTCAATTCATTATTTTTCACAAAACTTAGCATACCTTAAAGTTAAAATCATTCGATTCAAATATATCCTCAAACATGTATTTTTTTTTTATCACAACATAGACAAAACTACATTTTCACTCATGATAAACTACAAAGTTTATGTATCACCCCTAATTAGATGTTTTATTATGCAACATTTGAGTTTGTATTTACCGATTATATATTTGTTATTTTTAGTGTAAACTTTTGGAATCTTTTACTTAAAATACAAAAGACTACATAGACAAAACTACATTTCCACTCATGATAAACTACAAAGATTATGTGTCACTCCTAATTTGATGTTTTATTGTGCAACATTTGAGTTTGTATTTACCGATTATATATTTGTTATTTTTAGTGTAAAATTTTGTAATATTTTACTTAAAATACGAAGACTGTAACAATTTAACTTTAAAAAAAAAGTTTAGATGTTCATATACAATATTCCAAAATATATTAGTATAGATATTTATATTCTTTCGAGAAAGTTAACTATCATTATTCTATAGTTTTTTCACACTTGATTTGTTAAATCTTTTCAACACTTTGATTACTTACATTATTTTTAAGTTTTTTTTAGATCTTACCCATTTTATTTAATTGTATTTTATAAATATTTTTAGATTTATTCAATAAATATAAATAAACATGTATTTAATGAATATTTTAAATTGTCTTTAATTTTTTTAAAAAAGTTGCTTACATATATTATAAGTATATTACATTTTTGTTATTATTGTTTTAATTTACATTATATATTAAATCATTTACTTGTACCGGTTGTGACTTATGACTATCTATAATTTTTTATTTTTTATTTATTTTATCTTATCTTTGTGTTCATTCTCCCCTCCAAATTAAATTATGTTAATAAAAATATAAAAAATGTAGTTACAAAGTGTTTTTTCTTATAATCATTTTAATACTCTTTTTTTTTACATTCACTTCTTTTATTGTTAAATATCTTAATACTCATTAACTACTAAAATTAAGTAATGCTAATGAATTCTTTTTGAAAATGTAAGTAATTTTTTAATAAAAAAAAACATAAAATAAAAATATTGTTTAATGACATGTTTTATTTTCATTGGATAAGTCAAATGATGATGTGGACACCCTAGATGGAGAGAGAACTCTCTCATTATATATATGATTAATAATTGCTAAGTATTATAAGTTAACTATGGTTTGGTGTGGGTATTGTCAATTAACTATGGTTAAGTTAGGTTCTCTCTTAAGTCTAGCCTATATATATATTATGGAAGAGAGGAAGAGAGTTTTATCCAGTATTTGGTGGTAAATATGAGGGGGAGTGGGAGGAGCTCCATTATCAAAATCCGCATTATCTCTTGTAATTCCACTTTTATCATCTATTAATCCATTTCTATCTCTACACGTAACAAACTTAGTATCAGAGCAAGGCTTTCCTTGCGAGACCACCGGAGAAGACGGAGAACTATTTGGCTGAAATCAGAAGTCAGAAAGACTTGTTTCTAATATAATGAAATATACAAAAAGTTAAGATAAATAATGAAATTTGAATAAGCATCGTAATTAAATAGTACCTTCATATATATTATCATCTAAAAACACTAGTAAATATTATCTAAAGACTAAAATCGCTTGTAAGTTTATCACTAAGCTAAGATCAACCTAATCCCATGTGGTTATTTTATAGGGAATTTTACTGAAACTACCCCAAACTGCCTCGCACATTTCATTTATACATTTTGTTTTGTTTCTGCCTAACAAATATATATCATTTTTAGGGTATGATAAAAATGAATAGACGTTATTGCCCTCCAATCATTTTTTATTTTTTTGAGGGTTTATTTATTTCTTCTCACTTTCCTCTTCGTCTTCTCCATTTTTCTTCTTATTTCTCTTCTCTCATGTTTTACAGAAACTCTTATTCGCTTTCTTCTCTTTCTATGATACCAATTGCAGATGTTATATTCAAATGTTTCAAATTAAGAAATAATCATAGTTTGTATAATAAATAGTCTATGATTTGTCCACGTAAATAAGTCAAGACAAAATGATAACTTGTCCACGATCTAACGTATTTGGATATAACTTGATAAAATATCCAGATACATGATAACTTTTTCCACGCCCTAAGTACATGCATGATAAACTATACATGATCTATCGTATTCGGTTATATTCTAATCTTATAGAATGTCCATGGATATATAATATGTCCACAACCTATAGGTGATAACTTGTCCCCGACCTATAGGTGATAATTTGTCCCCGAGTTTTAAATTGTCCCTCAAGTTTTAAATTGTCCACGATATGACGACTGTTGGGGTCGAGTCCGTCATCGAGATCTGGAACGCGACGATTGACAACGTCATCGTCCAATGTCCATAGTCTTGTTGTCATTCATAGTCTCATTGTCGTTCATGGTCTCATTGTCGTTATGTAAGTATTTGTCCACGTAAATAAGTCAAGACAGAGATGATAACTTATTTACGATCTAACGTATTTAGATATATCTTGATAGAATGTCTATATACATGATAACTTGTCCACGACCTATAGGTGATAAATTTTGTAAATGTCACATTCCGTGGACATGTATATACTTTGATATTATTGTCCACCAATTTGTTGTCCACCACGAGACCAACACAGACATAAATAAAAACAATTAAAAATGAAAAATGAAAAATGAAAAATAAAAATAAAATAAAAATAAGAAAAAGAATTGTGTGGAATGTGACTTTTTTCGTAACACAACATATCTTTTCATAAAAATAAAGGACAAATTGGTCTTTTTTATAATAAAAAGGTACGCTCCTGAGCTTGTTTTTAAAAGACATCAAACTTAATAAATAAAAACAAATTATGGCAGTTTGAGTAAAATTCCCTATTTTATATTTCTTTTGTAAATTATGTTTTTTTTTGAAGTATAAAACTCGAAGCTACTATACCAGCAACTCAAGCTTGAGAATGACCAAAGAGGACAAGAAGATGAAGATGAAGAATTTTCTCTGCTTATAATTTGTATGATTTGGTGATGATCTTGGACAATTCATTGTCTTGTTTTATAGTATGCTTCTCATTTTCTCAGTAGGAATTGTTTTTAATTGGTATTGGCTTTTTGTCCTCCATGGTCTAGAAGATGTTTATCTTTTTTGAAAATTATATTTCACTCAATAAATATCTAAAAAATAAATCTATAATTGTCTTTAGATAATAACTTTTCAAGAATCAAATTATTTATTTAATCTTAAATTAAAAAAGTTTGCCTACTTGGAAAGAGTAATAGAGTCCGGTTTTGCAATTAATTAAAATCAAACCGAATGATTTGTGTCCGGTTTATTTTCAGATCATCATCGCTTATATTATATCTATTCTAACAACTTCATAATTAGTAGTATTTGTAGTAACGTTTATACTATCTACCAGATTAGGACCCGCGTATACGCGAGTAAAAAAAATATATCAAATTTTATTTGATTTGTATTTGGATTCTGATTAACAACCTGCAAACTTGTGTATCAATACAATTTATAATTTTTTTATAAATCTGATTTTATTCCTAGACTAGGTAAAAATACAAACCAATAGCTGCAGAAATCTTCGGTCATTATACAAATAATTAAAAAACGAAAAAACACTATTAGTAGAAAAATAGAAAAAATAGACAACTAACATTATTCTGAAATTTTTGTTTTTGGCATGTCATAATCTCGTAATCTCATAAGTAACAATGTTATTTAATGTCATTTTTACAACTTATAATGTTACAAAACAATGATAATCATGTTTTCTGCCCACTAAACTCCTATAATTTTTTATATATAATTATGTTGAAAAAATTAAAATATAAAGAAAATAAAGATATTGTTGCATTAAATAGTTATGACTTTATCTTGTTTTATAAATTCGTCATTAGTTTTGGTAAAATAAAGTAGGCTACATAAATAGTTGAAAACATAGTTATTACTTTTTATGAATTTTTCAAAAATAAAAATATAAAACCAAATAATATAAGAAATATGAGATAAAATTTTAACATTTGACACATGTTAAAATGATCAATCCTATTTTTTTTGTTTCCTTTTCCTCTAACTAAACTTATTACTATAGTATATACATTTTTCTACTTGTAATAGAATTTCTTTATCTATATCTACTATAAGAAATAAATAGAAATCATCATGTTATAAAATTAAATTATTTTGACACGTATTAATATCTAACCGATTGACTGATACATGTATCAATCGTATTAATTATATTTTTGACAGGTGTCGACTTCTATTGAGAATAACCAAATTTTATATTCGAGGATTTCTTTTCTTTTTTCTAATAATAAAAATAACTTCTACTTTATTTTCTAAATTATATTAATAATTTTATTGTATTAATCTATTATAATTTTAAAAATAATTAACAAACATATGTTTTCCTTTTTACAATAATATAAACATCTTTTATTATATTTTATGTTTCAGTTTTTCTTTCTAAAAAACAAAGAAATATACATTACTGATTAAAGTAAAATTTGTATACATTAACAAATTATTGATTTTCTTTTTATTTTAATATATATATATAGATTTAACTTTATTTTTGTAATTATATTAATAAATTTGACACATGGCGAAATCTGAAATTTTAGCTATAAAATTATCTATTTTATTTTTTAATCTTTTGATAAAAAGTTTATTTAAAGTTGGAAAACAAAAATTATCTATTTTATTGTTTATTTTTTTAATAAAAATTTTTATTGGAGTTTAAATAATAGAAAAATCTAAATTTAAAAAAGAAAATTTTAATTTGACTGAGATAATTAAGTTTAACATATATTAGAAAATTGAAAAATGAAAGTTTATCTATTTTATTATTTAATTTTTTTGTTAGTTTTCCTTTTTAATTAAGGCAAACAAAAATAAAATTATCTATTTTATTGTTTAATTTTTTTAATAAATTTTTTATTGGAGTTTAAATAATATAAAAATCTAAATTTAAAAAGGAAAATATTATTTTGACTGAGATAATAAAGTTTAACATGTATTAGAAAATTGGAAAATGAAAGATTATCTATTTTATTATTTAATTTCTTCTTCTTTTTTTGTTAGTTTTCCTTTTTAATTAAGAAAAATAAAAATAACATAATATTTTTTACACATGTCAAAATTAAAAGACACATGTCATGATCTCGTTAATTATAATTTTGACATGTATCGAGCTCTCGTGAGTGCAACCCAGATTTATATAATAAGATACCCATATCACTGTGATTTGTTGTTGGAGTTTTCCAGCTCCTTTTCCTAAATTTCTGGGAACTTTTTGATCTGCAATTTGGACTATTGATTTTACTAGCAACCTGGAATTGTGCCTCACCAAGATAATTCTTTTGATCCACATAGTTGTACTGGTCTCTGGATTGCCTTAGAAGATTCTACAAAAGTTAATGGTTGTCTTTGGGCAATTCGTGGATCTCAAAAGAGTGAGTCTTTTTGCGTCTTTTATCTCGTGATCTTCAAAGTTTTATTTTGCTTCCGCTTCTTTGTTTCAGATTGTCTTGTTTAGTGATGTTAATATGGGTTTGCAAATCCATTTAATAAATGGGTATGTTAAAGGAAATTAAACTCATTTAATAGAATAAATTATATGCGGTTAAATAAGTTTACCCATTTAGACACATTTATTAAATGGGGTTTAAAAAAAATAAATGGGTATCCATTTAAACCCATTTATGTTTAAATAAAAAATATTATATTTATAATTAAAAAATTAATTATGGTGGAAGAATATAAGTTTGGCGAGAAAACATAATTCCGTAATTTGACGGAAAACACGATTTTGACGGAAAACATAGATTTAACAAAAAAAAAAATATTTCGGAAGATACCGAAAACATAATTTTGACGGGAAAATGCGGAAAACCATGTTTTGTTATGAGGAAAAATAGAAAAAAAAACACGATTTTGGCGGAAAACATGATTTTGACGGAGAAACGTGATTTTGGCGGAAAACGCGATTTTGGTGAGAAAACGTGATTTTGGCGGAAAAATGTGATTTTGGCGGGAAAAGGTAATTTTTGGCGGGAAAATTTGATTTTGGCGGGAAAACACGATTTTGGCGGAGAAACGTGATTTTGCCAGAAACCGCGATTTTGACGGAGAAACGTGATTTTGGCGGAAAAACGCGATTTTGGTGAGAAAACACAATTTTGGCCGGAAATCGTGATTTTGGCGGAAAAACATGATTTTGACGGGAAAAGGTAATTTTTGGCGGAAAAACGCGATTTTGGTGAGAAAACGCGATTTTGGCAGGAAACCGTGATTTTGGCGGGAAAAATGTGATTTTGGTAGGAAAACATGATTTTGACTAGAAAATGTAATTTTTGGCGGAAAAACGTAATTTTAGCGAGAAAATGTGATTTTGGCGGGAAAACGCGATTTTGACGTAAAAATTGTGATTTTGGCGGGAAAACGCCATTTTAGCGGGAAAATAGTGATTTTGGGGGGGGGGGGGAAATGTGATTTTGACGGGAATACAGATTTTGGCGGAAAAACGCGATTTTGGTGAAAAAATTGTGATTTTGGTGGGAATACGCGGTTTGTTAAAGTAAATATAGAAAAAGTTAAAAAAATATATAATTTTGGTAAAAATTTTGGTTTTGGTATGAAAATGAGATTCCACACTTTTAGCAGAAAATTAAATATACAATTTTAGAGGGAAAATTTTAATTTTAAACAATAATAATAAATCATTTATTTATTATATATTGTTTAATGGGTTAAAATGAGTTTAAATGGGTTAGTGTTATTTAATTGGGTTTAAATGGGATGGGGTTAAATGGGGTGGGTTTACCCATATTAACATCACTAAGTCTTGTTAGAAGATTTATCCGGGGTGTAGTGTAACCTTTGATCGGCCATCACCATCTTACGAGCAGAAAGATTTTGTGCCTATTGAAATGAAAGCAAGGCTCATTGATTGCCATTCATGGTGGTCTAGTCCATCAAAGGTAAATTTCATCTTCTATACGATGTAGCTTGCTTATAGTTAAGATTTGGCTGAGCTCTAAAAAGATCATGTTCTGTTCTGTTTTCATCCCCGAAGTCAAGACATGCCTATAGCTTACATGTAGTAGAATCTGATGGATATTTAATTTTTGTTTATTTCATTCTCATACCATATCAAATTGACTCTTGAGTCTGTTATTCGCTCTTTAACCGTGGATTAATGCTTACACTTCAATTATATGCTTAGGATACAAAGAGAAAAAAATGCCGGAGCCTCTTTTATGTTCTTCCTTGATTCAAGCCAGTTGCGAAAAAGACGGTGGAGTTGCTTTTAATCATACTGTATTTCTTTTACACGCAGACGACCTTTTATGAGAACTCTGAACAGTAATAAGAAAATGGCCCAAAGAGCCTTCTTTGTGTCAGTTTCATGTTGAAATACAATTTGTTTCTGCTTAGTCTCTGGAGTTGTGTCTTTAGATAACCAAACTCAGTGGTCAATAAGTATGACAGTGTGATTACTTGATGTTTCTGTACATTCATAGTAATTACTAATTAGACATTGAATAAAGTCATAAGAAGAAGTTAGGACCCATTTACAATTAGAGGTAGGAGGAAGAGTGACCACCATTGGAATACAGCTTGTTTTTGTTATTGTCAAGCTGTTTGAAATGTTAATGTTATTGACTGTCCGAGAACTCGTGGTTTCAAAACCACCTCTCACTTTTTTTCTTCCATATCACATCACTGCGAAAGGGAACAGCTAAAGCTGGAGCTTGAAAAGATCTAATTGGCCAAAACCCAATTGCAATGCGTAAACTAAAGGCCTGGATACACTCTCCCTCGTCTCAAGCTCATTTCCATCCCTAATGGGCACAAAGAGATTTGTCGTCTTCTTCTTCTTCTTCTTCTTCTTCTTCTTCTTCTTCTTCTTCTTCTTCTTCAGGCAGAGGTTTTCTTCTTTCAACACATTTCATCTCCTTCCCACTTATCATTCTCCTTTGGCCATGTGGGACCTTCTTCTCCATAAAGAGCAATGGGATATAAATCAACAAAAAGAAGAAGAAGATTCATGATCTTACTGATCTCAGACCCTGAATCATATGCAATGTTCGGAGCCATACTCTTATCATGTACTGTCTCAAACACTGCTCCGTTGCCTAAATACTCACCTGCTACACCTTTACTGTACTTACTTTTTGCAACATCTTTTCTCACTCCAATCCCGAGCTGCTTTGATGAGCCATGGAGATACAATACCTCCTAATCCAATTGCAGAATAAAACAATCAGTATTTCATTTACAGAGGAAAATCACAAACTTTATTGATAGGCTTCTTACGTATGTCTGCTGTATCCAAGGCTCTCCTTTTGAACCTTCCTGCTCATTCCCTTTCCATGGCCATGACAAACCTTTTCACTATTATCACCTGCTCGCATTTTCAACCTGGCCTTAATCATACTGAATCACAAACCCACTCATACATAACCAAAAGTAAAATATTATAGAGAAATAAGTCAATTATTTTTTCGGTCTATTACATAAACTAGAGGAGAATAGATAGAGAAATAAGAAGAATAGCTTAATGGCTAGTGCCTTGAGAATAATCCCAAGTCTAGTCTATATAGAGAAAATAAGAATCTTAATAACACATCAACAATAATCGCGATGCCTTGAGAGTCCATCATGCTTCCTCGGTTTCTTTGTCAAAGAGAGACTTCCACAAGTCCAACAATTCAGGCTCCATGGCATCCCTTGCAAACCCATTTGCCTCTGAAACATCCCTAGCACTCCTCAAAGTCTCCCCTACCTTCTTCAGTGCTTCTTCAACCCTAGAGGTATACTCTCTGCCAAGCACACAGTTTTGTGTTTCGAGAAGTAAAGCAAGGGTGTCAAGATATCTGATTCCAACAACAAAATTCTCCCAAGACGTACTGATCGGTCCACATTGGACCAACTGGGGAGCATTCCAAGATAAGACTCCATTCTTTGGCTTGAAGTATTTCGAAAAGACATAATGAATAACACGAAGCAGGCATTTTGCCACGCAACTATCAGGAGTTATTTTCTTTGCAGCACTCCATACCAGATTGCAGAAGTGTATAATACTAGAAATGTCATCAGACAGCAAGAACATGGATTCAGCCACATGTAGCGAGAGCTCAACTCCTAGTCGCACAACCTCCTCTTTCATCTCCTCCATTGCGAAATCCTCCCTGCCAAAAACCAAAAAGAAAATCACAAATATGACGAAGAAGAGGACTTTGTATTACAGTCAAATAATGGTACTGACCCTAGAATGTAAGGAGAATAAACAGGCGGCCTGTAAGAAGAAAGTGTAGGCAGTCTCTTAATCTGGATAAGCCTCAAGAGAGATGAGTTGCCCATAACAGGCTGAAACAGGGAGTGAAGAATCCTACTCCTGATGACATTGGGTGTTGCTTCATCATCAAAGAGTGAGTCAACAAGTTTTTCATCAAAGAGTGAGGGCGTCCACAAGTCAACAAGTTCTTCATCAAAGAGAGACTTCCACAAGTGAGAAATGTTAGACTGAATCATCTCCTTGGCAAAGCCATTAGCCTCAGAAACATGTTTTGCGGGCCTCAATTTATCCTCTAGCCTCTTGAGAACTTGCTTGAATTGTGCAATAGCAGAGGATAATAGTCGATCATCAATAGAAGAAGTTCTGAAACTGAGAACCCTAACAAGGCGATAAAGAACAATGCTTGCATCACAAAAATCTTTCCAAGTGGTCCTAATCAATTGAAACGAAACAGAATCCTGAAACGCTCCATTCTTGGGCTTGATATCTTTAGAGTAGACATGATAAATAACAAGAAGCAGCCTTTCAGACGCGGGAGCAAAGGGAGGTGTTGCAGACCTCCATAACTTATAGCAGAAGCCTAACAAAGTATGAATGTCATCACACATCAAGAACATGGATTCAGCTACATGGAGTGATAGCTCGACTCCTAGACCTACAACCACCTCTTTCATGTCCTCTTTGGCAGATGATAACGTCCTATAAAACATAAAAAAAACAAAGGTCAAATATCTCTGACAACTCTAAAAAGGCAAGGGAGTAACAAGTAACATATCACGGACCCTAAAGCGTATGGATAATATCTGGACGGCGGTACCAATGGACATTTGGGACGGAGAGCATGGGAGGTCGAATATGATTTCATCGCCTGAGGGGTCATTAATAAGACAAAGTCAGAATTACAATCCAATGCATAATTTTCCCACAACCACAAAAAATACTCCTTCAAAAAAAACCCTACATCTACACTACATGATCGTCTATTCGATTTGAAACCCTAGATCTAGACAACATGATCATTCGATTTTCCCCAACATCACATCAAAATTTCATAAGAGGATCCAACGAAGCACTCACCAAACCAAACTCGTCGTCCTCTTGAACAAATCGGTTTCGAATTCTAAGCCTTTTCGTTTTTTCTTCCAGAAATAAATTTAGGCAAATTCATTTTAATTGGGGGTCTTTATATCTACTAGGTGATACCCGCGTGTCCACGCGGATGCATTTTATTATATATTTTTAATTTATAATTAATATAATAATTTAAATAATATGTATATTATTTTGATTATAAGTTTTATAGTTTTTTTGTTAAATTTTAATATATTATTTAAAAAAAATTCAAATAATTTAAGTTTAAAAAAATAGAAATTTTTTAGAAAAAATATCCTAACATGTTTGTCCTGAAAATAGAAATGAACTGTAATATTTTTTTAAATGATCTCTTCGTTATTGTGTTTTTTTTTTATTTATTATAGATATGATACATGTCTGATTTTGTTTTTTTGGAAGATAGGGTCCTTGTGAATTAATCGATTTATCCTCTAACATCATTATAAAAATCTAACAATTCACAAACGGCTTAACACATGATATAATGAATATCTAGATTTTTGTTATTTTATTGTAAAAATATCATAATTCACAATGCCTTTAGAAAATGACACCAACCATGAAAAATAATTAAAAAAATTTCAAAACTCTAATAACCCAGTTTACGTATGCTTTCTCATTGCCATGTCCATCTTGTCGAAAAAAATATTATAATTATCGTTAATAGATGAGAACCGCTAGTAGATTAGAGTATTTAGAAAAATGTACATATGTTTTTATTAACCGATAATTATAAAGCACATAAATTTAGAATGGTAGAGTATATATATTATTTTAAAAAAAAATTCTTTTTGAAAAAAAAATTATAAAGCAAATAAATTCTTTTTACTTTAACTCTTGAAATACTTAACAAATTAAATTTTGAAAATTTTAAAATAATAAATAAACGATTAAATGTGTCATAAAAAAGAGTGATGATGTATTAATTTCTTACAAAACATAAATTATTAAAAAAATAAAAAATTTATGATGATGTGTCATGGAGATAGGTGCTGAGGTGTCAATCTCTTGTGAGACTAACTCAGTCTTTATATAATAGATACGCTACAAAGGGATTTTCAAGTCGGCAAAATAATGTAAATGATGTCGGGTTTTTCTTTTTTTTTGCCGAAATTCTTAAAACTGATACAAAACCAATCTTTTGAAAAGTAATTAAGCCGATGATTCGGCATTACCGATATTAACCGGTTGAATCGAGTTTTGAAATTCTTATAGCTTTTACTAAATTATATCAAAAGCTAAGTAAACGAATATAGCTATTATGAAAGAAAAATACCCTATTTATGTTTCTCAATTTGAAAAATATCTTCATTTTTTTTTTATAATAAAAATAATGTTATTTGACTAAAATATTTTTAAACCAATAATTAATAATTACTAGAATTGATAAAACTGATTTATTCTAAAATTTATTAATCAGTATTTAAGGGTATATTACTCAAAGAACCTCAGATTTTTTAAATAAAAATTTGAGAAGGTATTTTTCAAAAAAAAAAAAAAAAAAAAAAAAAAAAAAAAAAAAAAAAAAATTAAGATGCTTATCATATCGACAACTCATTTAAACCCTTCAATTATATACATAGCCAAAAACATATGCTTACAAAATTTTTGCTGTTTTCTTTAAAAGAAATAAAAATTTATAACAAACACATACATAATCCTACATATTATACCAGCTTATATATTACAATCTCTTACCAAAAACCAGTTCAACCAACAAAAATACATGAGACAAACATGTAGAAATACAATTTTAAAGAAAGTTTGAAGAAAAAACTTTTTTATTTTAGACATTTTTAAGTAGGTTTTTAAAGGTTTAAAGTTGTTCTGGAAAATTTAGAATACGTTTTCTAGGTTTCTAAAAATATTAGAATTCAAATTTGTACATATTCTGAAAATATTAGAATTCGTATTCTAAAATTTGTACATGTTCTGAAAAATTTTAGATCAAAAATTTAGATTATGTGTTATAAATATTAGATTACATATTTTCAGAATTCGTATTCTACTATTTGTTTATGTTCTACGAGAATTATAATATACATTCTAACTTTTTTATATGTTCTGAGATTTTTGAAATACACATTCTGAAAATATTAAATTACATATTCTGAAATTCAAATCCCTACACACTCATAAGCATTTGTAGTATTAGTTACAACTAAGTTATCAAAAAAAAACATGATAAATCCAACAAATAAATAAATTATAAAAAATATGGAAAACAAAATAAAAAAGAAAAACATAAACTTGAAAAATAATAATATTTAATCATGTATAAAAACTATCTATCTAAACACTTATAAAAAATCATAATATTAATTACAACTAATTCTTTAAATACAAATATAAACAAAACTAACAGTGAAATAAACTAAAAAAAAAAACTCATCGGAACAACAAACAAAAAAAAAATGAATGAGAAACATAAAAAATATAACAAAAATATCCACTTGATCATATATGAATAAATACTCCTGCGGGTAGCGCGGATAACCCACTACGCGCGGATAAGCCACTAGTTAATATATAAAGAAAGCTTTTAAAGGAATTTAAAAGAAATATGATATCATATCCTTTATTTATCTTATAAATCACGAGTCACATGACTAATAAAAATCTACTACAAAGATTTTGCTTTTAAATTTAAAATCTCATTAAAAATAGTGAAATTTTTCTAGAATGACTCTCATTTTATATGATATTACTAGAATGACTCTTTTTCTAAAGGATTAACTATAAAAATGGGTAAAAGACAATATAACCTATTTCATCTAACAAAATAACAATATTGCCATTATTTAAAAAAATAAAAAAATAAAAAAAATAAAAATAAAAATAAAAAACGTTATTAAAAAATAAAAAAAAACAAAAAAAACAAAAAAAAAACAAATAAAAAACAAATAAAAAATAGAAAATAAAAAATAAACAAATAAAGAAATAAAAATAAAATAAAATTAAAAAACTAAAAAATTAAAAAAAAACTAAAAAATTGAAAAATTAAAAATTAAAAATTAAAAAAACCAAAAAAATAAAAAAGAATAAAAAATAAAAATAATTATAAAATATAACATATTCAAAAAAATTGGAAATTTCAAAAAAAAAAAATTTAAAAATCTAAACTAATTCAAAAATATCTTATTTAAAAATAAAAGTTATTAACATATTTAAAAATATCTTACATAATTCATAAATAAAAAATAAACATAAAATATATTATACAAAAATAGTTCAAAAATAACTAAATTATTAAAATATTTTAAAAATACTTCAAAAATATCTTTAAAATAATTTATTAACATAATTTAAAATAAATAAATAATATTTCATTCGAAAATAAAAATTATTAACATAATTTCAAATATCTAACAAAATTCAAAAATAAATAATTCAAAAATAAATAAGGGAATGGAAAAATAAATCTATAAATAAAATAAATCTGCGATGACGTTAATAAATCTTTGATAACTTTGTAAGTCTAATAAATCTGCAATAATAGAAAAATAAGTTATACATAAAATTAATCTATGATTACGTTAATAAATCTGTGATAACTTGGTAAGTCTAATAAATCTGTAGTAATAGAAAAATAAGTCTACCATGAAAATAAATTTGCGATAACGTTAATAAATCTATGATAACTTAGTAAGTCTAATAAATCTGTAGTAATGAAAAATAAGTCTACGTTAAAAATAAATCTGCGATAACATTATTAAATCTATAATAACTTGGTAAGTCTAATAAATCTGCAGTAATGAAAAAATAAGTCTACGATAAAAATAAATCTGCGATAACGTTAATAAATCTGTGATAACTTGGTAAGTCTAATAAATCTGCAGTAATGGAAAAATAAGTCTAAAACGTAAAATATCTCTGTCATGACGTTATTAAATCTGCGATGACTTAATAAGTCTAGTAAATCTGCAATAATGGAAAAATAAGTCGGCAAGTTAAATTAAGTCTGCCATGACGTTATTAAATCTGCGGTAACTATTTTTGTTAAATAACTCGGCGACAAAGAAAAATAACTCGGCAACTAGAAATAAATTTACCGTGACGATAACAAGTATGCTGTAACTAAGTTAGTCAAATAACTCTGCCGTAAAGGAAAATAACTCTGCAAGGAAAATAAGTATGCCATGACGTTAAATAAGTTTGCGGTAACTAAATTAGTCAAATAACTCTGCGGTAAATGAAAATAACTCGGCAACTGCCAAATAAGTCTGCGATGACGTTAAATAAGTATGTGGTAACTAAATTTGTTTAATACATCTGCGGTAAAGAAAAATAAGTCTGCGAGAAAATAAGTTTGCGATAACAGAGACGGAATGGCATTTTCGTAAATATTGGAGACGCTGAAATTAATTCATTAATGGCATTTTTGTGATTGTGTTTTTTCTATCAAATGTTTCAAGGGTATTTTTGTATTAAAAAAAGCAAAAGACAGTGTAGTAATTAAAAAAGAATATGAATCATTCTACTTATTAATCCATTTTTCAAAGTCATTCTAGTTTTTTTTTCTTCTCTCTAACTCTTTTTCAGATTGTTTTAACTAACTTCAAAAGCATACAATGAAAAGGTACTAAACCAAAAAAAAAAAAAACAAATTTTTTAAATTTAATTTTTTCTTATTAAATCAATTTTGAACATCTAATGCTAAATTCATAATAACAGTTATAGGTTGATTTTGTTTAACTAATTTGCATTTGAATTTTCTATTAATCCAAAAAGGAAAACCATGTATCATATGATTGGCCAAGTGAATTATTATAATTTATTATAAGATTAAGAGAATTAATATATATTTTTCGACATACACTTTTTGGTTTATTATTTTTAAGTTTTTTTGTTTGTTTTCTCTATATCTCTTACTAATAAAAATAGAGTTTTGAGGCTTCTCAAAGCCTCGACATCAGCAATTTTAATCTCTTTTCTAAGCATGCCACATCATCATAATCATATAAATAAAAGAAGGATGCCACTTTCCCTATAACTGACACGTCATCACTTCAGAGTGTAACACGTGTCCTTTCTATTATTAAAAAAAAAGAAAAAAAAAGAAAAAAAAAAGAAAAAAAAATGTTTCTTCTTCTCGGTCTCATTCTTCTTTAGAGTATGTGCAGTGAGAGTCTCTCATTGAGTCTTTCACCCACAAAAAATATAAAAAAATAGAAAAGTAAGAAAGAAAATAAAGTGAGTCTCTCAAATGAGAGACTCTATTAGAACCTTATGAGAGACTCATTTGACACATGTTCCAATATGATTGGTTTAAAATTTTATTTATAATTTAAATTTTAAATAAAAAATAAATTATATAAAAACTATCAAAATATTATATTTGAGAGACTATAAGAGATTCTCCCCAATGCACATGCTCTTGGAAACGTTCTAAGATTAAAAAAAAAAAAAGAATTCTTAAGCGTCAGCGAGAAGAAGATACTTCATATATAATCAGACTCTAACGGTCCACAATACTATATCCACAAGATACACATCTAGCTCCTCTAATAGTTTCCTTTCGAATAAGCCAACTCAATCAGGGATGATACTGGAATCTAGATGCTTGCAAGGTTCTCCATATGCCCCCGAACAATATGTTCTTATTATGTAACATTTTTTAAACTTGTAATATTTTTAGATTTGAATCGTAGAACTCATGCTTTTCAAGCTAAATTCATCATCAACCCAATCCTTAATGTGAGAAATGTTTCATTCATTCTGCTAAAATTGGTGTTCTATATGAAATTGGTTAAAACTAACTTATATGTCGTCCTAAAATAGTATTGTGTGATTGTGCAGATGCAATGTTAGAGAATGATAAGTTAAGCAAGGACGTTCTTCGACACAAGCATTTACGTGATGGTGAGTAAAATGTTCATTTAATTGTTTATGTCTTTCTCTCCAGGTGGTTTCTTCATAATATCAATTCATGAGAACATATACATACATTAACCAAGCTCTTTCTTTATACTCTCCATTCTTCAGAGACAGAATGTTACAAAGATACGTTCTGATAATAACTCGCAAACGTCAATGTAGGATCTGAATTTACTGATTTTTTTATTTGACACGCAACTGAATTTACTGATTTTCATATGCAAAGTTTTGTACTTGGATCGAGTTTGATTGAGCATGCTTAAAATTTCTAGAATTTTTAGATTCTATGTGTAAAACTGAATTATAGGTAAAGCTAAAGCTCGTGGTTTTATGTTTGGAAGCCAAAAGAATTGTATTTCATAGCCATGGACATATAACGGGTCCGGGTTCGGGTAGGACCCTATCGGGTTCGCGTCTATCGGGTTTCTGTATTTACTACCCAATAGGTTATTTATAAAAAATCTGTTCAGTATCGGTTCGGGTCTTGTCGGGTTCGAGTCGATTCGGGTTTCAGATTGAAGAACCTATGAATACCCCAAAAAATGGGTATACCATCGGTTCGGATATTTTATACCCGAATATACCCAAAAACTTAAAATATAACCGATAGTATACCCATTTACCCGAAAACACTTGCAATATAACTTACACAAATGACAACACACTACAAGAAAACAGCCAGAAAACCGACGGAATTTCCGACGGACCCGTGTCCGTCGGAAAATTCCGACGGTAAAACGACGGATTTCCGACGAAATTGCAATTTTTTACTTCGTCGGAAATCCGTCGGAAATCTGTCAGAAATTCCGGATAGAACCACCGGCCATTTCCGACGGATTTCCGACGGAATAGAACCACCGGCCATTTCCGACGGATTTCCGACGGAATAGTCGGCGGTCGTCGGAAATCCGTCGGAAAATATGAACGTTAAAAGAGCCGTTGGTATCGCAGGTTACAGATTTGGGCAAACCGTCGGAAATCCGTCGGAAATTTCCGACGGATTTCTGACGGTTTGGGGTTTCATGGCTTTTTTAACAAATTTTACACAATAAACCTCAAATCTTATTATACTAAATCACAAGTCACTTTAACAAAAACTGCAACATCCTACGCTTGACACGTTAGCATTTGCATATGTGTCATTCTCACAAATTTTCTAGGTAATTTAAACATTTAAAAAACAAAATTCCACAAAATCTTTATTTTTTGCAGATTTTCTTTTGTTTAAATTTGTTTTTCCTTTTTATTAGGGATTTTTAACTCCCACATCCCCACGATCTTCATTGCCTCTCTTTTTATACACGCTTATAAACTTATTATTTTCAGAATCTTCAATTTTTTTTAGTTTTTAATTTTATTCTTCATCTATCTCTGTGTTTTTTCATCATGCATCCAATTTTGTTTTCTACCTTTTATAGATTGCAACGAGCTCTTGTTCCTCAGAAATCATATAAAAATGAAAGGTATGTTCTTCTACTTTCTGTCATGTGTTTTATTTTTTTTGCTTTGTGTCCCCTGTAACTATACTTATTTTTTTTTGGTTAAAAAGTATTTATTTCTCTTTTATTCATAATTTTTTTTTTAAAGAAGAAAAAGTTGTTTATGATGTGTGTAGAACCAATATAGATAGCATATAGCATCTCATCGATAGATACAAATAAATTTAGTATTGTTTGGTTGGCAAAAATCTAAGTAAACAAATTATTTTTTATATTATGAATTTTAATGATAATTACTTGAAACTTTTAAATTATATCATGAATTTGTGCCGTGCATAGCACGGGTTCAATACTAGTAACTAATTATATTATAAGATTATTAGAGATAACACAATTTAAACTTAGTATTTAGGTTAAATTATTGTTTTCAAGATTTTGGGATGATTTACACTTAACTTCTACATAATGAAATATATACTTTAACTTACATGTTTACTAGTTCCTAAGTATAAATCTTAATTTTGATAAATTTCTTATAAACGGAGGTAAATATTGTAAACTTATCATTGAAATCATTAATAAACCACACTACAAACACATTTCAATTGAAACGAATCAAAAAAACTCACGAAACCACGAACCCGTCGGAAATCCGTCGGAAATTTCCGACGGATTTCTGACGGGTTTAGGGAAACACCTGTTAGTTTTTAAGGTTTGTCTGACAAAAGGCATAACATATATTTTTCTAAAGTCCGTCGGAAATCCGTCGAAAATTTCCGACGGATTTCCGACGGACAGTGAAATTTTGGCAAAATCAAACGTTTTCGTGTCCCGCGTTAGTTGAATAACATATATTTTCCGACGGATTTCCGACGGACAGTGAAATTTTGGCAAAATCAAACGTTTTCGTGTCCCGCGTTAGTTGAATTTTACGAAATAATTTCAAAAATTCCGACGGATTTCCGACAGAAATTCCGTCGGAAAATTCTGTTTATAAGCGAGCTCACACGAAAAATCAGAGCAAATTCTTCAAATTTTATAAATTTTAGGTTTTCAAAGTTAGATTTAGGTTTGGAATGTTAGATTTAGGTTTGGAATGTTAGATTTAGGTTTGGAATGTTAGATTTAGGCTTTTAATGTTAGGTTTAAGTTATAAATGTTACTTTTAGGTTTGGAATGTTAGTTTTAAGTTTTGGAATGTTAGATTTAGTTTTTGTGATGTTAGATATGGGTTTTGAATCTTAGTTTTAGGTTTGCAATGTTAGATTTAGGTTTAGAATGTTAGATTTAGGTTTTTAATGTTAGTTTTAAGTTATAAATGTTAGTTTTAGGTTTGGAATGTTAGTTTTAAGTTTTGAAATGTTAGATTTAGTTTTTGTGATGTTAGATATGGGTTTTGAATCTTAGTTTTAGGTTTGGAATCTTATATTTAGATTTTAGAATGTTAGATTTAGGTTTTCAATTAACATATTTAGGTTTGGAATTTTAGTTTTAGGATAATCTATATATATAAAGTAGACTTTTTCTCTCTTCTCCTTCCGCCACATCAGCGACCACATCATCATCAAAACTAAATTTTTATTCTATTTAATCACTCATAAATCATAATATTAACTACAATTAATTCATCAAACATAAAAATAATAAATATATATAAAGTAGACTTTTTCTCTCTTCTCCTTCCGCCACATCAGCGACCACATTATCATCAAAACTAAATTTTTATTTTATTTAATCACTCATAAATCATAATATTAACTACAATTAATTCATCAAACATAAAAATAATAAAACTAACAAATTAATAAATTAAAATAAATCATGGAAACAACAAAGCAAAGAAAAATAAAAATAAAAACTAAAGAAAAAAACTTAATCATATATATAAAGTAGACTTTTTCTCTCTTCTCTTTCCGCCACATCAGCGACCGCATCATCATCAAAACTAAATTTTTATTTTATTTAATCACTCATAAATCATAATATTAACTACAATTAATTCATCAAACATAAAAATAATAAAACTAACAAATTAATAAATTAAAATAAATCATGGAAACAACAAAGCAAAGAAAAATAAAATAAAAAACTAAAGAAAAAAAACTTAATCATATATGAAATCATTATATTAATTAAAACTAATAAAAATCATTATATTACACTAAGTACTCATAAACAATCAACGTCCACATCATCATCAAAACTAAATTTTTATTTCATTTAGTCACTCATAAATCATAATATTAACTACAATTAATTCATCAAACATAAAAAAATAAAATAAATAAATAAATAAATTATATAGATTAATAGAAACTAATTCATCAAACATATAAATACGACAATACCTACAAAAAATAAATTAAAAGAAACCGGATGAACTACAAATAAAGAAAGATAAAAATGGGTTATGAAAAATCATCAGCCACCTAAATACTAATGAAATCATAATATTAATTACAACTAATTCATCAAACACATAAAATTTATAAAGTCAACACATAAATAATTTAAAAGAAACTATGAGAACAACACCAAAATAATATTAAAAGAAAATTTATTAAAATAAAAGCAAAAATAACAACAATTAATCATATATGAATCTTCACTAACTACCTATGTGGTCATAAATAATCATTATATTAATTACAAGTAATTCGCCAAACACAAATTTGATAATTCCAACAAATAAATAAATTAAAAGAACTCAAAAGTATAACAAAACACAGAAAGATTAAAAAAACTATATAAAAAAAGAACCACATAACCGTATCTTAATAAACCACCAAAAAAACTCATAAACCATCAATATATTAATTAAACTAATTCATCAAACACAAAATTCTAAAACCGACAAATAAATTAATTTTTTAAAAAATCATGAGAACAACTAACGAAAGAAAACAAAAGATAATCTAAAAAAAAAAAAAACAGTTAATCATATATGAATATTCACTACCTACATAAACACTCATAAACAATTGTAATATTAACTATAACTAACCCATCATACAACTGTATAAAAAAAACCACATAACCGAATCTTAATAAACCACAAAAACACTCATAAACCATCAATATATTAATTAAAATTAATTAATCAAACATAAAATTCTAAAACCGATAAAGAAATTAATTTAAGGAAATCATGAGAATTACTAAGGAAAAAAAAAATCTAAAGAAGAAACAACAAAAACATTTAATCATATATGAATCTTCACTACCTACATAAACACTCATAAAAATTGTAATATTAACTACAACTAACTCATTATACATAATAATGATAAAACCAACAATAAACTAAATTAAACGAATTCACTGGAACAATAAAGCAAAAGAAGATGAATGAGAAACTAAAAAAAAAAAACTTAATCATATATGAATAACACTCCCGCGCTTAGCGCGGGCAAATTACTAGTAATGTTATATTAAGATTTTCGAATGTTAGATTTAAGTTTTGAATGTTAGATTTAGGTTTGGAATTTTAGTTTTAGGATAATAATGTTAGATTTAGGTTTTGTAATTAGATTTAGGTTTGAAATGTTTCTTTTAGGTTTCTAATGTTTAGTTTTAGGTTTGGAATGTTAGATTTAGGTTTATAATGTTAGTTTTAGGATAAAATTGTTAGATTTATATTTTGGAATGTTAGATTTAGGTTTTCAATTAACATATTTAGGTTTGGAATTTTAGTTTTAGGATAATAATGTTATATTAAGATTTTCAAATGTTAGATTTAAGTTTTGAATGTTAGATTTAGGTTTGGAATTTTAGTTTTAGGATAATAATGTTAGATTTAGGTTTTGTAATTAGATTTAGGTTTGAAATGTTTCTTTTAGGTTTCTAATGTTTAGTTTTAGGTTTGGAATGTTAGATTTAGGTTTATAATGTTAGTTTTAGGATAAAATTGTTAGATTTATATTTTGGAATGTTAGATTTAGGTTTTCAATTAACATGTTTAGGTTTTGAATTTTAGTTTTAGGATAATAATGTTATATTAAGATTTTCAAATGTTAGATTTAAGTTTTGAATGTTAGATTTAGGTTTGGAATTTTAGTTTTAGGATAATAATGTTATATTTAGGTTTTGTAATTAGATTTAGGTTTGAAATGTTTCTTTTAGGTTTCTAATGTTTAGTTTTAGGTTTGGAATGTTAGATTTAGGTTTATAATGTTAGTTTTAGGATAAAATTGTTAGATTTATATTTTGGAATGTTAGATTTAGGTTTTTAATTAACATATTTAGGTTTGGAATTTTAGTTTTAGGATAATAATGTTATATTAAGATTTTCAAATGTTAGATTTAAGTTTTGAATGTTAGATTTAGGTTTGGAATTTTAGTTTTAAGATAATAATGTTAGATTTAGTTTTTGTAATTAGATTTAGGTTTTAAATGTTTCTTTTAGGTTTCTAATGTTTAGTTTTAGGTTTGGAATGTTAGATTTAGATTTTGAAATTTTAGATTTAGTTTAAGGTTTAAAATCTTATATTTAGATTTTCGATTGTTAGATTTAAACTTTGATTTGTATATTTATATAGGATATTTGTAAATTTATATTTTTTTTTCTTTTTCAATATTTGAGAATTAATTTTTTAATTATATAAAATATGAAATTTGTAATTGTTTTTAATTATTATTATTAATATTTATTTCATTTCTATATTTTTAAATATAGAATTATATATTAAATTATTTATTTAATTATTTTGGATTTTAAATAATTTTTTTTGAATTAATATTCGGAATATATAATTATTTATTAAATAATTTTTTTTTATTATAATTTAGCCAATCCGTCGGAAATCCGTCGGTAATACCCGTCAGAGTAGAAACCGACGGATTTCCGACAGATTGCCAGAACCGGAAAACCGACGGATTTCTGACAGATTTCTGATTCATATTTTCTGTCGGAAATCCGTCGGAAATACCCGATAGAAATATGTTCCGCGTTCCGTTATAAACGAAGTTTTTTCTTGGTCCTCAGGGTGCATGAGTATCTACTTGTAGCCAGAGAATGCATCCATGAAAGACAGGAGTTGGTGACCTGCTGTGGCTTCCACCAGGCGGTCGATATGCGGGAGTGGGAAGCTGTTATTTGGACATGATTTGTTTAGATCTGTAAAATTGATACAGACTCTCCACTTCTCATTTTTCATTTTGACAACTACCGGGTTTGCTAGCCAGTTGGGGTATTTGACCTCCCGGATTGACCCGATCTTTGGTAGTTTGTCAACTTCTTCTTTTACGGCTCGAGCTCGGACGGGACCGAGCTTGCGTCATTTATGTTTGACCGGTTTGAAAGTTGGATCAACGTTCAGTTCATGTGAAGTGACTCTGGCAGGATAGGAGGGGGATCCGTAGGTTTTTGTAAAAGGGATGCTCTTACTTATCATGTCTGAAAAGAAAAACTGAATTCCTCGATTTCATTCGATTCATCCACATTTCCATTTCTTGTAGAGAAAGGCTAACTGCTTGCTTCGATTCCTTTCATGTCTTCCACTGACCAAGCGAACGTGCCTAAGTTCTCTTTGAGGAAAGATACGAGGTCGCATCTAATGGCTGGGTCGAGTTCGACACCTATGCCCACACACTTTTCTGGGTGCTGTTCATCGATGCAAACTTGGATGACAGAGTTCCGATGAGGCTCTCGCAAGCAAGGATCATTTTTTCGCCAGTTTCGCGCCAGTTTTCTTGTAGTGACACTCACAAAAAAAATAGAAAATATCCAAAACCAAATTTAACATCCAAAATGATTTATTGTAAAATTTAGGGACATTGCGTTGGCACTTCAAACATGAGCTAAAAAGTTAGATTTATTGTAAAATTTAGGGACATTGCGTTGGCACATCAGGGGAAATGATCTTAAATCAAGGTTTGCCTTTTCTTTTTCCTTGCAGTTTAGATTTATTGTTTTTTTTCCCTGGTTTTCATGAGCTCACTCTCCACTTTAAATGCAGGAGATTAGAGACCTCTAATCGTCCTACAAGACACAAGAGAAATACTTATGCTGCTTCTGATTTTAGTAGCACATCATCCCGCTCTTTAAGTTCCGTTTCAGTTTTGGAAACTAATTATTATATTTTCTATATACATTATCCTCAACTCCAGGTTTTAAAGTCTTTTTGTTTCATTTTTGCAGTTTATGGCTTCTACCTTCCAGCAAACTCAGTTCAAATCTATGTTTTGACGAGAAACTTTCCTTGCAGTCACTTTAGAAGGTAATAAACAAACCTTTTCACAACGTTGCTACATTTTAATTTGATTCTTAATAAAAATATATATATAAATATAAAATATTATTTGATGACATATTTTATTTTCATTGGATGAGTAAGATGATGATGTGGATACGCTCAATGGAGAGAAAACTCTCCTATTATATATATGATTTCAGGATCTTGTGCATAAGATCATAGATGAATGTGGGGATGCATGTGTTTGTGTTCATGAGAAGAAGAATACAACTCGTTGTTTATTGTGGTGTCGAGTGAAGGTGCTAAAGGTATATGGGTATGGAGGAAGCTGTAGAGAAGTGAAACAGATGAGACATTTCATGGAGAAATTGAGATTTCTTGAATTGGTAAAAGTAAAGATTCAAGTGGATGAACCAGATAAGTTCTTACCAATCACCAATGAACTAATGAAGCTTATTCCTAGAGCTTATTCCAAGTGCAAGATCCAATTCATTTGATTCTCTTCACATTGGTTTCTTTCTTTTGACTCTCATTCTACTTTATGATTCATATTTAGAAGTTGATGCTACCAATTTTTTTTTTTTTTTTTTTTTTTTTTTTTTTTTTTTTTTTTTGTATTGAACTGTTTTAAGAACTAAGTACATTTTTTTCGAAACTCTTATCTGTCTCTTTCTTTACAACTTTCTTCTCCAATGCAAACAAATAATTCAATAATCTTTTTTCAACAAATAAATAATTTGATTCTTGAAAAGTTATTGTCTAAAGACAAATATAGATTTATTTTTTAGATATTTATTGAGTGAAATATAATTTTCTCAAAAGATCTACATCTTCTTCTCCATGGAGGACAAAAAGCCTATACCAATTAAAGACAATTCCTAGTGAGAAAATGAGAAGCATATATAATGATTCGTCTAAGATCATCATCACATCATACAAAAGATAAGCATATAATAAAATAGATATAGAGTTTTCCGTAGAGAAAATTCTTCATCTTCATCTTCTTGTCCTCTTGGTCATTCTCAAGCTTCGAGTTTTATACTTTAAAAAAAAAAAAAAAAACATAATTTACAATAGAAATATAAAAAACACATGGGGTTAGTTCGCCTAAAAAAAAAAACCATTGTTGGAACTTGGAAGAGTAACAGAGTCCGGTTTTGTAGTTAATTAAAATCAAACCAAATGATTTCAACTAAATTTCCGGTTACATCCGGTTTATTTTCAGTTTCTTTAACAGTATACAAAACAATAATGTCCAATAAACGCAATCCTCAGACGAAGAACCGAAATTTTCTCGGGAAAAAAAAATGGCAGAATCCGATTACAGAGAAAGTGCAATAGCTGAGAATGCGCGGGAAATCATAATGAGTAGAAGCAACGAAGAATTAGCAACAGTGATCAATCAACTCTTTATGCGCCAAGAATCCGAAGAATATCAAATAGCTCGTGCTTTATACGATTCCATCGTCTCTGATTTCCCAAACCACTTAACCCTAAAGCTTCTCAAGCTCTATCAATACTCTTCCAATGGCGTCATCAGTTTCCAATCGATCTATCAACTTTCAGAAACCCTCAACGAATTCAGAAACCGCAACTTCAAACTCTCTCTTAACCCTCTCAATGAAATCAAAAGGAGTTTGATTTCATGCTTAACGATGAAAAAAACCAAAGATTCTGATATCAAGATTCTCAGAAGAATCGTTTCTTTCGTAGCTTATAACGTTGTGACGTTGTATAATTGCAAATGGGATGAGCTCAGTGATTGTATATTCTTCCTTGCAGATCAAGAACCCTTCAAGGCTTTTCACATCTTCGTCGATTTGCCACCGGTTTACTACGAGTTCATTGACCGGTTTATGAATAAGGTTTTAGTGAAAGCTAAGGTTGTGTTTCGTAGTCTTGAGCAAGATTGGAGCTTGGCTTTACAAACCGTTGTTAAAATGGTGGTTCAGCTTTATAATACTGAATTGAAGTTGGATGTGTTGTCTTCTTTGACGGGGACTCAGCTTTCCTCTGTTTTGAGTTCAGTGAATAAGTTGATGAAGAATGGTAAAGAACAGTTTTTGGTTAAAGGGCTTGAAGATTTTGAGAGGTTCTTGTCAAGAGATGTGAATCGTTATAGTTACAATCAAGAACAATGTCGTTTTGTGTCAGTGTGTATGATCAAGATTGGAGAAATCGGAGGAACACAGACTAAGGAGATTGTGAGTAAGATCAATATGTTGGTTAGTAATAAACCAAAGGATGATCTTAAGAATGGTAGAGAAGAAGAATATGACAGTGACTGGTATGATCATTTGATGAATTTATCATCAGTGCAAGTCTTAATGATCTTTATGTCAACTCAGCTTGAAGATAGGTCAAGAGAATTGGCTATTAGAAGGCTCAATGTCTTACTATGTGATCACAGTAAAACTAAAGTGCAAATAAAAGTTTCAGAGTTCAGAGGACTTCAGCCATTGCTCATCTCTTGCCTTAAGGAAGAAGGAGTCTCTAACAGTATGTTCAAAGTCTTAGGTGAGGTGGTGAGTTATGTTGTGTATGAGATGTTTGTATACCAAGGTGATAAATGGGATGATCTACGTGACTATATTGTATCTCGAAGCAAAACCGAGTTTCAGAGAGCGGTTTATATATTCCAGTGCTTAAGAGTGGCGCTTACTGATGATGATTTTGTGATTCCTGTGATGGAGAATCTTCTCCCGGAGATAAGAGTAAGGCTAAACCCACCAAGAGAGTTGTTTTTAGATGACGGTAGCTGGGTTTTGGCGTTTACAGGTGCGTTCTGTGCGAACATTCACTTGATAGATACCCCAAGTGAGGTTGAATCTGTTGAGGAGAATACACAGAATATGATAGATTCAGTGAGAGAGCTTGTGGAGAGAAAAATGGAAGTTGGATTTGTGAGGAGAGCTTTCAGAGATGTTGAAACCATTGTGAAGAAACAGATGGAATGGTATGGTAAGAGTGAATACAAATTCCTTAAGTGTTTGCTTTGGAGACTATATGCAATCGAAGGTATGAAATGGGAAAGTAAGATTGTGTTGTGGAGAATCAACGTGATGGTCGAGAGAGGAGTGGAGGAAATGGCTAAAGAGCTGCCAAAGGATGAGTTTGATTGGCAGAACATTGCAGATGACGAAGAGGATGAGGAGGATGAGGATGATGAGAAGGATGAGGAGGATAAGGAGGATGAGGAGGAAGAAGAATAGAAAAGTAGTTTTTGGTGTATAGTATGCATCGGAGAAGAAAATTGTAAAGAAAGTGTCATATGGAGTTTTGAATATATGTACTTAGTTCTTAAAACACTTCAATAAACACTTTTATCTTGAGGGTTCACTAATAATTTTTCGTTTTATTAGACAATGTCCCATGCTACAGCAAATTGGTGGCATCAACTTCTAAATATGAATCATAAAGTAGAATGAGAGTCAAAAGAAAGAAACCAATGTGAAGAGAATCAAATGAATTGGATCTTGCACTTGGAAGAAGCTCTAGGAATGAGCTTCATTAGTTCATTGGTGATTGGTAAGAACTTATCTTTTTCATCCACTTGAATCTTTACTTTTACCAATTCAAGAAATCTCAAACATTCCTTATAGCTACAATGAGTTTGGTTGCATCACCCCAATAATCACCATGCCTTGAAGGACCATTCCAAAAGCATACACGTAATGGTGGGAGATAATAATCATAAAGCCATAATCGAAGATCTAGTCTAGCTTCGACAAGCGAATCAAATTGAACAACATAATATTTTTCAACATAACCAGAGTAGTCAAGGTACACAAGATTGGGTGGGAGTCTTAATATAAAGATAAAATAAATTAAAGTTTATATAATCAATATCACAATATAAAGAAATAAAAGAACAAATGATAAAAAATTATAGATAATCACAACCACCACAAATAAATGATTTAATATATAATGTAAAGTAAAAATATAATAACACAAATGTAATATACTTATAATATATGTACGTTTATTTAATTAAATATTTGAAACAATAGAAATAATGTGGGTAAATGGGTTATTATATGACTAAAACATAAAAATAATAAACTAATAAAAAAAATATAATGATGTGTAATAGATCTTAGAAATAATTATACTAAATTGAGATGACTAGAAACAGAAAAATATTTATCACAAAAGTACAAGTAAAAAAAAAAAATAGTCGAATCAATTGAAATAATGTTAAGTTGCTAAGGACTACAAGAAAATAAACTTTTATTTGTAACAGAAAATGCATAGATGTAAAAGTCTTATTGGAAATAAGAAAACAAAATAATTTATAATAAATTTACAATTTGATAAGTATTGTTTAAAATTTACTAAGATGAAAGAAAATGAAAAGTTTAGAACAAACATATAACATATTTCAATCTAGATTTGTTAAAAAAAGATATTTTTTATGAGTGTTAAAATATCGCGTGTTATTTTGAGACAATAGTGATGATTTAAAATAACTTTTTTAAATATTTAGATTATTCGATCATAAGAAAGCTATTACTACCAAACTAAAAGAAATATAAAGGAAGAAGAAAGATAATCAATGTGTATATTAAAATATAGGGTTATATTATAATTTAATTTTAAAACAAATTTAAAAAATAACATTTTTATATGTAGTATTTATAACTTATAGATATGTATTTATAGTTACTAGGTTTGTACCCGCGCTACGCCGCGGAGTATTTTGTTATTATTATTTTTTTAATTTTTGGTTTTTGTTTGTTTTTTTGTTTTTATTTTTGTTTTATTTTATTTTAATATTGTAATTAATTTGGGAAATTTTTTTATTTATTTTAATGAATTTAGTGTTTTATATTTGGTATATTTATATTAGTTAATTATAAATAATTGTTTTAAAATTGCTGATGTTGATATTTTTTTTTTATTTTTTTGGTTTTTTTGTTTGTTTGTTTGTCAAACTGTTTTTTTTTTTGTGAAAACAATCATATTAAGTAACCCTTCTTCCCATTAGCCTTACCGAGCAATTTCTTTAACTATTTGCTAGATTTGCTCAACCCTCCCTCCTTTTCATTTTCTTTATCATCTTCATCCTCCAAGTAAAGCCAAAAGAAAGTTGGGAACCCACTGTAAGTAAAGACTCAAGAATACAATATTTAGTAAATAGATAAACTTGGATAATTGTTAGTTACAGAGAAATGAAGACAAAATGAAGTATTATAGAAAATAACGTATAAATATGATTACCAAAAGAAATTTACTACATTTAGTTAAAGACAGTTTGTACATTGCTAGTGAAGTATTATAGTAAACACAGACATGCTATTTCAGGAGCCATAAGATCTTCAGTTCTTTACGTTCATCATGATCATTACTGACTGCTTTATCATCATCAGTAAAAATCTTTTCATGCTCCAAGTCATCCCTTAAATATAAATCAACACATTATAAAAATGTAAAGATGATTATTCATTTTCGTTAAATAGATAACAATAAAGAACAATCATGTCCATATATCAACGATTATCACTCACCTTTCTTAATGTCATCATCATCCATGTCCACCCCCCCTTGGCTTTTCTTCATCATCATCATTACTCTTTTTGTTAAGCCCGAACCTACTTTTCCGTGATTCCTCTTCCTCTTCATCTTCATCCCCTCTGTCAGAGACATTCCCTTATCCTCCATCACCGCCTGACAACTTTTTACGACCCCTACCACCACCCCCACTGCTTCCACCAATCTCTTTATCATTCTCCACTTCTCCAAATAATGGAAGACCATTATATTGCAGCTTTCATCATCCACCTTTGGAACCCATTAGCCATTTTTTCTACGATTCTTCATCATCTCCTCTACTTCTTCCAACGTAAGTTGCTTATATTGTGCAACCTTGTTAAAGTTATACGTAACACAATAGAAAAAAAAACAAAAACAAAAACATAAGCTGAAAAATAACAAACTGATCCATCTAAAGACATTTCCATATATCAAGAGACGGAAAAACATCTTGTATGTACTGTACCGCATAATTTTCTAATAGAGAAACATATCAACATAAGAAGCATATAAATTTATTTTTCCATACCAAAAACCAGCAGGAATGGCGAAAACTCTTTGTTCAGAATCACTAAAAGATAGTAAGTAGCAGACTGAGAGCCATCAAGATGTCCTTAGTACTGAAACTGGTCAGTTTCATCTTCCAAAATCCAGGGTTTATTCTTTAACTTCTCCTAAAAAAAAGCGAATTCACAAAACAAATCAACATTGTTAAAACGTCCAAAACGATTAGTATAAAAAATAATGATCCAACACAATACCCGTTGTACATCAGTGAACTGACGACCTTGTGAGATATCTTTACAAATAAACCATTTATTTTCCGAGCCATCTTTTATAAAATTTGGAAGACCACTCACAAATCTACCCAATGATATAGTTCTCATCTGTTGGGGTTGCAGCACGAACATTATATTGCTAACATTTCCCAGAAAAAAATATGCAAACAACAATTGATTTCTTCATCGATAAAAAATTGATTATTATTATTATTATTATTATTATTATTATTATTATTATTATTATTATTATTATTACTATTATTATTACTATTATTATTATTATTATTATTATTATTACTATTATTATTATTATTATTATTATTATTATTATCGTTATTATTATTATTATTATTATTATTATTATTATTATTATTATTATTATTATTATTATTATTATTATTATTATTATTATTATTATTATTATTATTATTATTATTATTATTATTATTAT
Organism: Barbarea vulgaris; assembly: GCA_963667165.1. Classification (NCBI taxonomy): domain Eukaryota; kingdom Viridiplantae; phylum Streptophyta; class Magnoliopsida; order Brassicales; family Brassicaceae; genus Barbarea; species Barbarea vulgaris. The sequence continues at coordinate 24,239,996 of OY763890.1, read as the reverse complement.
TATTATTATTATTATTATTATTATTATCGTTATTATTACTATTATTATTGCTATTATTATTATTATTATTATTATTATTATTATTATTATTACTATTATTATTATTATTTTTATTAGTACTATTATTATTATTATTATTATTATTAGTATTATTATTATTACTATTATTATTATTATTATTATTATTATTATTATTATTATTATTATTATTGTTTAGATTAATTTTTATTAGTTGTTTTAATTTGATTGGTTATCTTATTTAAGTGATGTGTACAATTGAAATGATTTTATTGGATTAAAAAGTTTTTTCATTAATTGATGTGTCACCTCCATAATTCATAAAAAATCTGATGTGTCATTGTTTTGAGAGGCACTTGTGTTATTATAGTGTTGATTAACTTATTATATAAAGAATAATAGTTTACTATTTTAGAATTAAAATAATTGTATATAACTTTCATAAAATTTTACATAATAATATTTTTAATTTAGATTTTTACAATGTTTTAAAATTAAATTTTTTGCTCAACGCGTGGGTACATTTTCATAGTGTAAAACATAAAATGTTAAATTGAGTTTTATGTTCGGTTCAGTAAGGATTCGGAAAAATTTTTTGGAGTTAATTAAAATCAAACCGAATGATTTCATCCACTTTACGGTTAAGTCCGGTTTATATTCAGTTTCGTTATTAAAATTAAAAACACGCAAAAATACATCTTCAGCCCTTAAACCCAAAAACACATCTTCAACTCTTAAACACATCGCCAGAACGAAGGAACCCAAAATTTTCTCGGGAAAATGACAATGGCGAAATCTTCGAATCTTGATTTGAAAGCGAGAGATCTTCTTGCGAGTTCAAGCCACGAAGGAGTAGCGATTCTCGTCGAACAACTCTCAATGCCTAACACAAACGAGTATCAACCGGCGCGTGCTCTATTCGATTTCTGCGTTTATAATTTCCCAAATTGCTTAACCCTGATGCTTCTCAAGGTCTATCGATTCTCTTCCAATGGCTACCTCAGATTATACTCAATTAATATCCTCTCTGTAACTCTAGCCAATTTGAGAAAGAAAAACTTCGATCTCTCCCGCGTCACTCTCCATGAAATCAAACCTCTTTTGATTTCTTGCTTAACAATGCAAGAAACCAAAGTATGTCACATGAAGTTCCTTAGAAGAATCGTTTCTCTTATAGCTTACAATGTTATGATTAGTGATAATGATGAATGGTTAGAGCTCAGTGATTGTATCTTATGGCTAGCAAAGACAGAACCTTTGAAGGCTTTTCATGTCTTCGTTGATTTGTCATCAGTCTATGAAACATTCATCTTCAACTTTATGGAGAAAATTGTAGAGGAAGCTGAGAAAGTTTTGTTGAATCCTGAGAAAAGTAGAGTTGAAGGTTGGAGCTTGGCTTTAGAAACTGTTGTGAAAATGGGGATTCAGCTTTTGGATACAGAGATGAGATTTGATTTGATTAAGAATCTTATTAGCATTCTTGAGAAGTCTGTGAAGGAGTTAGTGGAGAAGGGAATGGAACAGTTTCTTGTACAAGGGCTTGAACATCTTGAGAGGTTCTTGTCAGAAGACTTGATTCTGTATAGTTATAATAAGGAACAGTGCGTTTTTGTGAAGACTTTCATGTTCCAGATCAAAGATTTCGGAACACAGGCTAAGGAGATTGTGAGGAAGATTAATCAGTTGGTTAAAAAGCCGGGAGAGCGGGTGATCAAACGTAGTCCATCTGTGATAAAGCCACATGAAAAGCAAGATCATGGAGTAGAGTTGGACCGTGGCTGGTATGAACATTTGAAGACTTTGTCTTCGTTGGAAGTCTTAAGGATCTTAAAGTCGTCTGATCTTGAAGATAGTTCTAGAGAATTGGCTATCAGAAGGCTCAACGTCTTACTATCTGATCACAGTCCAGAGAATGGGAATTTAGACATTTCAGAGTTGAGAGGACTCCAGCCATTGCTAATCTCTTGGCTTAAGGAAGAAGGAGTCTCTGACAGTATGTTCAAAGTCCTTGGTGAGTTGGTGAACCATGTTGCGTGTGAGATGTTTGTCTACCAACGTGAGAAATGGGATGGTCTCCGTGACTATATTGCATCGCAAAGCAAAACAGAGTTTCAGAGAGCGGTTTATATCTTCCAGTGCTTAACAATGCCGCTTCTTAATGATGATTTTGTGATTCCTGTGTTGGATAATCTTCTCCCAGAGATAATCACAAGGCTAAACCCACCAAGAGAAATGCTGGTAGATAACATTTGCTGGGTCTTGGCGTTTACGGGTGCCTTCTACGCAGCAATTCACTTGGTAGAGATCCCAAGTCACGCTGATTCCGCTAAGGAGATTACATATAAGATGACAGATTCAGTGAGGGAGCTTGTGGAAAGAGGAATGGAAGTTGGACTTGTGAGGAGAGCTTTCAGAGACGTTGAAACCATTGTGAAGAAACAGTTGAAATGGTACGATAAGAGTGAATACAAATTCATTAAGGGTCTGCTTTGGAGACTCTATGCAATCAAAGGCATGAAATGGGAAAGTAAGATTGTCCTATGGAGAATCAACGTGATTGTCGAGAGAGGAGTGGGCGCAATGGATAAAGAGCTACCAGATGATGTTTCAATGTACAATCTGAAATTATGCAGAAACTCGTTTTTTGATGTATAGTTTGCATTAGAGAAGTAAAGAGAGATTGATAGAGTTTCGGAAAATGTTGTTGAATATGTTCTATTGATATCTACCGCAAAGTTGTGCCCTTGAATCTGTATTGCCGTGTTATTCTGTAAATTTGTTCTTCTTCTTCATCATCTTCTTGTTCCTCAGCCTTTGTTTAATCTCTTTACAAATGGGATCACAAGGTTTCTAGAACAATATAGGATCAGCGAAACGTTTCTCAAGGTCAGTACTTTCTCCTTCTTCTTCAACTATGTTTTTCGTTTTGTCACTACTTTCTTAGACAATTGTTTCAAGAAAGAATCAAGAAGTATTGCTTTCAATTAGACTTTACATAATATTGGTTCTGTTTGTGGACTTATAGTATAGCTTTCTTGAGTTGGTTTTTTTCCAATAGTAGATATCACATTTCATAGCCACGTACAATGATTGTTCACTTTACTTTTTTCGTGTAGCTGAGCATCAGTTTCGCCATTTGCAGCCACCATTACAGACCTTACTGTCCAGATATGATCAGCAGTCTTGTGGAAAACAAGTTCCATGTTTGAACCTGGCTATCTAGCTGTGCTGGTGCTGAGTATTTGATCTGTCAGGAAATCTGACTCGCTTGTTATAATGGCGATTTCCTCTGCGGTTTCCTTCTTCTGTGACTGCAGGGCCCGGGAAAATTCTCGATTTCCTAAATCTCATGGCTTGCCAATTTTTCTTTGCCAGAAGTATCAATCACTTTTGAATCTTACTTGATAGTTCATTCCATAAGAATTTCTACGAGGGTGTACATATAAATCCTTAATCTATCAAACAACATCCATAGCATCAACTCTAAAATATGAAACATAAAGTGAAATCTTTCATCATAGGCTACAGAAGAGTAGGATGAGAGTTGCAAGAAAGAAACCAATATTGTGAAGAAAATCAAATGAATTGGAAGAAAAAAAAATCAAATGAATTGGATCTTGCACTTGGAAGAAGCTATATGAATGAGCTTCATTAGTTCATTGGTGAGTGGTAATAACTTATCTTGTTGATCCACTTGAACCTTAACTTTTACCAATTCAAGACACGTCAAGTTCTTCATGAAATGTCTCATCTGTTCCACTTCTCTACGAATTCCTCCATACCCATATATCTTTAGAAACTTCACTCGACACCACAACAAACAACAACTCTTCTTCTTGGTATTCTCATGATGAATACAAACGCATGCATCCCCACATTTACTAGTGATCTTGTGCCAAGACCCTCGAAGTATACAAACCAAACAAGTTAAAAAAAAAAAAAAAAAAGTAGCAATATTTCCCAACTCTCTAGATCTAGTTGTTTGTTTTCATACCTTGATGACTAGAGTTTCTAATTTTGGAGATTTCTTGATCAAAAGTGGCAATACTGGCCATCCTCGTTCCTTGTGGCTCTCAATAGATAACTTAACGAGGTTGTTGAATTCGGGCACAGATTTACAGCAGAAATAAAACACCTGATGATCAAAACAAACAAATCCACATACTTAAGGAAATAGATTTTCATCTCGACTCCGTATAAACCGTTATTCGTTCATCAAGTTTTGGTATCATTCATTGTATCTTAATTATGTTTTGTATCATAATATATTGAAATTATTCAGTTTGCCATATCTTAGAAATCAAGGTTCTACACATATAAACTTCTATCTATCATAAAAGGAAAAAAAAAAAAAAGTAAACATAAACTTTGAAGTAAATTTTCATCTTTATTGAATTAATTCTAAGAAACCTTAAAGCAGGGGAACATAACAAAGTAGAGAAAGACAGAGACAAAGTCTAAACGAAACGACTAATTGAAAAAATATATAATATATATATAAAGCTCTCAAACTGATATGAAAGTGCTTAGTGATGATGATGAGGAGGTCTGAACGAGCGTAACCACCTGTTAAGGCGTTCAATAGGTGAAAGATTCATCCTCTTCGTCCTTGGAACATTCGAGGAAGTAACAACGGCTTCACCTAATGGTCGCACCGTGACTCGAAGCTTAAGCCCAGCCTGACAAAGACCACTCTTTAAGCTTATAAAATAATGCACTCCTGGTTTGGTTAGCTTAACAAGATCGTGTCCGGTCTTGTACACGGCTACACGAGAACTCGGTTTGCAGGATTTGAACACAAGATCATCGCTGATTTCTACAACGTCGTTAAGGTCCTTGTTGTATTCGAAAAATAGATTATCTCCAACATAAAACTGTCTCTCCTCACTCCACTTGGTATAGTAGTAACTGTTATAAACATTCCATCCTCTAGAGTCACCGACCTTAAAGACCTTTCCAAAAGGAAGAGTCGGACGTGGCCTGACGACAAGAACATCGAGTTTCTGTCCCGATTCGCATCGACTATGATTTGAGGTGATGAAGTAGTGATATCCTGCTTCCGTGAGGTTTACGTTATCTTTGCCTGTCTTGTAAACGGCTTTAGGAGAAGAAGCGTTGCAAGACTCGTACTCCTTAGCACCAAAGACTTGAGTGACGTCGTTTTCGTTGTGATCGTATTCGAAGACGAGTGAATCTCCGACGTGAAACTCTTTACGCTCATACCAAGAGTAATACTTGTCGTCCTTAGCAGTCCATCCATCCGAATCTCCGACTTTGTAGACTGTCGCTGAGCAGCAATTCGAGAGAACCGTGAATGTCATCATCACAAGCACGAAGCCGAAGAAGATCTTCTTTGTGGCCATGATGAGATCGAATGCGAAGAAGAAGAAAGATGATGAGAGCTCTCGAACTCGCTAAATAAGAGAGTATTTTGAGAAGTGTTAATGAGAAATAAGAGAGGACCCTATCAGTGCTTATATAATGGCTTTACGACCCCTAATCCTAATCCTTGCCTTTTTAGGATTTTTTTTTTGTTTATTAACCTTTTTCTAGATGAATTGAAGATCTATTTTTGGTGCTGTGTTTAAATTTTTGTTTTTTTTTCAGAAACATTAACTATTCGAATAAATAAAAAACATTGTTCCCGGAAATCAAACAACGTATAGTATTATATTTGTAGATTCCAATACGAATATAACCAAGAGTTTTTTAATACGGATATAACCAAGAATTTGTAGAATTATTAACCTTTTTCTAGATGAATTGAAGATCTATTTTTGGTGCTGTGTTTATATTTTTGTTTTTCAGAAACATTAATTATTCGAATAAATAAAAAACATTGTTCCTAAAAATCAAAAATCGTATATATAGTATTTATATTTGTAGAATTTGATTCCAAAACCACGGATATAACAAAAGTTTTTTTTTTTTAATATACTGTAGCTAGGTTAAATTCTGAAAATAGCGTAGGTTTAAAGAAGACAAAAGCGTAGCTTAAACAACCATATTTCTTATAATCCAAGTTCAACAAGGAAATTAAATAACTCAGAGAGAGATCATCAACAACAACAAAAAAAAGCTTTTAGTAAATTAAAGATTGATGATGCAAGTAGGGTGGTCCTCAAAAGCAGTAGAAGCTTTAATTTGAGAGCCTGGTTCAAACCGCAACTTGGCTTCCTCGCATTCATAGCTCATCATACCTTTCTTAGTTTCCTTTCTACAATCCGTAAGAGACAACCGCGATCCGAACCGCACTTCATTCCTCTCCTTAATAGCTTCCATTATCTCTTTCCCAACCGCACCGCTCAAGTCTTCCCGAGTAGCAACCGCTGATGCCTTGAGAAGCTGAGGTATGCCTAATTTGAGTCTGTTGTAACTATCTCAATTATACATAAGATTCAAAATTAGTTAATCAAGAATATTAAACGGTTATAAATTAAATAAAAGTAAACTAGTAAAAAAAAAAAACCTTTGCATGGAGGAAGTAACAAGATTGAGATTCTTGTAAAGGAAATAAGCTTGGAGGTTTCCTTGGAGACATAAATGGTGACCAACAGTTTTCCAGGGACTCTTATCATCAACATATCCCATCTAGCACCACTAAGAGTAAGATGATCATGAACTCTAAAAGAATGGTGGTGCATGAAGAGAGCTTAACATTTTGGATTTGCCTACTTACGTCACCAAAATGTACTTATCTTTTTTCGTCACTTGTCGACTAGAGAGAACTCCAGAGTTAAGCAGGCTTGAGGTGGGCCAATTTAAGGATTGGTGAATTATCGGGAAGTGATATTCGGTACAGGCCGCAAGTGAGGCAAAACAATAAGAAAGATCATGTGGTGCTTTGTAGGGATAATAATAAGTCTTTCAAACCTTCCAGAGTAGCGTACTTACCATCGAACAAGGATGGGACCCACATGCCGAGAGGACAATGATAGTTGGGGGTGGGGGTTACATAATTTTACTAATGTGAAGTTTATTTACTGAAACAACATTTCATATAAATTTACTAATGTGAAGTGTATTGACTGAAATACAATTTCTTATAAATATTATAAAGATGAGCTGGATTCTATTGTGTTGAGAAAAAAAAAAAGAATTACAAGAGAAAGAGATGATATATTGACAGTGGAAAATGTATTCTTCACCGATTTTTGGTCCAAAAAAACCCTGCTCGAGCACACTTTTGAGAAAAAAATTGAATGTTATTCTACAAATATGGGAGAAGAAATAATTGGATTCAAGTGCAGCATGGATGAAAATTAGTTGTGGAGGTATTGGTCATATGATGAGGCAAATCAAATGTTTTTTGGTGAAGAAGGCTTAATCATGGCATAGTTGTACGCCTACCGAACAGTAAAAATATTATAGATTTTTGTTTTTGGAAGGTTTTTTCATGGACTTGGTTAGGCGAAATTTAAAATTCATGGCTCTTGATATTTAACGACATATTAAAGAGCAATGAAAGTTGGTGTCTTAGATACTTCAATCCCAAAGAGGAATAAAACGGCTTAAACATAAGTATAGTGAACAATTTTCTCAGCTTTGAAGTAAAGTCGAAGAGATACTTGACACAAAGCCGAGATCAATAACAGTCATTGAAACATTTGAAAACAGCTGTAAAAATATTTTAACTATTTTCCAATAAAAATGTGTGTTTTCACATACTCCAAACTTCTTGTAAACTACATTTTTAGGCCAATGATTGAGCTTGATGACACAATATTGAAAGTTATGGTTAAAGGTATCATTTTACTAAGGTTAGTCATAATAAAAATAACAAAATATATCCAGTAGCTTGGATTGTGGTACAAAATCTTTATGCTTAAAGGTTTTAGAAAATGTGTATAATTGGTTATTGGTTATCAATTAAGCAAATCAAGTTGGAATTAGGTCTAGATGATGGCAGTCGATTTGTCAATTCTATTAAAGTAGCACAAACTTATAATACAATAATGAGATATTTTTATGAGGTCGGTCTATTTCATTTGGTTAATTACATTTCCAATTCCATACAATGAACGAACTTTGACTTGACTAAACATTTTTTTTTGGCAGCAAATACAAAAGTGGAATGATAGTTGTTGACTTGCCTTTTGACTTGACTAAAAGGCATTGACTCGACTAAAAGTCTTTAACTTGACTAAAAATCTTTGACATGTCTTTTGACTCATAATGATGATTATGTTGGATATTGCATTTAAAAATTCATTATACAGATTATATGATTCCCCATTATAGTATTTTTATTTTACTATATATATTTGTTATTATATAAATTTCTCTTTACTCCAGTATATATCTTAAAAAAAAAAAAATGAACCATCTCATACTTTTTATAATAGTTACTGCTACAATTTTTGGGTTGGATGAAGCTTGCAATAAAAATCAGATAGAAATTCATAACGAGCTTGGTTCTGGTCGTATTCTCGTACTTCATTGTCATTCCACAGACCATGACCTAGGCGCACACATTTTGAATTTCAATGCTCCTCCATATATCATTAGATTCAATGATAAAGCACTCCACAAAACAAGATGGGCTTGTATTCTTAGTCAGGGAGACTTACTTGAGTATTCATATGATGTTGAAGTGTACAAATCAGAAGCAAGCATTATGCCTTATTGTAATCAGTTACGCAGATGGACAGCCAAACTTGACGGGATAAATTTTACAAAGAGTGCTAGTGACCCGTCGGGGCGCGTATTGTCATGGAATAAAGGATAGTAACATGCTTTTCTTTTTCCTAAAAACAACGAAATGTTAATGTAACTTGTTTCCTTTGCTTCTTTGTTTTAAAATATGTAATAATAACAAAATATGAGTTTATTTATATTATATCAATAATTTGAATAATAACAAAATGTCTTTGGTTAATACAAATTCATATATTTTTAAAAGAACTACATACATGTATTTGTGATTTTACAAAGTTTGTTTTTTCTTAATTCAGTTCTTCATTTTACTTTACAATGTCATCCACTGGTTTTTTTAACAAAAAGAAGTGTCTGATGCTTTTAGTGGTTGAAAGTCAGAGTGAGGTTTGAAGGTTAGATATGTAATATTGGAAATTTTATTTTGTTATTGATCTTGTTTCCATTTTTGTTTTCTTAATTATAAGGTTTGACTATAGCAATCCCCCAAGTATATTCACTCAAATGTTTTCAGTTTTCCCTTCAGACTTCAGACATCTACGACTAATAATCCAAAAATTTACAAATCTTCAACAAATATCACACTCTATTAACATATATGCAGTTCGACATATATATTTGAAATTTTGATCTTCGTCTAATAAACTCTCTTATAGAGTTAGAGACTTTCAAAGTAATAACAACTTTCATTGATCGATCTCTTAAAATGGATTTGAAGAAAAAGTTATGATTCTTGATGGAGAAAGGGTAACTGGATCAATCAACCGAAAAGTTGTCAAGAATTTAGAAGATAAATTTTTGAAGGTGGTTGAACCGAATGAAACGAATGATCATGATTTTCAAGGAGAAAATGTGTCGAGCGAGATTTCTAAGGCTAATCCAAAATGACATGGCATCAGTTTTGCTATTTCCCTTTTATAATTGTTACTAGATTGAAATTTTGGAACTACACTTTAATGTTTATTTATTTATTCGAATAATTAATGTATCTGAAAAACGAAAATAGAAACACAGCAACAATAAATAGATCTTCAATTCATCTAGAAAAAGGTTAATAAACAAAACAAAATCCTAAAAAGGTAAGGATTAGGATTAGGGCCGTCGTAAAACCATTATATAAGCACTGACAGGGTCCTCTCTTATTTCTCATTAACACTTCTCAAAATACTCTCTTATCATCTTTCTTCTTATTCTTCTTCATATTCGATCTCATCATGGCCACAAAGAAGATCTTCTTCGTCTTCGTGCTTGTGATGATAACCTTCACGGTTCTCTTGAATTGCTGCTCAGCGACAGTCTACAAAGTCGGAGATTCTGATGGATGGACTGCGAAGGACGACAAGTATTACTCTTGGTATGAGCGTAAAGAGTTTCACATCGGAGATTCACTCGTCTTCGAATACGATCACAACGTCAACGACGTCACTCAAGTCTTTGGTGCTAAGGAGTACGAAACTTGCAACGCTTCTTCTCCTAAAGCCGTTTACAAGACAGGCAAAGATAACGTAAACCTCACGGAAGCAGGATATCACTACTTCATCACCTCAAATCATAGTCGATGCGAATCGGGACAGAAACTCGATGTTCTTGTCGTCAGGCCACGTCCGACTCTTCCTTTTGGAAAGGTCTTTAAGGTCGGTGACTCTAGAGGATGGAACGTTTATAACAGTTACTACTATACCAAGTGGAGTGAGGAGAAACAGTTTTATGTTGGAGATAATTTATTTTTCGAATACAACAAAGACCTCAACGACGTTGTAGAAATCAGTGATGATCTTGAGTTCAAATCCTGCAAGCCGAGTTCTCGTTTAGCCGTGTATAAGACCGGACACGATCTTGTTAAGCTAACCAAACCAGGAGTGCATTATTTTATAAGCTTAAAGAGTGGTCTTTGTCAGGTTGGGCTTAAGCTTCGAGTCACGGTGCGACCATTAGGTGAAGCCGTTGTTACTTCCTCGAATGTTCCAATGACGAAGAGGATGAATCTTTCACCTATTGAACGCCTTAACAGGTGGTTACGCTCGTTCAGACCTCCTCATCATCACTAAGCACTTTCATATCAGTTTGAGAGCTTTGTATTTTATTTTATTTTTTTCAATTAGTCGTTTCGTTTAGACTTTGTCTCTCTCTCTTTCTCTACTTTTTTATGTTCCCCTGCTTTAAGGTTTCTTAGAATTAATTCAATAAAGATGAAAATTTACTTCAAAGTTTATGTTTACTTTTTTTTCCTTCTGATAGATAGAAGTTTATATGTGTAGAACCTTCTACTATATGGCAAACTGAATAATTTCAATAAATTATGATACAAAATAGAATTAAGATACAACGAATGATACCAAAACTTGATGAACAAAGAATGGTTTATACGAAGTCGAGATGAAAATCTATTTTCTTCATTTTTTAATTGCTGGTAATGTGACGGTTTTACGCAACTATAATCCTATGATACAACCGTATCATCTTTTGATTTGCAGCACTCAAAATCAAAAACCTAACGAACTCTAAAACTGTGTTACATAAAAGAAAATAGACATGAAGAGGATTATTTTCTTTTTTTGTGTATCCACCATGAAATGAGAAGGCAAATAACCATAGCTAAGTGTCCTAGTCAAAGAGGTTAATAGTTTTAATGAGAATTAATTCTCATCTTAATGTCACAATTGATGTGAATTTATTTTGTTGTTACAAAATTTAATCAATTTCAATAAGATATTTTTGATGCCTCTTCAACAATATAATTTAAAGAATTTGGGACAAATAACAATAATCATTTAAAAGTTCCCAACAACCGGTGATTCCGATGAACATCTTCACCGAGAAAACCCACCGGTAAAATGACCAAATTCACTATGTCAAAAACAGAATTCTTGGGTTCACCCCTAGGGGTGAATCTTTTCATTCACCCCCTTAAATTTTAACCAATCAAAGTGGCATCTAATATCATATTTAAAAAATCAAAAATTTAAATTAAACAATTAAAACAAATTTGGAATATTAAATCATTAATTTTTTAATAAGGTTAACACCATTTACTGCTGACAAAAGAGAGAAAGAAAATATTGTCTTCTTCGACTTCTCTAATGTCTTTGTCGAAGCTGGGGTGATGTAAACTCCGATTAGAGATGTCGAAGAAGACAATATTTTCTTTTTCTCTTTTGCCAGCAGTAAACGACGTTAACTTTATTATAAAAATTAATCATTTAGTTTTCCAAATTTGTTGTAATTGTTTAATTTAATCTTTTATTTTTTTTAATATGATATTAGGTGGCACTTTGATTGGTTAAAACCTAAGGAGGTGAATAAAAGGGTTCACCCCTAGGGATGAAGGAAATAGTTCACCTCTAGGGCTGAATCCAAGAATTGTTCTTATTTAAATGAATAATTTAGAACTGTAAAAAAAAATCATTTTTCTCAAATATATTCTAACTGAGTTAAATTAATTTTTTTTTTCAAAATATTTATGAATTTAATATCAATTTATTTCATTGATAAAAAAATAAAAAAATTGAATAGATTTAGTTACTATAAATCTAAAAATATATTGGTTTTAATTGTGTAGAGCTATTTCAAGGAAATATAATATTTATTAATAGCTTAATAGAGTTTTTTTTTTTTTTATGGGTGTTTGGGTATATGGATAGTGTTTTGTCTGGATACATGCATATTCATATTTTCATATTTCCTTGTAAAAGTGTTTGGGAACACCTCTATGTGCATGTCTCTGTAATATATTAGTAGATAGATTCACTTGTAATCATATATTTTATTTTTTTAAGTTGTTATGATTTAGGAAAGTTAAAAGTTCTGTAGAATGAGACAAGGCTTATGGAGTGTGTTTTGTAGAAAGTGATCCAGATGATGTAGAATACAATGAGAATATGAATTCGAGCGTTATGAGGAGAGTGATCAAGAGAGTAATGAAGATAGTGAAGAAGAGTGTAAATTTCTGTAACGCCCGTGTTCCGAAAAATAGAAATTTCGGAATTGTATCCGGGATTTATGCGGAGAATCTCTGGAAAATATTTCCGGGAGATTTTGGAGTAACTTAAAGGTTACACCGCATTTTCTCGTAAGGGTGTTCGGTTTCGTTTTGGAAGTTTGGGGTCAGTTTGTGAACTTTTGGGAGTTCAGGGACTAGACCCTAAATAATTCTAATCTGATTAAATCAGATTTTCACCAACCAATTCCACCATTCTCCACCTGCGGCCTCCTCCACTACTCCCCCTTCAAAGCAGCCACTTCTCCACTCTAGCCATTAAAGGCTACATATTCCCTACTTCCTCCACTTTCTTTTTAGAGCAGCTCCACTATCTTCTCCATTAATTGCTCCTTGCCGTCACCTGCATCCAAGAGGGAAGAGAGAGGTTTGGCTGAGGAAAGGAGAGGGTGTTGAGTGGCTTTTGGTGAGAGAGAGAAAGTGTGTGGTGAGAAGTTTTAATCAGGTGGTTTTAGGCAAATGAGAGGGTGAGTCTTGTGAGCTAAGTTTAGCTTGAGGCAAAGGAGTGTAGGGGAGTTGTGTGTGGTGAGGAGAACAAGTGAGGCTGAGACTTGTGAGCTCTGTGGTGTGGAGAACAAGTGAGGCTGAGACTTGTGAGCTGTGTGGTGTGGAGAGCAAGAGAGGAGTGAGTTTGGTGGCTGTGTGTTGGCGTGAGAGTCAAGAGGTGTAGGAGACGGAGGTTGCCGTGTCGGTGAAGGTACGGAGCTCTCTCGCACCTTGTGTCATCACTGTTAGATAGGGTAAGGTTCTGTTCCTTCCTCTGTTTGTATCTTGTTGTTGTTGGGTGGTTCGCTGTGAGGAACCGAGTGTGTGAGTCACGGCGGAGTCGTTGGGAGACCGAGTCGTGGCGGCTTGTGCGGTGTTGGTTGCAGAGGGTGCTAAAGCGTGACTCCATGGCGGTGGTTGTGGTTGAGGAGTTGGTGTTCGATCGCGTGGCCAAGTTGGTGAGAGTGGTGCAAGTCGGTGTTGGCGATTGCACTGAGATCGATCGTTCCAGGGCTAGATCGATCGATCCAAGACGGATCGATCGATCTGGTAAGCTCTCGGCAGGCCAGGATCGATCGATCTGGTCGGTTCACGACCGTGCTGGATCGATCGATCCTGACCAGGATCGATCGATCTGGTCGTTCTGGCTGTTTTTCGTAGTTGTTTCTTGTGTCTTAAATTTCGTATTTGGTTTGTTGTTAGGCACGCGTTTGGGGAATTGAAGTCTATTCATTCCGGGAAGTTTTGGGAATTTCCGTGCGTGGCTAAAGATGAGTGCATGACCATAAGCTTATCTAAGCGATTTGATTGTTTGATGTGGTTTTCATGGAATAGGCCGTGTATGATCTCGGATGGATCTAGATCGAGTATTTCTGGAGATGGTTGATTTGTTTCAGTATTTTCGTGTTTAATTACATTAAATAATTGTTTTCGTTTGTGTGTATAGCTTGTAGATGGGAGGATTGTCTCACTAAGTATTTGTTGAAATACTTATGCATCTCTTTTATTGTTGCAGAAAAAAAGTTCCTGTGACCGTGGAATCAAGGCGAGGAAGAGGGGGTGATCTAAGAACTCGTTGTTTGTTTATGAGTTTTCCCGTTATAAAGGTTGTTGTTGGTCTAGTATTTATGGGTAAATACTAGTAAGTCTTGTGTGTTTATTTAATCCGAGGGATAAAAGATTGAACGATCTCAAGTCCGGATTCTTGTTTATCAAGAACCGCTATTAGACAACAGAAATCGTCTATGAAAGCCAAGGTGGCTATACAGACCAACTTCGACTCTCAACTCAAGTCGTCGTATTCTGGAAAGATCAATCGATCCAATATTCTTCGGTTGAGCAATAAAAATGTATTTTATTGTTGGTTGAGTAATTATTATTCATGAGTAGTTGAATAATAATTTGTTTTGGAAAGTAATTAATATTTATGGGAATATTAATTATTTGCAAAAAAAAAAAAAAAAAAAACATTTTCGGGTGCGGTCGTTTCAATTTGGTACATAACCTAAACAACCTATTCTATAATTAGGCTAACCTAAAAAAGAATATTTGAATAAAGAAATAGTTAATGATGACCTTCCATAGATTCACCAATATAAGCTGCAGCTAAGGTGGCAGGTGGATTTTGTCAAAAAAGAAAGTTGGTTTTGGGGGTCCCTGATATGATCCTGGTGAGGATCTCGCCCCGATCTCACACCGTGAAGTCAAGTAACTGGTTCCATACCCAATTGCTGAGCACCTGGAGGTTTAATGGATCGAATGACGCTACAAGAGGATGCGGAAAATCCGCTTGATAAGTCTAAGAGTCCCCTATTATTCGAATCACTCGAAAACAAGTAGACAATAATCTAAAATTTATAAAGGTTTTTGATTGAAAAAAGATTAGATAAGAAAAACATAAGAGTCTCGGATGGGTTATAAGGAGAAGAAGACGAAGAGGAGAAAAGAATAGAGAGAGAGGAGCGGAGGAATTAAAGCTAGGCGAGTTACGATACATGCCTCGTTACCTCACAAGAAGACCATGCAAAAATAAACACACAAGTTTGAAATTCAAATGAGGAAAATAAGATAGATAGGAAATAACAGTCATTGAAACATTTGAAAACCGCTGTAAAAATATTTTTAACTATTTTCCAATAAAATGTGTGTTTTCACATACTCCAAACTTCTTGTAAACTACATTTTTAGGCCAATGATTGGGCTTGATGACACAATATTGAAAGTTATGGTTAAAGGTATCATTTTACTAAGGTTAGTCATAATAAAAATAACAAAATATATCCGGTAGCTTGGATTGTGGTACAAAATCTTTATGCTTAAAGGTTTTAGAAAATGTGTATAATTGGTTATTGGTTATCAAACAGATCAAGTCGGAATTAGGTCTAGATGGCAGTCGATTTGTCAATTCTATTAAAGTAGCACAAACTTATAATACCATAATGAGATATTTTTATGAGGTCAGTCTGTTTCATTTAGTTAATTACATTTCCAAATCCATACACTGAACGAACTTTGACTTGACTAAACATTTTTTGGCAGCAAATACGAAAGTGGAATGATAGTTGTTGACTTGCCTTTTGACTTGACTAAAAATCTTTGACTCGACTAAAAGTCTTTGACTTGACTAAAAATCTTTGACATTTCTTTTGATTCATAATGGTGACTATGTTGGATATTGCATTTAAAAATCTATTATACAGATTATATGATTACCCATTATAATATTTTTATTTTACTTTATATATTTGTTATTATATAAATTTCTCTTTACTCCAGTATTTATCTTAAATTAAAAAAAATGAACCATCTCATACTTTTTATAATAGTTACTGCTACGATTTTTGGGTTAGATGAAGCTTGCAATAAAAATCAGATAGAAATTCATAACGAGCTTGGTTCTGGTCGTATTCTCGTACTTCATTGTCATTCCACAGACCATGACCTAGGCGCACACATATTGAATTTCAATGCTCCTCCATATATCATTAGATTCAATGATAAAACACTCCATAAAACAAGATGGGCTTGTATTCTTAGTCAGGGAGACTTACTTGAGTATTCATATGATGTTGAAGTGTACAAATCAGAAGCAAGCATTCTTCCTTATTGCAATCAGTTACGCAGATGGACAGCTAAACTTGACGGGATATATTTTACAAGGAATGCTAGTGAACCGTCGGGGCGCGTATTGTCATGGAATAAAGGATAGTAACATGCTTTTCTTTTTCCTAAAAACAACGAAATGTTTATGTAACTTATTTCTTTTGCTTCTTTGTTTTAAAATATATAATAATAATAAAATATGAGTTTACTTATATTATATCAATAATTTGAATAATAACAAAATGTCTTAATTCAGTTCTTCATTTTACTTTACAATGTCATCCACTAGTTTTTTTAACAAAAAGAAGTGCCTGATGCATTCGGTGGTTGAAAGTCAGAGTGAGGTTTGAAGGTTAGATATGCAATATTGGAAATTTTATTTTGTTATTGATCTTGTTTCCATTTTTGTTTTCTTAATTATAAGATTTGACTATAGCAATCCCCCAAGTATATCCACTCAAACGTTTTCGCTTCAGACTTCAGACATCTACGACTAATAATCCCAAAATTTACAAATCTTCAACAAATATCACACTCTATTAACATATATGCAGTTCGACATATATATTTGAAAATTTGATCTTCGTCTAATAAACTGTTTTTAATCTTATTCACTACACCGCTTTAAACCTTCATATAATATAAATCCCCCCCCTCCCCAACAATTTAATAAAACTCGACAATCAAACTCTCTTATAGAGTTAGAGACTTTCAAAGTAATCACAACTTTCATTGATCGATCTCTTAAAATGGATTAGAAGAAAAAGTTATGATTCTTAATGGAGAAAGGGTAACTGGATCAATCAACCGAAAAGTTGTCAAGAATTTAGAAGATAAATTTTTGAAGGTGGGTGAACCGAATGAAACGAATGATAATGATTTTCAAGGAGAAAATGGATCAGGATTTCCAAGGAGAAAATGTGTCGAGTGAGATCTCTAAGGCTAATCCAAAATGAAATGGCATTAGTTTTGCTGTTTCCCTTTTATAATTGTTACTAGATTGAACTTGTGGTATACCGCGGGTCAATTTTTAATTATAAATTTGTTAATTTTTTCTGTTTTTTTATTGTTTATAAATATTTGTATTTTTCGTGTAATTTTAGCTTGCTATTTTTTTTCTTTACTTTTTATAAATATATTTATTTTTTTGTTAAATATATATTTTTATTTTTTTTAGTTTATAATATATTTAACGTGGTTGTAGTGTTTTCCATGTAGAAATAGCAAATTTACGTTGTTTGATTCAAATATACGCCAAATCTATCATATTCTCCACTTCGACTGAAACAATTTAGAGAAAATCCTACCGAATTATATATTAAATTAATCTCAATAAAAAAAAATTCTAACTAACTGCAAACCAAAACGTTGAAACACCCTCTAAGTGTACGTCTCTTTTAATATATTAGTAGATAGATTCACTTGTAATCATAGATTTTATTTTGTTAAGTTGTCATGATTTAGGAAAATTAATAGTTCTTTACGCACTGAGTTATGGATTAGTGTGTATTTTGAGTTAAAGCATACAATTGTTTTGGATGTTTTCTTGGTAATGACGAAGTAGAATGTGAAACGACACGACCCGTTTTCTTGGTATACACACAAGCAACCAGATAGCAACCACATATAGAACATAAAAAAACAAACCAACAAGCCAAACATCCAATGACATCTCCTATAACGCCCCGACCGCCACCGTCTGTGGGCCCCCACACCCTCTCTAGGCCCGTGAGCCCCACATCCTCTCTAGGTCCGTGGCCTCCACGTCCTCTCTAGGCCCATGGTCCCCACCCTCGTCCGACGGCAGGTTTGTTATTTCGAGAGGCTCTCGTCCGACGACCGGTTTGTTATTTCGAGAGGCTCTCAGACTTGTTTACTGTCCCTACAAATCAACACATGATCTTTCCCCGTGTTTTGGCCTCACTCACACGGTACCGACAATCACTTCCCGGTAGATCATCCATCCTAGTGCTACTCCAGCCCAAGCACGCTTAACTGTGGAGTTCTGACCGGATAGTTGACGAAAAAGATAAGTGCACTTTGGTGACATAGGTAGCCAAATCAATTCTCTTAAGTCTCTCATCATGCACCACCATATACCAGAAATCGAAATGTTACACCTCCAACACACCTACACATCATCACAAAACAAGTCACTCAATCCCAATCGCGTAGATAAGCTCATGGTCACGCACTCACCTTAACAAAGTGATTCGAACAACAAACACAACTAGGAGAGACTCTCCTTACGATCACACTTTCAACCTCCGCTGGTCCCAGTTCGCGTCTGGTACAGGACTTAGGTACAACACTACCAAATTTTCTTACCTTTGGGTATGATTTGATACGTCGAAACCCTTTCCTCCAAAGACCTGACAGTTCTGCTTCCTTCTTAATCCCCTTCACTACACCAAGTCTCTCTCTCTCTCATGGTCACGCACTCACCTTAACAAAGTGATTCGAACAACAAACACAACCAGGAGAGACTCTCCTCACGATCACACTTTCAACCTCCGCTGGTCCCAGTTCGCGTCTGGTACAGGACTTAGGTACAACACTACCAAATTTTCTTACCTTTGGGTATGATTTGATACGTCGAAACCCTTTCCTCCAAAGACCTGACAGTTCTGCTTCCTTCTTAACCCCCTTCACTACACCAAGTCTCTCTCTCTCTCTTATGGTCACGCACTCACCTTAACAAAGTGATTCGAACAACAAACACAACCAGGAGAGACTCTCCTCACGATCACACTTTCAACCTCCGCTGGTCCCAGTTCGCGTCTGGTACAGGACTTAGGTACAACACTATCAAATTTTCTTACCTTTGGGTATGATTTGATACGTCGAAATCTCTCTCTCTCTCTCTCTCTCTCTCTCTCTCTCTCTCTCCAACGACAACAGCAACCCAAGCAAAGGAGAAGGAGGCGTCCACTTAAAAAAAAAAGAATAAGGGTTTTGGTTTATCTAGGTTAAACCGAAAATTAATTAAAACTCTAATCCCCTGGTTTTTCTCCACATATCACAATTCTATTCTCGAAAGGCGGGTGTTACAGAATGAGACAAGGCTTATGGAGTTTGTGTTTGTAGAAAGTGATCCAGATGATGTAGAATACAATGAGAATATGAATTCAAGCGTTATGAGGAGAGTGATCAAGAGAGTGAAGAAGAGTGTAAATAATGTAAATGTGGGAGATAAAATGCAACTGAAGGAGAACATGATGGTAATGGGAGTTATGGATAAAAGGCTAATGAAGAGAATGAAGAAAGCAAGAATGGAGAGAGGAAAATGAAGGGTAAAAAAGGAAAAAAATAAAATAAAAACCATGAATACATAATGAAACGTTTTGAATATAAAAATGAGTATTTAGTAGCTAAATTATAACTTAGATCCATGAGGAGCACTTAAAATATATGTTTTGATTATCTATGTCACCAAAGTGCATTTATCTTGGCCGTCACTAATCCAGAGAAAACTTCACAGTTAAGCGTACTTGAGATTGAGTAATTTAAAGATGGGTGCCCTACCGGAAAATGATTTTTGATACCGTCCGAGTGAGGCCAAAACTTGAAAAATATAATGTGTTGATTTGTAGGGATATTAGCAAGTCTTTTGAGCCTTCAGGAGTAGTGTACCAACCGTCGGACGTGGGTGGAGTCTAAAGGCCAAAAGTGGACATGGGAGCCCATAGACAATAGCGTTTAATGCGTTATAAGTGGTATCAGAGCCAAACCCAGATGAGTGTAGAGACATGTGGGCTCATACCATTGAGGGTGCCGGTCTTGGTACACAATGAGGACGTTGCGATCTCTTAGTGGGGGTGATTATAACACCCTGAACTCTAAACAAATAGTGGTGCATGAGGAGCGCTTAGCCTACTTATGTCACGAAATGGTACTTATTTTTTTTGGCACTTGTCCAGAAAGAACTCCAGAAATAAGTATGCTTGAGGTGGACCAATTTAAGAACGGGTCACCTATCGAGAAGTGATTTATGTACAGTGCAAGTGAGGCAAAAAAACAACAGAAAAGATCATGTAGTGATTTTTAGGGATAGTAACAAGTCTTTCAAACCTCCCAGAGTAGCACCGACCATCGAACGAGGATGGAGCCCACATGCTGAGAGAGGACGAGGGTAGTGGCCGGAGGGGTGGAGGTTACATAAATTAACTAATGAGAAGTGTATTGACTGAAATACAATTCCATATTAATCTTATGAAGATGAGGATCCTATTGTGTTGAGAGTAAAAAGAATTACAACGGAAAGAGATGGTATATTGGGTAGTGCAAAATGTATTATTCACCGATGTTTAGTCCAAAAAAAAGGATGCTAGGATACACTTTTGAGAAGAAAAAAATGAACGTTATTGTAGAAATATGGGAGAAAAAAAGAATTGGATTCAAGTGCGGCATGCATGAAAAATATATGTGGAGGTATTGGTTATATAATGAGGTGAATCAAATGTTTTTTGGTGAAGACAACTTAGGCATAACATAGTTGTACTCCTACCGGAAAATAAAAACTATTAAAGATTCTTGTTCTTGGAAGGTTTTTCATGGATGATGAAGCTAAATTTAAAATTCATAGCTTTTAATATTTAACGGCATATCAGAGAGCAATGAAAGTTGGTATCTTGGATACATAAATGCCGAAGAGAAATAAAATCCATAGGAATAAACATAAGCTTATTTATTTTTACAGTTCTGTTACTAAAAATTTCAAGAAAGGTGATAACTTTACCAGTTTATCCCATTTTTCTCAATGAGATTGGGATGTAAAACAAAAGTAAAAAGTAAAAAAACTTCACTGAGATTTGTTTGTAAACTATATGCATAGAAGCAAATCCAAAAGAAACTGCACACATTTAAACAATAAGATCAGCGTGGTGCGATGGAGGGAATGACACCACTGACGAGTTCATTAGCTGTGAAATCTGAGTAGCTAGTATAAGTGCCTCTTGGTGAAGCACCAGGGAAGCCTGACATTCCTGAAGCAGAGGATTGTACTGAAGGACTTGAATATGGCTTTTCTTCCTTTGAAAGCATTCCGTATAGATTCTCTAGCTCCCGCACGATTTCGAGCATATCTGGACGCGCTTCTGGATTGTCCTGACAACATCTTATAGCCAGTTCCATGAATCTCTTCACACACTCCTCTGAGTACTTCCCCATACTCCCATCTATGACTGATAACATCATCCCAGCTTCACACGCTTCATTCACCTCCCGCACGATGTTTCTTCCGTGTGAGATTGGGCGCATTCCTGTGAGAATTTCCAGAAAGACGATTCCGAGACTGTATACATCACTCTTCTCAGTTAGCCTGTGGCTCAAGTAATACTCTGGATCCACATATCCCTGTATAAATAGGTTTAAGTATTAGGTACCTTCTTCCCTAAGGGATTAAAAAAAAAAAACAGAGGAATGTGAAATAAACAACATACAGGTGTGCCTTTGACTATGGTTGTTACGTGATCTCTTTGTACTCCACCACCATCTAATGCTATGAGCTTTGAGATCCCAAAGTCTGCAACTTTAGGGTTCATCTTGCTGTCTAGAAGAATGTTGCTTGGTTTGATGTCTCGGTGTATGATTGGTGGGTCAGCTTCTGTGTGCAGATACAGAATCCCTCTCGCAGACCCCAACGCTATTCGCAGTCTTAGAGCCAAGCTCATCGGCTGTCTAAACCTCGCTGCAATGTTTCACATTCATTTATCAAAATCTTCCCTCAACACATTTTATATATACAAGACAAGGAAGATTCTTTTCTTACCAGAGAGCGCGTCTTGAAGAGAACCGTTAGGCATGTATTCGTATACCAACATCTGAAATGTAGACATTAAAAAATCAATACAAGACTAAGCTTTGAAATTCTAAAATGTTTAGGAAGAGACTCATTACTTGTTCTCCTTTCTGATCACAGTAGCCAAGTAAAGAAACAAGGTTTCGGTGATGTAGCCGAGAGAGCAACTCGATCTCAGTGAAGAACTCTTTTTGGCCCTGTAAAGATCCTTGCTCTGCGCGTTTTACCGCTACAATCAGATTACCTGGTAAATGGCCTTTGTAGACCTTCCCATAGCCTCCAATGCCAATCTGAGAGAGATCACTAAAACTGCTTGTTGCTGAATCAAGCTCCGTGAAATTGTAACCCTTCACACTCTCCATGTTAATTGGAGGCTTTGGAACTAGGCCAAGGAAAAGATCATGGAGATAAGTATTAGACATTCGTTACGAAAAAAACAGAGTGATTATTGACTAAGTTTTTTCACTTACTGGAATGTTCTTGTTCCATTTCAGCTTCCTTAGTTTTTCTCTTTTGTTTTCTTCTCTTGATGAAGAAGAGAAATGCTATAGAAGACAATACAAGGAAGAAAGCAATAGCTCCTAAACTGATTCCAACTTTTGCTCCACTGCTCATTCCCGACTTTTTCGGGGATTTGATAACAACTGTATGCAGTAGTAACATTTATAAGTACTCATTTTGTTTTATGAAGATGAGTAGAAGAGAATGGGGGGTATTACCCTCGCTGTAAGCACCGAGGTTGATATAGATAACCTCGTAAGGGCCAAGAGAATCATCGGTATCAAGCTTGAAAGTTGCAAAGAAGTCAACAATACGTTGAGCCTCTGTGCTGTTGAATCTTCTGTTCAAGTCATTGTACTCAGGAAAAACCTGCATGTCCATGGATAGCCTTGGACCCAATTGCCATGAGAATGATGCAATAGATATCTGATACGAGTTTATCCCGAGATTCACGGAAGAGGCTACATCGAGCATGTAGGGGACTTTGTAAGGTCGAAAGTCAGAGAAACTTGGAGTCCTAAGCCTAAGTCCAATACCAATCGGTGCAGCGCAGAAACATGGTTCTGGAGTCCCATAAACATAGTCCAAGTTTTCGCTTAACGGGCAAGACTGGCGTTTGCACTCTACTCCCGTTGTGGAATTCTCCGAGGAACTTCCAGGAGATTCCACAGGAACTTCTACAGTTGAGACACCACAAAAACCAGCTAGGTTTCCTTCATTAGTACTTGCACAAACCGGGTTTCCGTGAAGCCTGTGCTCATCAAACAGAGTTGATCTCATCATTTCTCTATTCACATTTATAATCTTTTTATGTATTTTTGGTAACAAAATCTTACTTGATTGTAACATTGAAAGGAGGGTTTAGAAGAGCACTTGACACATTTGAAAATAAGTTGCTCCTAAAGTCCCTGCAAGGTTGTTTCAATAAGATCAAAATCAACAATTACTAATATTGTTTAAAAAAGCATTGTCCTCAGTGTCTTACAAGTAAAGTTTTTCCTCTGCCTTAAAGGTCCTATTCTCCCATATCACAGGAATCTCTCCACTTAAGTTGTTGTTCTCCACTTGCCTGAAAATTTAAAGACAAAACTCATCTTTTGTGTTCTTCCTTACAAAAAAAAAACATTTCTCCTTTAATTAACTGGGAAAAAAGAAGAGTAAAAGTGGGTCTAATTACAGTCTTTGTAATTTTGGAAGGCCTGCAAAATTTGAAGGGATGGTTCCGTTAAGTGTATTGTTGTATAGGTTACTGCATACAATAAACAAGATCAGTTCATGTTTGGCCAACAACAATGTAATAATAATATATCAATAACATTCCATTTTCTTGGCTTTGGAACTTACATAGTTGTGATGTTTGCAGAGAACTTGTTCTTGGGAATTTCTCCTGTGAGTTTGTTGGAAGAAAGATCTCTGAAGCATCATGAGAAACAAAAGCCTCAGCGAGTCAGCAACTAATATACAACTAATGGTTTCTTGTTGTTAAAGTGACTCACAAGTAATAAAGAACCGGTGATTTGCTCATATCAGGAATTGGTCCTTTTAAGTTGCAGTGTCTGAGACTCCTGTTTATGCATGACCAACAAAAATCAGTACAACACAAGGGAAACCAACTATGTTCTGTTTCTTACAGTTTGACGAGATTCGGTATCGATGCATAAGAAGATGGGATCTCTGTGCCATTGAAGTTGTTATAGTCCAATTGTCTGTAAAAGAAGAAGCAAACTATAGTCAGTCTTCTCTATAAGAGTTTGAAGAATAAAAAAAAAGGCACTTACAGAATTTTCAAGCTTGGCATCTGAGAGAGCTCTGATGGAAGATATCCAGTTAGTTTGTTATTATCCATCAAGCTGAACAAGTTTGAGTTTACACAACAAAGCCTTTGGTGTTTAGATTTGAATAAGATGAATAAAGTTAAATGTAAACCAAAGAAACTTACAAGTGCAAAACATCAGTTAAGGAAGAGTACTCGGGCGGAATCTGACCCGTGATTGAGTTGTTGTTCATGTGACTAGCAAAGAAGGTACAAGTGATGTCAAAGAAGGAAGGTAGAAGAGAAGTAAGAGATATAAATATCTTACAAATGCCTCAGTTTTTTCAGATTTGATAGGGATTTTGGAAGTTCTCCGTTAATGTCATTGTAATCTATCTGAAGGATTACGAGATTCGAAAGAGAGCCGAGTTCTTGAGGCAAAGATCCAGTCAATTGATTTCCACTTAGTAGCCTACAAAAAGAGAAGAACATAAAAAGCTTTTTAAAATGATAAAGTCATGAAGGAGAAATATTGATGAAACAATAATTCAAGACTACTACTTACAAGAAGATGAGATGAGTCAAGTTTCCTAGCTCTGGTGGAACCCGGCCGGTGAGATCGTTCCACATGAAGTTCCTGTAATCAAGAAACATATAAAGAAGAGATATTGATAAATAGTTTGATTGCAAAAACCAGAACTCAGATGAAAACACAGGACATACAATATGCTGAGATTTGATAGAAGGCCAAGTTCAGGTGCCAATTCTCCAGTGAGGTTCATGTTTAGCAACCGCCTGCATAATTTGATCAAAATCATATGACATCCTTAATGTTTTGGAGTTTAAAACAATAGAAGAAAGTTAAAAAGTATGAACATATACAACTCATTAACATGAAGAAAACCATCAGAAGGATCAGGGATGCATAAGACACCGGTCCAGTTAGAGGCGCATGGATCCGTCTTTCCCCCCCAGCCTTGAAGATGTTCCATAGGGTCCTTCAGTTTGCGACGAACAGCACGCAGAGCAAAATCTTCAAGAAAACAAAAAGAACAAAGACTCATTAGCACTGTTCTCATATAGATGCTTCTTGGAGAAATATAGAGAACTGTTACCATCAAGCGGATCAGTCATCTGTTGTTGGGCATTCAGCAGAGACAAGCAACAAGAAAACAACACCAAGATGACTCCAACCACACCCATCATCTCTTTTTTATCTTCTTAGTTGCCCAAATATGGCCTTGAAGTGCTGAGAAAAGGTCGTAAACTTGGAGAATGAGAATACAAACTTGAAGAAGGAGCAACTATATATGAAAGTTTAAGCAACAATGAGGTTAAAAAAACTCAAAATGGAACTATCAATAACCTCCAATTGGAGGTTTTTTTTTTGCAATATATAAATTAAATAACTGAGTCTTGGAAGCAATTAAAAGACAATTTAACAGTTTGTTCAAGTCTTATCTCCCCCATTTGATTGGAGTGATAAAATCAGAATAGCTGACTTTTTCTATGGTCCTGAAAGTTACTTCTTACTTTCTCACATTTTATATGAAAAATTCAAACCTTCAAACCATATCCATCTCCAACAAGTTAACATTAGTCTAATTGGTTTAACCAAGTTGCCAAATTTTTCTATCTTTTTTGGTAGTAAATGTCAAAATACATATATCTGTGTATACATACACAGAGAATACATTTTCTTCTTTTCTCTTTAAAGAAAAGAGTTTTAGTAATAAGGGACATTTATATAGAACCGAACCATCTTGACTTATTCAGAAAACTCAGGAAAAATTCAAAGTTATTTTGACTTGTTCAGAAAGTTGTATGTAGTGACATGTTTTTGTATGATATTATTATTTTGTGGATAGAAACTTGCACATCAATTTAGAATTATGAACATTGAAATAAATCAAGGGAAGCAAGAGGCTTCAATAAAGAAGACAAAAAGATTTGAGTTGACAAAAGGTGTGTTTTTTTTTTAATAAAGCTTTAGTGATGTATTAATGATTTAACAATCTAAGATATTAAAATTAATACATTGACTTTTTCCTTTTGGCTTTGTCTACTAGTTGATGGATTTTGTTCTGACATGGGTTTTTCATTTCTCAAATCACCATATGTCACAGAGTAGGGTTCGAAGATTGGTTAGTGTAAGAGATTAGATTGAATGAAAATTGAATGTGTGTGAGTGTGACTATAATTGAGTCTTTATGAAGCTCCATGCTACTTGGAATTGAATGTGTGTAAGTGTGACTATAATTGAGTCTTTATGAAGCTTTATGCCATAGTCTTCTGCTATGTCAACATCAACCATAGCTAGGATTCTATACATTAGAATTGGGACAGTTAACTAAGTCATTACCCGCAAATTGTTGTCCTTTTTGGAACAAGATGTTGTAATATCACTCCTTGTCGACAAAACTGCAAATTATGTTCCAAAGTACAATTGCTAAGAAAAAAAATCAACAACGAGCATCTAAATAAACCAAACCGGTTAGAACCAGAACTAAACCACCTTTTGCAAAACTGAAATTGATTCCCTTGTCAACCACTGTAATAGAAATCTCGACAGAGACGACGAAAAGTGAATAGCATCAAAGTAATTCACTAAACAATCTACTTCCAAGAATTACATTATCCTGATTGCAACTCGGTAAGACCTTCTTGGCCAATACTGAATCTTTGGCAATAGAAACCGGTTTAGCAATGTTGTGACAATACAATGCCACATAGCAAACTTGACAATTGACATGATACACCACAGGATCGACAAACCAAAACCGAATCCTAAAGATAGACCAATCTATCATTAACCAGCATTAGTTCTCTCCTAGAGCATAACTTAACCAAAGAAACCTTGTAAACAGTGTGTAAAAGTAACTGATTGGTAATCCTTTGTTCATTGGAGTTATTTAGAAATTAGAAGCATACCTTAGAATTTCACTTTATGAATGCTCTACCAATTTGCTCTGAGTGAAGTGTTTTGGAAACTGAATACATTGTCAAAACTTAGCATGTGTACTTACTTGTTTCTGTACAATTTTCTTTCTACAACTGCAAACTATATATCAAAACTCAGATTCTGCAGATTGTTCAATCCCTAAGTCTTCAGGTAGGTTCATCCAATCAAACACATTCTTTGGCGACTCTTTCTCATCCTTTCCCACTTGTCTCTCGACAAACACGTTGATTCTCCACAATACAATCTTACTTTCCCATTTCATGCTTTTGATTGCATATAGTCTCCAAAGCAGACCCTTAATGAATTTGTATTCGCTCGTACTGTACCATACCATCTGTTTCTTCACAATGGTTTCCAAATCTCTGAAAGCTCTCCTCACAAGTCCGACTTCCATTCTTCTTTCCACAAGCTCTCTCACTGAATCTATCATCTTATATGTAATCTCCTTTGCGGATTCAGCGTGACTTGGGAACTCGCTCAAGTTAATTGCTGCGCAGAAGGCACCCGTAAACGCCAAGACCCAGCTACTGTGCTCTACCAACAACTCTCTTGGTGGGTTTAGCCTTTTGCTTATCTCTGGGAGAAGTTTCTCCAACACATGAACCACAAACTCGTTATCATTAAGCGGCATTGTTAAGCACTGGAAGATATAAACCGCTTTCTGGAACTCTGTTTTGGGGGATGCAATATAATCGCGTAGCTCTTTCCATTCACCTTCTTGGTTGTAGACCATCTCATAAGCAACGTGGTACACCACCTGACCTAGGACTTTGAACATGCTATCAGAGATTTCTTCATCCCAGAGGCAAGATATGAGCAATGGCTGGAGTTCTCTAATCATTGAAATGTCTATTACCACTTTCATTGAAGTGTGATCAGAGAGTAAGACTTCAAGTTGTCTGAATGCTATCTCTCTGGACCTACCTTGAATAGTACCTGAAGCAACAACTTTCAAAATGTCAAGTGATGACAAAGTCTTCAAATGATCTAACAAGTCACGGTCATATTCCGATACACGATCTCGACTTTGCTGTGATGGGCTGCTGTCTTTTTTAACCAACTTATTAATCTTCCTCACAATCTCTTTGGTCTGTGTTCCAAAATCTTTGATCTTGAACATAAAAGTCCTCACAAAAACACATTGTTCCTTATTGTAACTATACAGAATCGTATCTACTGACAAGAACCTCTCAAGATGTTCAAGCCCTTGTACAAGAAACTGTTCCATTCCCTTCTCCACTAACTCCTTCACAGACTTCTCAAGAATGTTAATAAGATTCTTAATCAAATCCAATCTCATCTCTGTATCCAAAAGCTGAATCCCCATTTTAACAACAGTTTCTAAAGCCAAGCTCCAATCTTCAACTCCACATTTCTCAGGATTCAACAAAACTAACTCAGCTCTCTCCACAATTGTCTTCATAAAGTTGAAGATGAATGTTCCATAAACTGTAGGCAAATCGATGAAGACATGAAAAGCCTTTAAAGGTTCTGTATTTGCGAGCCAAAGGATACACTCACTGAGCTCTAACCATCCATCATTATCACTAATCATAACATTGTAAGCCACAAAAGAAACGATTCTTCTGAGAATCTTGAAATCAGATTCTTTGGTTTCTTGCATTGTTAAGCATGAAATCAAAAGAGGTTTGATTTCATGAAGAGCTACGCGAGAGAGATCTAAATCGATACCTCTGAATCCGGCTAGAGTTTCAGAGAGGAGATAGATCGATTGGAATCTGATGACCCCATTTGAAGAGAATCGATAGACCTTGAGAAGCATTAGGGTTAAGCAATTTGGGAAATTATCAGTGCAGAAATCGTATAGAGCAAGCGCCGAATCGAATTCGTTGGTTTCTTGATGCCTTAGTTGTTCGATGAGAAGCTCTGCTCTTTCATGGCTTGGTGACGTAAGAAGTTCTCTGGCTTGAAAGTCAAGGTTCGAAGTTTCCTCCATTGTTATTTTCCCGAGAAAATTTTGGAGAAGCTTCTGGGAAATTTGGGGTTTAAGGGTTGAAGAAGAAGATTTGTTTTTTCTGTTATTTGCGTTTATTTTATTCTAACGAAAGTGAATATAAACCGGATTTAACCGGAAATTAGGTGAAATTATTCGGTTTCATTTTATTTAACTCAAAACAATTTCCAAATCCTACTGAACTGAACGTAAATCAATGTACTTCCACTCTAGAAGCAATTTTTCCCCCAAACTTGAGAATTTTTTCCTTACAATACAAAAAATTGCAGTTGAGAAATTTCAATTTAGTTACATATAATCGATTAACAAAGAACTCATATTAGTTTTGACCCCAGAAAAAAAAAAAAAAAAAAAAAACACACACACACACATCGGTAGTAAATCCTTTCAACTCTTAAAAATCATATTTTATTATTTACAAGTTTCACAATGTCTTATTTACTTGACAATCAAGTAATATAGACTCTTTTTCATTTCTATAGACGTTAACAAATCAAATGAGGTTTCTTGCTTCAAGGTAGTGATGAGGTCATCATATCAAGCATCAACCATGGATCAAACCACATGGAGCCAAAGTATGCCCAAAAGGCCAATAAGGACCACACGGAGTCAACGGAGTGGAACCAGATCAAACCCCTGAAGAGTCACCTATGACCTACCAATAAACCATAAGAGACACTTTGATCGATATACATCCACTCTGGATAGGACTGAATCAAGAGACAGTCGTCGAACATGCCCACCTGCTCGACCATCTATTCATGCCACCTGATAAGACCTATGAGCCTTGCTTTGACCAAATGAAGTCTAAGATCAACTTATCCAGCCCACCGACCACTTAGACTACATTCTTAGCTCAGCTAGAGCACGCCTCGAAGTGGAATCAGTTTAATATCAATTCGTATGAAGAAGGTATTAATTTTGCAAGTAGGATAAACTAAAACTTATCCGATTTGGACGTGCGCGCCTTCCTTGGAGAATTCAACCAAACCAGAATGAATTAAGCCATGAGTTGACTTGTGCCATATTCTCAATCCATCAGAGGCATACGGCAAATTGGTTGGAGGCCAAGACCATTTAAGACTTAAGACCTAGTAGCCGTTATTAATTTTTCTAAACCAGAAAATCCTACATTTGCCTTATTTAGAATTTTCCAAATTTGGGAGACGAATCATATGTTTGGCTACCAAGTGAGTCTCTACTACAACTAGAGGATCCTAAGGACATGTCAAGCTTCTTTCCCAGCCATTGGATCAGATGGATTCAATCTTGCTCATTCAAACATCAACACTTACCAAATAGGGATCCGAATAAAAGATTCAATGCACCAATGGCTATATTTTGGATTTTTGAAGCTAAAGAAGACTTCTATAAGACTTAGCAATCATGGACACGTCTCGAAATTGTCCATAGATAGAGGCGCGGCAGGCGCCATGACCTTTCCTTATTTGGCCAAGCAAATCCTCTCCAACGGTCATATTTGCTGAAATGTAGATTATTTGTTTCCTTAGTCTAGGACGAGCTCTATAAGCTCAGTCTCTTTAACAATTGTACTCACACCTTTCATCTTGAATAAAAATCTAAGTTATTATTCTCTATAGGTTAGCTCTATGCTTGTTTTGTCTTGTTTAATACATCTTTGAGCCAAAACAACCAAAAATATCACCAAACAAAAGATCTTTTATTAGAAAACCTATAAATAAGAAATGAAAGTTGCACAAATCCTCAAGCAACTCTTATCATTGCGCCTCCTCGTCTCTCGGCAATCACGTTGATTCTCCACAGGAGAATCTTACTTTCCCGTTTCATGCCTTTGATTGCATAGAGTCTCCTAAGCAGACCGTTAAGAAATTTGCATTCGCTCTTATCAATACCATTCCATCTGTTTCTTCACAATGCTTTCCAAATCTTTGAAAGCTCTCCTCACAAGTCCAACTTCCATTCCTCTTTTCACAAGCTCTCTCACTGAACCTATCATCTTATATGTTATCTCCTTAGCGGATTCAGCGTGACTTAGGATCTCTATCAAGTTAATTGATGCGCACAAGGCACCCGTAAAATGCCAAGACCCAGCAACTGTTATCTACCAGCAATTCTCTTGGTGGTTTTAGCCTTGTGATTATCTCTGGGAGAAGATTATCCAACACAAGAATCACATAATCATCATCAAGAAGCGGCATTGTTAAGCACTGGAAGATATAAACCCCTCTCTGAAACTCTGTTTTGCTTTGAGATGCAATATAGTCACGTAGATCATCCCATTTCTCATCTTGAGAGACAAAAATCTCATATGCAACAATAGAACAAAAGAGCTTTTAGTTTTAATGCTCTGTTTTTGTTTACTTAATGCTCTCTTATTTTGTTGAAATCAAAATCTCAAGTGACAAGTGAGTGATAATGGAACAGAAGAAAAGAAAATCCAAAGCAAGTGATGGCCACAAAGCCAACACTCATCAAGCAAAACCGTACTTTGTACTGACACAAAATGTTTCCCAACAACAACAAAAAAAAAAATAACTCTTTTACTACATTAGATTTTGTAATCAAAACCGAACAAAGAAAAACTATGTTTTCACTATTGTGTTGCTTGAACAAAATAGAAATTTAAAACCGCCAATGATTCAAAACCTCTTCTCAGTTACAATCTTTCCTATATGAGGTAAAAGTGCAATCTCCAAAATGCAAACTTTTCACATGAAATCATCGTCGTCCATCGCGTCATAAGGACCAGAAACAAGATCATCGTCAGGCTTATCCACATGTAGTTGTTTCTTTTTACCTTAAGAAACACAGTGAAAAAAAAAAAAAAAAAATTTTAATCATTTTCAATCTGATCATTTCAGAAACAGAGACATTGCTTAGCTTACGAGTATCCAAATTTACAAGTCAACAATGCAAGTAAGGAAGCAAACGAAAGAGTGATTATGTGTATGTACCTGACTTCTTTTTGCCAGCAGCTGCTTCTTTCTCTGCCTTCAGCTTTTCATTTGCTATTGCTGTAATGGACGAAGCAACGTCTTTAACATCTGCTGCTTTCATATTTGCCACAGAAAGTCTCATCACTGCTTTGAGTAGTCCAATATAATGAAAACTTTTCTGCAAAATAGTTATAATACAGGTTAATAATCGGTCTTTCGGTCAAATAAAAATAAGTGACAATTAGAGAAAGAAAGCAATAGGAAAAGACTACAGCATACCTCAAATGGTACAAGTCTCTGAGATATCAACTCAGCATATTCCAAGAAATCGCTTTCAGACTTGGGAATAAACATATCGACGCTTTTTACATCAGTCTTTACTCCAAAGAGTTCAGCAGTTGATTGGTAATCAGCTTCCTCCACAAGCCTTGGGATAAGAAGAATATTAAAAATAAGCAAAAAAGGCCTTCTTCATAAGACCTCAGCCTCAGTCAAGTGCTTCTTACGGTACTAGAAAACAATTATTTTTCCTGTTGGATCAAACCAATGCAGAACCAACAGAAGAAGCATATATAAGTGAAATATTTGTAAACTCTTACCTTTGCTGGCGAAGTTTCTCAGCGATAGGATCTAAAGGTTCTTCCCTTGATGATTCTTTTGGAACTTCAACAGATTTAACCTTCTTTTCAACAGCTTTCTTTGGAGCCTTCTCAGGAGCAGGCTTTACTACAGGTGGCTACAGAAATAACAAAGACCATTAGGTGCTGATAAAATAAAAAAATAACGTTTTGAAAGCTACTTTAGCTGTAACCTCAAAATCAAATAACGAACACAAGCCAATTAATGAAAAGTATGTACTGAAAGAAAACTATACCGGAACAGATTCATCTTCCTCCTCCCACGAGTCCTTGATATCATTTTCATCCACATCCTCATCATCCCAATTACTTTTCAGTTCAACTTTTGCAGGAATTGGTTGAAAGTCATCAGCCTCTGAAATCAGAAAGGCAAACCAACAAGTGAGAATTCTAATATATTTCCATACAAAAACTTCAATAAAGTAACAAAATTATCATCTTAAAGTACTAATCTTTTTACATAGCCAGGGAAAATAATGCAAGAACCAGAGAATATTTAAAGTATTCACATACACATATACACCATGTACTACACAATGCTTGATATAATAAGTCTTACCCCAATCATCCATATTGTTGCCAATTATCTAGAACTGAGTACAAGCTTCTATCTTGAATCCAACTAAAAACCTGCACAAGTAGCCACATAACATCACCAAGATCATTCAGAAACTCAACAGTAATAATGCTTACAACTAAATCATACATTACTTCAACACCCTGGAGAGGTAACACAAAACATTCAACTACGATATTTTCGATATACATGATCTAAAGAAGTAGGCGTTTTGTCAGACTAGGCAACAAAAATGTGTCTAACAAGGTCACAGTAAGCTTGCAACAAGCACAAAGAACTTATAATAGACTTACAATAGACTCAAGACACTGATACTAATATAGTAAACAGAGTTTGATTAATCATAGTAATCTAATAATCCCAAATCAATGATAAATTAGACAACTTTTTAGTATGAAACA
Source organism: Barbarea vulgaris (assembly GCA_963667165.1). Lineage (NCBI taxonomy): Eukaryota > Viridiplantae > Streptophyta > Magnoliopsida > Brassicales > Brassicaceae > Barbarea > Barbarea vulgaris. The sequence continues at coordinate 24,206,213 of OY763890.1, read as the reverse complement.
AAAACCCAATTAACAACGAAACAGCCATGAAGCTCTACAAATCTTAAATCTAACCTTATACACGATTAGAACTGATAGGTTTTAGCATTACCCAGCTCGGATTCAATTCGAAAAATTGAAGAGAACATCTTAAGCTAATGGAGGCGGAAGAAGAAATTACCTGAGAAAGGCTGAATCCTAAAGTTAGGTTTCAGCCGGAGAAGAGAAATCGCCACCACGAAGACGAAAAAAAGATGAAAACTTTGCGATGTGAAGAAGACGAAACGAGCTGCTTTGTTTGGTCGTCCGTCGTTTTGATGGATTTAGGGTTTTTCTTTCCCTCCTTCCAATTTTTTTCTTTTCTACAATATTCATACTAAATTTGTACCCGCGGTATACAGCGGGTCAATTATTTGAATATAAATTATATTTCTTTTTATTTTTTATTTTTAATAAATATTTTTATTTTGTTTGTAAATATTTTTATTTCTGTTAATATTTGTAGTTTTTATTTATTTATTTTTATAATATATCTAACGTGCTTTTAACATCAAATTATTTTATTTCTCTGTAACAATAGCAAATTTCTGTTATTTGAATCAAACATACGCCAAATGAATGATGTTCTATACTCTCATTCAAACAATTTAGACCAAATCGTACCGAATTAAATATTAAATTAATCTGAACTAAAAAAAAACAATACAATTGTAAATCATATGTAATTGTCAGTTATATCTAAACCCATTTTAATATTTGGTAATTAGTTCTAATATTAAAAATATTAATTATACTTATTATATATTTTATGATCAGTTTTCTTTGTCTTAAACCTGCTCATTTTGGGACAAAAACCCGTATTGTCCCATAGTTGTCGGAAACTTTCCATTCCATTTCGGATTGATTATTTTAGAATTTTTAGTCTATTTATATTTAAAATAACTTTTACTAAATAATTTATTATTATTATAAATAAGTAGTTATATATATATTATTGATTAGTCGATATTATATAGTTTTAGTATTAATAGTATTTTAAACTTAATATTTTAATAGAGTTAAACCGAATAAATATTTTAAATTTTAAATATTATTTTAAATTATTTCAATAAGTACCAAATTAAACCGGATATTTTTAAAAACATTTGTATTTAAAATAATTTTGGTCTTTTTTATAATATGACTTTGAACTGTTGCACAAAAAAATTAATCGATGTGAGACTTTTAAATTATTTCAACTAATGAACTGGATAAAACTGAATAAGTTTTTAAAAAAAATTTGGACGCATGATAAATCAAGTTTCTTGCTCATTCGCATTTAAAATCATTTTTGTGTGTTTTATAATATTATTCTGAACCATCCACCAAAATTTTAATCAATGTGAGATGTTGAACACATTTTTTTTCTTTAGTTGAGTAATATATGTCCGTTTTTTAAATTTTGAATCATAATATATAGAGAAAAAAAATTAATTTTTTATTAATTATATGTATGATATAATAATTTTAAATAATTTGAAAATAAGATCTAACAAATGTGATAGGAGAATTATAATTTATAGTATTAATATTGCAACATTAGATAAGGAAATAAATGATAAAGAGGAGAAAGAAAAAGATGTAAATAAAGTGTTTAATTTAATTTTGGTGGAATTAATATTTCTTTTTATGGGTGTTTGGATATAGGATTAGCTATAAACTTTTTAATTTTTTACTTATAGAGTGTTTGGAAACACCCTATAAGATTGGGTCTTTTTTAATAATTTAGTAGATTTAAGCGATTTACTTATATTTATTATTACATTCAGATATTTACTCTCCACACATCATTTCAAAAATAGATTCATATAATATTTAATTTATAAAATGATGATAATATACAAAAAGACAAAAAAAAAAAAAAAAATTAGCTATATACTTTCCACGTATTTTAAAAATAAATTCATAAAAAAATTTATTTATAAAATGATTGAAATTTTTAGTTATCAGTAAAACTTTATTTATTATTCGTTAAAAATTTTTAATTTTTTTAATAAGAATTCCAATTTTAAAAATACTTTATCATTTTTAAGAGTCATGTTTAAAGAAAAAATTACTCTGATTACACTACTAATGTATTACAAATTAGTTTCATACTAAGAAAAAAAAAATTTATGAATATCGACTATGTTATCTCAATAGATGGATTGTTTTTTTCTTTTAAAGTGTACAACTATGGTACAAACTTAGTTATTTCTTATGGATTTATTTATTTATTTATGTGGAAAGGTAGACACATTTACCAAAATATTTGAAAGATTTGAAAATATATTATTGGGTGAATTGGCATATAAGGTACTTTCCAAAAGTAATCGTATGAGGAGGTCTTTCACTATTTACCGTTGGTGTATTAGGCAAATGATATTGTTTCTCTAATAGAGACCTCCATTAATAGAAAGAAAAGTTGATTGTTGTAAAAACATTTATACCTTACATTTATAATTGTCTTTTTTCTTTTCAGATTCTAGTCTCTCTTTATCTTTTTGTATCTCTCTCTCCATCTCTCCATCTCTTCGTCTCTTCATCTCCATCTTCATAAAAACTTATTGAAATTCAAGGAAAAAGAGAGATCAATTCACTTTGAGTCTTTCAAGTCATCAAGAACCTTTCAGAATTATTTCCGGCATGGATTCGAATCTAGGGAAACTTGATTTCGTTTGCTAAAATTAAGAATTTTATTTCACATTAATCTGTTGAATCTTGTTCATTAAGCATTGGTGATAGATATGAGAAAGACATACACATGTACATGAAAGTTTTCGAGTTAGTCTCTTTTTACATCTATAGTTTTTTTATTTTTTTTGAAATTACATCTAAAACTAGGGATTTGCTTCTATTTTGACAACTTTTGAGAAATATCTCAAATCTTTTGGGCAATTCACAATTTTATAGTTAGTATTTTTGAGAATATGGGTTTCAATTATGGTTCTCTTTAACATACAATGACATCTTTGAAATCAAATTTAGTGTATAGTGTTCAATGTTCATTGTCATATCTTGCACACCAAACCATCTTATACATACCGTGTACACCATCTTGTACACTGCCCCTATCATGTATATCATCTTGTACAATGTTCTAACACGTACATCATGTTATAAATTATCATATCCCATATACCAAACCATCTTGTACACTGTCTAAACATGTACAACATCTTGTACATTATCATATCCCATATACTAAATCATTTTGTCATATCTCCTAGACATTGTTAGATCTTGTACACTGAACCATCTTGTACACTGTCATACCGTGTACACCATCTTGTTCACCACCATACCGTGTACACCATCTTGTTCAGCACAACATATACACCACAAACAATGTACATCCAAATATAGGTAAATTTGTGTACAAGGTGAATCAGTGTACAAGGGTGAATCGGTGTACGAGAGGATTCGATATACAAAAAAGACGGTGTACGATGCGACTTGGTGTACAAGCCAAGTCAGTGTACGAGATGAGTCAGAATACCAAACAAGGGTAATTTTGTCATTTCTAAATTATCTAGAATATGAAGCGATTAGATGGAGGCTAATACACATGACAGTTTATGCCTGATTTACTAATTATAAATAGTGATAGACCCAATTTACCCATTAATTTCCAAATAAGTACCCATTTAGCAAATTTTCTCTATATTATTTATCAAAGGCTTTTGGTTTGGAATATTCGAAAAGAAAAGATTGCCAATGTGGCATTTGAGAGGCTATAAATGACATTATACCGCTCTCGCATTCTTTAACCTCTATTAACAGATTTTTTTTTTTATGACGATACTTAACTAGGTAAATAGACTTTCTTTCGCATGTTATCCACACCTCATCTGAGCACAGAGGCCAAATAACTATACTTTGTTTATGATATATAAATATTAATATAATTATATTAATAAATAACTATACTTTGTTTATGATTTTACATTTTTTTTTTTAAATAACTATTTCAGTATTTTATGAATATAATTATATTAATATTTATATATCTAAATTTGAAATATATATATTTTTATGATTTTACATATCTAACAAATTTACCATTCAAATTTTATAAAATTTCGTTAATGTAGATATTTTTAAAACGAATTAAACCCAAATATATATATATATATATATATATATAACCAAAGTTTAGTTAAAAAATATTCGTCATTTATTATTTTTGAATGTTGCTCATTTTTAACACTAAACGAACATCAATTCTCAGGTTCAGCCAGATGACAAACGAATAGGCCCTAACGTTAGACAAAAATGTCTTTTAAAGTCATAAAGATGTAAAGCTGAACAATAATTTTGTTGGATATGAATCTGACTGCATACACTCCAATGAGTTATCCTCCCCTGAATCTGGAACTAAGAACATCGGCTTATAGAGATAGTCACTGGCACTGTCACAACTAGAGTTCCAGTTTCTTGTTGATTTTTGTATGCTTTAGACTAATTGCCATTTTCTTCATCTAATCTTAGAACAAACATATTTGGAACATGATTTTTTTTCAGACCTGTTCAAGATTGCAAAGAAAAACTGCAGCAATAACTATTGGAGAACTTAAAGTGGACAAGATAAAGTTTCCAGAGCTGAATTCAAGATTCAAGAATAGCAGCAGCCACTATTTTCTTCAGATCAAGATTATATAACATGGGAAAAGATCAAAGAGAAGAAAATGAACTTATCAACTATATAAACAAAGCTTGTTTGTTGCATAAAAAGAAGAGACGACAACAAATATATATTTCATTTTTGGTACACACCATCACATACTAAAGACAATACAAGAGGATCTGAAAGCTTCTGAACCTTTGAAGCTTGTCAACTGTTTTTTTCCTCTGCAAAAATCAATAATTTCACATAAGAATAAATATTCTGGTTGTATCTCATAGGCGTGTGATCTTAGTAGCATACCATTTATAACTCCCATGTTGTCATCTTCTTTATAGACTCCCAAAGGAGAGCCATGTACAGAGAGCATCATCTCTCCAGCTTTTGGTAGCCTCCGAGTCTTCGGTGTCATTCCAAATGAGAGTCTTTGCCCATTTACCTGAAAAAATTTACAAGCATCATTGTAGAGTCTCTACTCGTTATGCAGAAAGTATTATCATCGAAACAAACATTGCTAATTCTGCAACAGGTAATGTAAATGATTAGTTTCTAAACCATTTTCTCAAAATACATATCCTTATCCTTTCATTTTTTTCTGCGAGATATAACAGTAAAATAGTGATCTCTGATCTGGATATGAGTCCTAGGCCTAGTACGGTGCTTTTTCCCGGTCAATTATATTCAGACCTACTGGTGTTATTACAGTAGTTTAACAGAGTATACTTACTTCATAAGTAGAAGATAATTGCATCAAGATAGAAATATGGAATACAGTCATGAATACATACCAAAGGAGTTCGAAGAGCATCATGGCTTGCAAGCATTTGGTTCTCAGATGTCCCCTGAAAGACCTAAAAAACCAAACAAGAGGTTTATACCGACTGTCCTGAAGTAGTTTTTGCATAATTTTGAAAGGCAGAAGAAAATCACAAGGCTGAGAAAATCAATCCAAATTACGGTTTAGTGTAACCTATCACTACTAAAAACAAGTAAAAGCTATATAGTGCAGTGCACTATTCAGTTTGGTGAAAGTCTGAAAAATCGATAGAGGAAATGACAAATTGACTAGGTTTTCTACAAAATTTGATCCCACTCATTCAAAATTGTGCTACAATCGAGGCAGAAGCATATGCAAGTCTTAAAAATATAAACTTACAAGTTTCTCGAGGTGTGGGTTATCAGTTCCTAACAAGTTTGCACTCACTGCAACCAAAGACAACACAAAAATGTAAAGTCAAAGTTCAATCCCAAATCCATTGATCCTCAAAAGAACCTATTCAAGTTTGTCCTACCGTTATCAGGTAACTCGTAGCCACCACCAAGAGATAGCCTACTGTATAAATCAGGAAACCCCATCGACAAACGCTTTAGAATAGAATAATTCAAGTCAACACAATCTGCATTTCCCATAAACGAATCACCATTTGTTTCATTCCACTTTAACTCAATCTCCCCACTTTCTTCCTTTCTCACTATCGATAAATCCGGAAGGTTCTCTTTAAAAAACTCTAATACAGGAGTCTTGAGCTGTTCCTCAGTCATATATGAGCGGAGTAACCTCAATGCAGTCAAAGTGTGTTCAACCTCCACATCACGAATCGCTCTAATCGCAGCAATTTTTCTTTCAACTACACAAATGTTTCCAAAACAAAAGAACCAAGATCATAAAAATCCAATCTTTCAATTCAATACTCCCTATTATATGAACACCAAATCTAAAAAACACAAAGGAGACACATTATTAGGAATCAAAACCATTCAAAATACAATCTAACCAAAAAAAAATAACCTCGAGCAAACAAATTAACCATTTTGTAAATAAGTATTGGAGTAATTGAAACCTTCTTCATCAAAAAAGTCTTCTGTTTTCTCTTCTTCTTGAATCCTTTTGTCACTCTTGTCATTGTTTTTTTCTTCTTCACTACATTTGACAACTTTCTTAACTTTTCGCCTCGGCATTATCAAATATCAATCCTTCTAAGACAACTGATACAATTACAAAAAAAAAAAAAAATGTTTTAACAAAAGTTCAAAGTAGCCCTAAGAGACAAATACAATTACTTTATAGGATCAAAGCTTCATAGAACTTAGAATAATTGATCAACCATTAGACATTATGTTCCTACTATAAACATTTTTATAGCTTAATCGATGATAGTAATCTAAAGTATGAAACTTTTTAAGATGAAGCAAAAACCCAATTGACAATAAGCAGCCATGAAGCTCTATAAATCGTTAATTTAAATAGAAACTGAAGATAAAATAATGCAATTGAAGTGAGAAATTTGAAGGCAACTGAGAATATTCTTAAGGCGATGAAGGCAGAAGAAAAATTACCTGAGAAATGCGAAATCTATTGACTAACAATTCTTCAAAATTTATCAAAAAAAAATCAGTATTTTAATTTTGGGAAAAAATAATGAAAAAATTTGGACGTTCGGGTCACTGGACCCATCGGGTCGGATCTTTCGGGATGTCGGGTTGACAAGGTCAGTTATTTTTAAATTTTTTTATACAAAAGACTCTTTTTTTTTTTTGACGTCATACAATGACTTTTTTTTGTTTGCTAGAATTTGGAAAATTATTATGTTAATACAAAGACTTGAACAAAAATAAAGTAAACCTGAAAGGCTGAACCACAAAAAAAAATAATTGACCTTGTTATAATTTTTTTTTTTTCCCAATCTCATCAACACCATAGAACACATTTTTTTTTGAACTTTTTTTTATATAGAATAGATTAATCTTACATCATAATAATAACTTTTCCTTTTCATTTTTTTTTGTTGTATATAATGAGACAAATATATCATACTTTTATATAAAATATGAAAAATGACCCAATTATTTGTTTTTTATTATTAATTTTAAATCTTATGATAAATGATGATACAAATATATGGGATATATCATTCTAGAGAAAAGTTTTTTTCCTACAACAACATTTGCCTTCATATTTGGTAGGAACGCACAAGAGAAAAGATGGATCTTCGTCAGGGCTTATGCATATACTTTTGCAGTCGTCATCAGTTTCACAAAGATCTTTTAAGACACAGTGAAATGCTGGAAAAAATAATTAAACAAATAATATCTATTAACTCTTTTTCTAGCACTTTTTGTTTTATATATAAAAAATAGAAGAAGAAAATATTACCAGTCGATTGAGAAAAAAGGAGACAAATAATTAATATCAGAGACATAAGTTGAAATTTTTGTGCTGACATTTTTTTTATATATCTTTTTTCTTTGGTGAACGTATGTATTTTACTTGGATTGTAGTTAGAACAAATAGTAGGTCGCCTTTTATAGAGTTCTATCATATTTCAATTTCCTGACAAAGTTTATATATATACCATATTCAGCTTGCAAAAAGTCTAACAAATGGTATACTAGTATCTTTAAAAAGTCCTCCATTAATTAGAGTTTAGACCATTTCCCTGCAACTAAAATGGAAATTTAAATTTTAAGTTGAATAATCTAATGTCTTATTTGTCTCATGCCATTTATGACAAACCAATAATGAGGTCAAAATAAAAAAGATTGCCAATGACAAATCAAAGAAAGCATAACTGTTTTTTTTTTTAGCTTTATTTTATTCAAACGGGTCTGAAACCGATTACATCAAAAAAGAATATCGACAAGTGAAATACAAAGAGAACACTAACGGTCGTTTCCGCACATTAAACGAAGACAAACATCTTTGATGACACATTATCTAAACCACAATGGTCTTGGTTCGAGTCCAAAGTAAACAATTAGACGTTTCCGTATCCACAATAGCAGGCGGACTTCTAATACATTTTAGAATAAGACGAAGTCAATTCTCATAATGTTGAAAGATATTCTTCTTTGATTGTCTTTGTCAAATTTGTTCCGAATTTATTTCGGTGAACCCAATTGATAATAAGTAGCCATGAAGTTCTAGAGATCGTCAATTTAAACAGAAACTGAAGATAAAAACAATGCAATTCAAGTGAGAAATTTGAAGGCAACTGAGAATATTCTTAAGGCGATGGAGGCAGAAGAAAAATTACCTGAGAAATGCGAAATCTATTGACTAACAATTCTTCAAAATTTATCAAAAAAAATTCAGTATTTTAATTTTGGGAAAAAATAATGATTAAAATTTGGACGTTCGGGTAACTGGACCCATCGGGTCGGATCTTTCGGGATATCGGGTTGACGTCATACAAAGACTTTTTTTTTGGCTAGAATTTGGAAAATTATTATGTTAATACAAAGACTTGAACAAAAATAAAGTAAACCTGAAAGGCTGAACCACAAAAAAAAAATTGACCTTGTTCTAATTTTTTTTTTCCCAATCTCGTCAACACCATAGAACACATTTATTTTGAACTTTTTTTATATAGAATAGATTAATCTTACATCATAATAAAAAATTTTCTTTTCATTTTTTGTTGTTGTATATGATGAGACAAAGATATCATACTTTTATATAAAATATGAAAAAGACCCAATTATTTGTTTTTTTTTATTAATTTTAAATCTTATGATAAATGATGATACAAATATATGGGATATATCATTCTAGAAAAAAGCTTTTTTCCGACAACAACATTTGCCTCCATTTTTGGTAGGAACGCAGCAGAGAAAAGATGGATCTTCGTCAGGGCTTATGCACATATTTTTGCAGTCGTCATCAGTTTTACAAAGATGTTTTAAGGTACAGTGAAATGCTGGAAAAAATAATTAAACAAAGAATATCTATTAACTCTTTTTTTCTAGAATTTTCTGTTTTATATATAAAGAAATAGAAGAAGAAAATATTACCAGTCGATTGAGAAAAAATGAGACAAATAATTAATATCAGAGACATTAGGTGAAATTTTTGTGCTGACATTTTTTTTTATATATCTTTTTTCTTTGGTGAACGTATGTATTTTACTTGGATTGTAATTAGAACAAATGGTAGGTCTCCTTTTATAGAGTTCTATCATATTTCAGTTTCCTGACAAAGTTTATATATATACCATATTCAGCTTGCAAAAAGTCTAACAAATGGTATACTAGTATCTTTAAAAAGTCCTCCATTAATTAGAGTTTAGACCATTTCCCTGCAACTAAAATGGAAATTTAAATTTTAAGTTGAATAATCTAATGTCTTATTTGTCTCATGCCATTTATGACAAACCAATAATGAGGTCAAAATAAAAAAGAGATTGCCAATGACAAATCAAAGAAAGCATAACTGTTTTTTTTTCGCTTTATTTTATTTAAACGGGGTCTGAAACCGATTACATCAAAAAAGAAGATCAACAAGTGAAATACAAAGAGAACACTAACGGTCGTTTCCGCATATTAAGTGAAGACAAACATCTTTGATGACACATTAGCTAAACCACAATGGTCTTGTTTCGAGTCCAAAGTAAACAATTAGACGTTCACGTATCCACAATAGCAGGCGGACTTCTAATACCTTTTAGAATAACACGAAGTCAATTCTCATAATGTTGAAAGATATTCTTCTTTGATTGTCTTTGTCAAATTTGTTACGAATTTGTTTCGGTGAAGCCACCATTGAACAAACTTGAATTGGATAGGTAGCTAGAATTGATTAAAATCTAAGCATGTAAGCAAATAAACGACCCATAACCTTAAACAGAATACCAGATCTAGACACCTAAACGCAAAAAGCATAAAAATTCAAGGAAAACAAAAACTCGACCAAAGAGATAAGAAAAAAGTGATTGAAAAATGAAAAACCTTCAGCGACTGTTACCGAAATTGCATGGCTAAAAGGGTATTAAGCAGAGCTCTGATATTCGGTGCCAATCTCGGTTTTGGGTTGGGTCGTTTAATTTTTGGGTTGGGTTTAGGTCTTTCAGGTTAGAAAATATTATACCAAAATCCTGAAAAAAAAAAAAAGTATTGTCTTTGGTGTCCTAAATTAAAAACCAATAGACTCGAACTCGAAATAAAGTCACGAAGTCTAATAAAAAGAAGTATTCGTTGAAAAAAATACTTAAAAGTTCCGAACAGAACCTGCAAAATCTTTTAAAAATAATTCATGTAAAAAACTTTAGGTTTTATTTATATAAAGACCAATCCAAATAACTCAAACCTAAAAAAAATTGATATATATAGTAAATAGTTCCAAAGCAAAATTTTAAAATGATTGTTCATTTTATTTTATTTTCTCAAATCATATATTATTTGCAAAGTCAATATGTATATCAATAAATTATAAGTATTATTATTTTTTTGAAAATAATAAATTATAATTATTGAAAATTCAAAACAAGAGAAATTAATGCAAGTTAACAAAATATAAGTGAAATATGTATAAGCAAAACATAAATAAAATATAAACCACTATATTTTCCATAATCATCTTAGTGGCAACATTTTGTTCAAGTGTAGCAAGTTGAAATTAAGAAGTCTATATGTCTCTTATAATCAATTTCATGGGAAATTGTCACACTTTAGGAGAATAGTTCTTGACATTAATGAAGAATCCGAACATTGAGACCAATGTGGTTAGAGAAAAAGTTCGCCCTAGCCATTCTCTCCCAGACACGAATATCGAGGGTTTCTTCTGTTCACCGCTTTCAGACATCGATGGAGTTGAGGCTCGCCAGCGTCGGATCCTCTTCCTTTCTCTAGTGCTCTCCTCTGTTCTAGTTTCTTTGGTCTCTCTTTTCATGTCGGTTCAGCCTAACTTCCACGGTTTGTTATATGCTTTAAGCTTCAGCTTTGTTCATCTCTCTTTTTCGGCATCTGTTTCATCGTCATCTTACACGATCTCACCTGCCTTTGAGCATCGACGAGAAACGTTCGGATCTGATTTTTTCTCGGGAAAACCTCGAATATCATTCATCAACTCAATCCTCCGCTGCTCTATCAACTGGGAACTCGCCACGGGATATCTTGCCCTTGTCTTCGGTGGTAGAAGCTCCCCCACCTTTATCTCAACAAAGCATGATCCACGAGTTGAAGCATTTTTTGGCCTCTCTCGCTTCAGCCAACCGGATCTGGAAAAGCTTCCTCAGATCTGCGGCTACACTCAACATGTGTGCTCTCTAATCTCCTAATAGATTGGTCGTCACTCCTGTCCCTAGCTGCTTAGCTCCGACGGCGTGATCTCTTCTCCGGCGATGCAACCAATCCTTCCCCACCCTCACGATCCTACCCTCTCAAAACTTCTTAGGTCTGGCCCATGACTTGCTTATTGGGCTTTAATTACAAAACCAGGCTTCAAAGGCCCATTATTGGTACAGCCTTTATCAGACTGAGTTATCCACGGTCTAAACTTGCAGCGACTTACCCTGAAGCCTCCTCTCACTGAACTTCGATGGTGCACGACAAAACTGTAGCTTGGCTCAGGTTTGGTTTATTACACCTATTGTCCGAACCAAATATAGTGATGCCTCGATACTTCGACTTGGCAGGAAGAGGACACCAATCAAGTCTTATGTTGACATCCTTAATTTGGTTATGGGATAGAGAATTTTGCCTACAATGCCACAAAAGACATCCATCTTTTATTTTTGTCCTTTTTTGGGCTGAATTTCATTTGTGTCTTTTTTGAGGACATATAGCGATGCGAATTGGCGAAAATACCCTTGGTGATGTCCATAGAATCATACTTGTCCACAAATTAACTATGTTGGATCTAAGTTATATACTTGTCCATAAAAAATAACTTGTCTACCATTTTTCATCATACAACCACTTTACATCTACTACACTATTAATAAAGAGGTTATTTATAAGTGTTTCCAAACACACATCTTAAAATAAATTTAAACCAGAAGTATTATAATTGTTGTAACCAAACACAATTATTTTCTTATCTAATATTACGATATTAATTGTATGAATTATGATTTTTCTATCACATTCGTTTGATCTTATTTTTTAATTATTTTGAATAGTTATATAATACATATAAATTAATAAATTTTTATATTTTTCTGCATATATTGTGATTTAAAATTTTTAAAATATATATAACTTAATTAATAAAGAAAAAAATGTGTGTTCAACGTTCCAGATCGACTAAATTTTTTGGGTAATTCATCACAATCTACTTAAACTATTAAAAAAAATCCAATCTTAGAGGGTGTTTCCAAACAATTCAAGTTAAAATAAAAATAATAATTGTATATTTGTATCCAAACATATCTTTACATCTTTTCTTTTTCCTCTTCATCATTTATTTCCTATCTAATATTGCAATATCTACTACACTATTAAAAAAAAAGGTGAATAATAATTGTTCCCAAACACACTTATTAAAAGAAAATAAATCAGGATGAATGTTAGAAGTATATCCAAACAGATTAAAAAGCAATATTATGGAAACTAACATTGATTTCAAATTTACTCAAATCTATCTACCTAATTTAAATCAATTTATTGGAAAATTAATTATGATTTTCATTTCACCTTTATTTGATCTTATTTTCAAATTATTCTGAATTATTATATAATACATATAATTAATAAAAATTTAATTTGCTTTCTGCATATGTTGTGATTCGAAATTTTTAAAACGTACATATATTACTCAATCGATAAAAAAAATGTGTTTGTTCAATGTTCTACCTCTGCTGAAATAGAACATTGTTAAATGTCAGAAATAGAACATTATTATCTATTCGTTTGGTGTAGGTTTAATTCAAATAACAGAAATTTGCTATTGTTAAATGAAAATAAAATAACTTCATATTTAAAGCACATTAAATATATTTTAAACGATAAAAAAAAAAAACACTACAAAAATCTATTAAACGAAAAAAATAAAAATATTTATAAATATTATAAAAACAAACTAAAATATTACGAATAAACTAAAAATATTTATAGACATTTAAAAAAAAAAAACTATAACTTATATTAAAATAATTGACCCCGGGTGTACCGCGGGTATGATTCTAGTGTTATATAAAAAAAATTGGTTAGTCCATAGTATGATTGGTTTGTCCATGACATAACTTTCAAGTGCATTTGTCTCTCGTAGACAAAATTAACTTGTCCATCATTTTTTTTATCTTAGACGAATTTAATGTGTTCACCATTTATCTCTTGTGGATGAAATTAGCATGTCTCGTGTGGACGAAAACAACTTATCCACCATCATTAGTCTGTCTCTTGTGGACGAAATTAACTTGTCTCTTATTGACGAAATCATCTTGTTTACGAAATCGTACTTTTGGGCTGACATGGTGCATGCATTACACAGAAGTTAAATCTATCTTTTGCTTAAAAGAAAAGGGCATAATCTTAGGGGAGTTTCTAAAAGGGCATAAAGTCTAATAAAAAGTAAAAAATGGCATGATATGTAATTTTCTCTATGGGATAATTAATAGGTTTCGAACCTTGGTCTAGAGTTTAGTTCAGTTTTCTTGGTCTGATTTGGTAAACTCACTGTATGTTCCAAACTTTTCCGATTCAAGAATTTGCTTGTCTATGATTTATTCATTGACGGACACGCAAAAGTCAATATTTTCCTCCCTTGGGAGAGATCCTTATTGCACTCGTTATCCTTCAAGGAGATATTGACTGCCTTGAATTCCTCCAATTTGGAGAGAACTTTTACACCGCTTTTCTCCGCTACGGAGATCGTTTTAAAACGCTCAAAGGTCTTGAAGATATTGCGAGCTATTCGTGTCGTCTGATCGCCTCTAATGGCAGAAGAATTGGATTTCGATTTCAAATCAATCATTTCTGAAACTTTTTGGCAAAGAGTCTTCTGCTTATAACTTGATGATGATTTCAGTATAATGAGAAGTAATTGTTTGACAAAAAAAAAAAAACATTGAGACCAATCGCATGCATGGTCATTTACAAATTGATAACAAGAAAATATAAACTTTTTGTGGGACATTTTATTGGAATTGTGGTCGGTTTACTGCTTGTTGGAAGAGAAAGTATTTAGTTTCTATTTGGTTATAAAAATGAAGCATTCTAATAGGATTCTAGAACCGAATGAAATGGTGGCACATGCTCAAGAATGGTAACCAATAATGAAACAACTTTATAGTAATGTGATTCTCATTGAGAGATGCTACAACGACTTCGGGCAGAGCCGTGTCTGAGTCCATTTATATGAAACATATTTGTGGGATTCCTAGAATGTAAATAAATTATTAAATTATTTTTATAAGATTTTCTTTGTAATAGAAAAAAGTAAAATAATAAAAGATATATTAGTTATCAAGCTAGAACATGATTGAGGAACCGTTTACAATCTCATACTTTTAGACTAGATGCAACAATGAAGTTATTGTTAAAAAAAAAACACTATTTTATTTTAAGTAAATATTTGTTATGATTTTTCAATATTAAGAAAATTCAATTATTCAAAAATGAAGTTCGCCTTCTAAGAGCATTCATGGTGGCAGTCTCTCACCCACTCTCTCAACAATATTAAAAATAAAAATAATAAAAAGGAGGAGAGACTCATTGCACACATGTCAAGATCTTATTGGTTTTGTTTTTCTCTTTATAATCTAAAATTTTAAATAACAATTAAATTACATTAAGAGTATTAAAAATATATATTTGAGAGACTCATAGAGTCTCTACCAATATTGAAGCTCTAACTATTATTACACGACCCAACTTAAATTTAAATCACATGGGATCCGGTGCGGATGAGAACTCGGGTGCGGTGGCGATGAACTCTCATTGTGCTAGGATTTTTATTCGGTAAACCCGGTTTTGTATTACAAACTAGATGATGATATTCATACTAAACTAAAAAAAAAAAAAACATTAAAAGGTTTGGTATTATTATTTTAAAAGTTAGTATAAAACAGGTTTTTTATATTTTTCAAAACTTAGCAGATACATGTTAATTTTAGTTGTTCTTAATTGTTTGTCAAAAATAAATTTTGATTATTTTTCTTAAAAGCATCCTTTTTAAAAAAGATTTGTGAAGATTTTTTTAAAAATTGTTTATTAGTTAGTTAATTTAATAAAATAGATTAGAAAAATATTAATTTTGTTTTTTTTAATCTTCTCTTACATCATTACTAGATATTGGATCTAATCATATTATGATACTACTCAACTACAGACAATTTTGCATGTGCGAAATCCTCATAATGGACATATACTTTCTTCTGCAATACTCGAAACCAAGATGGCCGGCTCTCTCTGCTGCACTATAAATCCTCTTATAAGCTTTATATCCTTTAACTTGTAAAAAACTGCATTTTATGGGATTCAATATGGTATATATATAAGCCTTTAAACAAGAGTGTATTTTGGTTCACCAATAACAAAATCTTATTAGATATGCCGAATCTCTATACAATATTAAGGAAATACATTTATAAAAATTATAAAATATTACAAAATAATCATTAGAAAAAACATTGGCTAACTCTGTGCCAGCACCCGCAGTATTAATCAATTCATTATGGGTAAAAAAGCTAATCAATTTTAATTAATTAATATACAAAATATAATATTTTTAATATCTTTTTCCTTTATTGTAAATATTGCAAAAATGTCCTCTAAATCCTTTTTAATCTCTTTTAAATTTTAAAAATGTCCTCTAAATCTTTAGTTATTAATCCTCCAAATGTCCTCTAAAACACTATAATATTATTATCCATACTCAATCAAAACACCATAGAAAACACCATATTTAATAATATAACCTAGTTTAAAAATATATATACGGTATCATTTTCCTGAAACGAGTTGATATGATCTAAAACCCATTGTTATATACAAAGATGGACGTGACATACTGACATACAATATCTGTCGCCTCAAAATTGTTTATATATTTTGCTTAAATTTCAAGAAAGCTCGAAATTAAGTATTGGTCAGACGTAGTGAAACTCTTCTCCAATTTTGTTTGTTTAGTTAAAAGGACACCCAACCTCCAATTAGTTAAGATATCTCACCTCCAATTAGTTAATAACATATATAAGAATTTCCCATTACTAATATGAATGTGTATTATAGTGAGTTTTATCGATATATTACATAATGAAGAAATTCGAGACATTGAGCAAAAAAATGTAGTGAACTCGAAGCAACATTACCATCATGAAAAAATGTAGCAATATTTTCAATATATATATTTACAGACAGAGAATTTCAGATTGAATCGCAACCTTAATCTTTAAATCGTACAATGGGTACAAGTTTTTGGCAATGAATAAAGAAAATATGCATCAAGCAAAAACTATTCGATAACAAAATAATAAACACTAGACTACTATATTCTTTTGATCCTTCCTTCTATGAAAATTTATACATAGATATATACATAGATATATATACATAGATATATATATATAATATTGAGTTAAAGATAAGCTCAAGCACAGAATAAAGATATATAAATACTACGAGCCCATACCATATCAAAACTCACTCACTATATTACTATACGTCAATCTCACACATGTCTTTCATGGATGTTACGTGGTCAATTTTTTCACTCAACCCTAATTATGCATGTTGGTGTTTTGCCATGCCCACGAACAAATTACACAAGACTTGTAAATTAAGAATTGCATGAGTTAGGTTATTTTTTGCAATCACGGACCTAACTTAACAGTATGACATTCCTCTTAACCTTTTGCATTATTTTTTCATATATTTGTCAAAAAAGAACTCCGCTTATAATTAAGAAAATAACAATATAATATAATAAGACAGAATTATAAACAGTTTTGTCGATCACTTTCTTCGAAATTGATGACTCACCAAGAA